>OZ053298.1:4470092-4570375 GCA_964056655.1 Arabis hirsuta
GTTAAAAAAACAAAAGTAAATGTCATATTTATAAGTGTTATTTTGCTAATATAATAACGTGAATGAGATAAATACAATATATTGACTATTAATAAAATATAATAAAATAAATATTAAATATTTGTGAATCGAAATTTATAATCTAATTATATTTGTCAAATTATAGGCGTTATAAAATTTTTTAAAAAAATATTGACCGCAATGCGTTTTTATATCATTTTGACATGTAATCAAAATTATAACTCACGAGATCGCGACATGTATCTGCTATTGATCAGATGAAGAATGTGTTAAAACTTAAAATTAATTAAAAAAAAATTAAATGGAAAGTAATTGTCAAGTTACTAATCAAATAATAATAAAGTAAAATTTCTAATATTATCAATAATAATTAATAAACAAAGTTCAAGATAAAATATAGACATGACATAAGCCATAAAATAAACAAATAATACATATAGAATAAAAATCACTATGACGTCATTGGTACTCTTTAAGTGTATATATTGAAAATTATATAAGTTAAAAATAATAATATTATATTTATTATTAAGTTAATATTGTATAAGTTTGGCGAGTATAAATCACTATGAGAAATAAAACGATAACATTAATAAAATACAATTATCAATCGTGTAATTATGTGATGTTTCACAACATTATTTATAGTTTTATGAGGTTACTAACATAAAATTTACTCTTTTCTGATTTAACTATATAGTATTTTAGTTGTTTCTATTTTCTATCACATAATCATAAATATTCATAATGGTTAAAATATATTTTTCTCTGTTATTAAGAATATAATTTAAATTCCGATAATATATATTTTTGGATTTGGATGATATGTATTAGAACATGCGAATTATGTTATAAATTAATTTCTACTTATTTTAGGATCCACGTTAAATACTATTTTAAAATTTAACAGATTACTAATTAAAATTTAAATATTTATTTTATTAAATTTTATAGTATTTACCCGCGTATTAACGCGTATCCTATTCTAGTGGAATATATTTATAAATATTGGTTTTTTTTATTGAGGTCTTTGTAATCTCACCATCTATACCTCAAAATAATTGTTCTAGATATTAGATAGTAAGGTGACGATATTAATTAAATAAATAAAAAGTAATTTTGATTATAAAAGCATTTATTTTTTTTTTCTTTTTGAATGAAAATTTTTCATTTTTTTAACCCAATGAAGATTACATATAGTACGACTTAAATTTTGTTTTTTGGTTAATACTAGTAATAAATCATGAAAAGTTTTGAGAAATGTCAATTTTGAAGTGTCATATTTTTAAATTTTTGCGAAAATACTATTTTTTCAAAATTATTTATTCATTATATTATTTATGTTTGAGTTAATTATGTTGTATTAGGGTTTAGTTTTAAGGGTTTATGATTTGTTAGAGGTCAAAATATTTTTTAGAGTTTAAAATTTTAAGATTTATTCTTTAAAAGTTCATAATTAATGGCATTTTTGCAAATAGATAATCTATTATGACATTTTTGATATCAAAAATGATATTTTTTATTTTTGCAATCATCCGATAGATCATAGCATTAGATTTGAATAGCTTACTAGTTATTATACTCACCTCTCTTTCTGTTTCCTAATAAATGGCTGGTCCAACAAAATTAATAACAACAGTGTTAGGTTTATCAAAAAATCATTATTTTGAGGTTTTTTGATATTTTTTTGGGTTAATTTTTACGTGAACAAACAAAAACTAATAGTGTCGGTTAAAAGCTTAAATTCAAAGATGTGGTGCGTCAAAGTCAAAGATACTAAAACCATGGGATTAGGGCACAAAGAAATGTGATTGTTCTTCCTTTTTTTTTTTCTACTTTCCCGATTTCGAGCTTTTGTGAAGTTGAAGATTTTGTCCAAAGAATAACTTTTGCAAATGCTTCTCTAGCTCACCCTCCAACAAATTTCCGGCATGTGTCCACTAGATAATGATTTAGGATTCTAAAGTCAATCATTTTTCAGTACCAAATATATCTTGCTAAGTAAGAAAATATGAAAACATTTAGAATCATGTATTCTCTACGCGTACAATTCTAATATATATATATATGAGTTGATAGATACTTTTTGAAAAATATTATCATTTATAAACACTTTCTAATATTGAGGCACTTTAACAAAGTTTTTTGTTCTTTTAGGATCAAAATGCAATTTTTCTCATTTTTCTCATTTTTTACTTTTCTGATTTTTTTCTTTTTTTTGACTTTTTTTCTTTTAATTCATATTAATTTATATTCTTCATCCAAAACTCAACAAAAAATCACTTTTCTAATTTGTTTTTAAAATAAATATTTTTCATTATAGAATTCTTAAATTCCAAAATTGTCACGGATACACAAATGATGGACAAATTATCGTGGACAGACAACACTATTTTTGAAGAAAAGTAAATATTATTGTGTACACTATCCACAACATTTTATCCACCTATACTTGTTCATGGTACTTTGTCTACAAATATGGTTTCGATTTGGAATTTGGGGTTTGGGTATAGATAACTTTTTGTGGATAAAAATTTGTATCCACGACAACATGTCTACCCGCAGCCGTCTATGATATTCTGTCCAAATACATAATTTTGTATAAGAGCTTAGGGTTTAGAGCATAGACAACTATACATAGACAAAACTTGGTTCATGACATATTGTCCACCTACACTTGTTCGTGGTAATTTGTCCACATACATGGTTTCGAGTTTGTATTTGGAGTTTAGAGAATAGACAATATTATGTACACAAAAAAATTGTCATGATAACTTGTTTATGAATTGATTTTATTGTTTTAAATTTTGGAAGAGAAAAATGAATTGTTAGGAAAAATTATGAGATGAACTAAAAGAAAAAAATTTAAAAAAAAAGAGAGAAAAGAGGAGAAAAAAACAAAAACAAAAATTGAAAAAAAAGAAATAAAGTGACAAAAGAAAGAGATAGAAAATAAAGTTGTGTAGTTGGTTTGACTCAAAAGAAAAAAAAGAAAAAAAGAAAAATAAATTTTGTATTTACTCTTAAGAAAGTGTTTGAATAGTGGAAAATATGTATATTGACAATTAGTTTGTTAAAAAGTGTCTATAGAAGAAATATTCATATATATATATATATATATATACACATATATGCGTAGAATTCATTTTAAAAGCTTATAGAATTCAGTTTGAATACTTAGGAGGTTGCGTTACAATTACATTAAGTTGCTTGGTTTGATTATCTTATGTTAACTATTCTACAAAGGTGATGCTTTTATTTTTCTCGATAGAATTATTGGATGATATGATTACGGGGAGGCATATTTTGACTCATGTCATGTGCAGAGAATAGTTTTCTCTGACGAAACCAACATGAAAAATACATTTTGTTGAAAAAACTGTCCCAATATATTCTTCGAATTTACGAACGCGAGACAAAATATTTTGGAAAGGCCAATCGAATCTCTATCTATTTATTTATTTTATATACTTGTTAGATTCTCATTTCCTCTTTCATAGAAGTAAGAATCTTGCCCATCCACCGATCGTTTTAAATAATATTATTAAGGATTGTCCACGAGTTACATAGAGTTTAAAAATTAACATTAATAATTTTTATTCATTAATTATTGCGTATTTAATATTATATAAATTTAGTATTTATAGTAAATAATTATCTAAATTAGAATCTGAAGCAATTGTAACAAATTGTTGAACATATACAATGTTATATATGAAAAAATAGTCTGTTCATTAATAAAAATTACAGCATATGAAAGATTTTCTTTGACAAAAATCTTTAACTTGTATGTTTCAATCAATATTCACTACGGTTTCTTAAAAAATGATTGGCCGTCTTTTTGCATCAAATACGTATGTAAAATCTATTGATCAGACAAATTGTAGTATGGTTTGCTTCTATCGAGGCATCCACATCATTTCAACATAGGTGTTGGAATGCATCTTTTTATTTATTTCATTAGAACCTTGAATCATAAAGAGAGATATTGATGTTTGATTGTATTTTTATTTCACTGATTGTATTTTTGTTTCACTGTATTTATCGCTTTGTTGTGATTTTTATCTTTCATATTAATTCATTGATGAAGTGATTTTGTTTTTTTGGATTTACAATTTGTAGAGTAAAGTTTTATTTCGAGCGTCTTGGTTACAAATGTTATTTTGTCCAACACAAATTGTTTCAATTGCATTAGAGGGTAATTGTTAAATTGGTAAATTGGCTTTAAAAACTATAAAAGCATTTAGAAAAATATTTAAATTATATATTTCTCCAATCAAACTTGTTAGATTTAACAGGCCTAAAAATTCTAAAATCACTCTTTATTTTTTTCACATCATTTTTTTTCTTTCAGTTATGCTTCTTTTTATTAAAGTTTTTCGTTTGTGTTTTTTTTATAAGATATTATTGGATTTGACAAATAAATATCTATTTTCTATGCATAAATTTACATAAAAATTATATTTTAATTTACATAAAAAGTACATAAATGTACACAAAGCACTTAATTGTGATTTGTTAGAATTAATTTACATAAGAATGAGTTATTAAACTGTTCTAATTAATTGCTAAAGTTATTAAAAGACACTAAATTTTGTTTTTGTTCAATAAATAAATTAAAAAGACAAATGTCAAAAAAAAAAAAAATAACACATGACAAACTTTCATGGTTAATTTTGAGAAACCTTACTATATTATATAAGGTTATTTTTTGGCTAAATTAGTCGTTTTAAATATATGCTACAATTTTTCTATAATAAACAATTTGATGTAATGCATGATAATGATAATATGATATACAAAGACTTATCTCAAATATCTTTTGTGTGTGTGTTAGAATCTCAAATATTGACGTTTGGACCATTGCATTGGATCCACATCGGTTGCTGTCATCTCCATTGGGTTTGTTGAATAGTCTTAGTCAAAGAATCTACTTTGTATTTTTTTCTTTCTTTTTTTAGGATTACATCAAAATCAATATTTCAATTCTTTTAGACCACTTATATAGTTATATACTTATATTTATATGCTAGGTTCCAATTAGATTCATTTGTTTAAATCGTACTTATGCGGAGATTTGAATTTAAATCTAAATAGATGACAAAACACTAAACAGCAAATTGTATAACTATTATTCGCTAGAATAAGTTGAATCCAAATGAAATTTAATTGGTATTTGAGCTAGTATTACAATAATATGTAATATTTCACATTCATACCCCAAAAAAGAGTTGCTATTAAAAACACATATGCGTGTAATTGTAAGCTAGAAATCTAAATCGAAAACTTTCAAATAATTGTCTTTCCTCTCAAATCGATAATTTCAAATGTAAAGCATTGAACTAAATTTTAAAAATTTAAAGTCTATCATAAATTTTGTGTTTAGAAAGAAAGAAAAACCTAGAGTACCATATTTTTTTGTAAAAAACTAAAAATGAATAGATTGTCTATATATATTTCGTAGTAACTAATAAGTAAGCATATATTTGGATTTTTGTCGGAATAGATAGGTGGAAAAATGGAATAATACCAAAAAATAACTATCACTATTCTCTATAAGAATCTTTCACGTGACAACAACAATACCTAATTGGTATCGGCACGACTTTTGTATGATTCCGTTTCCCATCATTATGTTTCTTTGTCACTTTCCTATCTACATTACTCCATTCAAATTTTATTTACTTGTTATGTAGTGTTAGTTTATTTTGGATACCATTATATTTGGGGTTTGGTTAAGGGAAGAAACTAGCCGAGCCTTCTTGAACATAATTGCTCAAAATTTCCATGACGTTTCAAAAGAACTTCGATCTAATCTCCTTTTCATTTTATGCCGCGACAAGCAAATTATGTATCGGATCAAATCGCAAAACATACCCGTTCTTTCTTTACCTTTGAAGCGATTGTCTCTTCTTCATCGTCGACTTTGAATATAACATTTTTTGTAATGGCTGAAAAATTCACGAATATATCAATCTAGTAACGAGAAGTGACATCGGTCTAGTGGTATTCATAAATCCACCAAAAATTGGCACTACCTCGCTCAAAATAAAGTTTCTCAATTTAACTAATGAGTTGGTCCGTTGTGGGCCAAAATAATAGAGAGAAAACAAAAACAAATCTACTTGGGCAAAATTTCTCTACTTTAGTCCATAAAAGTTGGGCCCATTAAACAATTAAGCCCATTCAAAGTACCATCTCAGAAGTGAAAGTAACCCTCGTTTGGTTTTTTCTTTCCTCTTTGCTCCGCCGTTCCCGGAATTTCCTACATCAGAGTTCCCGGCGAGCTTCTCCGGCGGCGGCGAGATATCCCTGGTAAAAGCAGCAGGAACGAAAGTAGAGAACTTCAATCAAAACTCTTCTTCTGATAAAAAAGATGTCGGAGAACACTGAGGTCGAAGCGAAGAGAGTGTTCATAGGAGCAGGATGCAACAGAGTCGTCAATAATGTCTCTTGGGGAGCTTCTGGTCTTGTCTCTTTCGGTGCCCAAAACGCCGTTGCTGTTTTCTGCCCTAAGGTCTCTCTTTCGATCTTCTCTCTACGATTGACTCCTTCAAAAAACCCTCTTTTTTTTCCCCTTTCAATAGCAAGATGTGATTTTTAAGATTTTTAGTTTTGTTGCGTCGTTGTTTTGGTTTTTTCAGACTGCCCAGATTCTTACTACGCTTCCTGGTCATAAAGCTTCTGTGAATTGCACTCATTGGTTACCCAGTAGCAAGTTTGCTTTCAAAGGTACTTTCTTCTTCTTCTATTTCTTGTGTTTATAAGTTTAGTTGCTTTAATTTCGAACCATTGGGTTTATGGGAACTTGCGTTTGTTCGAGATTTAGAGTTTTTAGTATGTTGAATCGCGTAGGCATTGCAAAGGAAGAGACTTTTGATGTTTCTCCTTGTGCTCATTTGTTCTGTTTCATCAGATAGAGTTTAGAGTCTTACACTGAAGAATTTTGGGTTATAGCTAATTTTTTAGACGATTCTTTAGTAAAATATCAAGGCATTAGCATTCAAATTTTCTATTTATAGTCTCTATGACCGCTTTGGTGGTTTAGTTGCTGTGAAAGGTTTAAACTTCTCCTGAGCATTTGACAATAGATTTTAGGAGGAAAGCATACAATGGTTAATCCTTGTTAGAAATTTCACTATATCGGTATTTGCTTTTTCCTAAAAATTATATGATTGCTTGCAGCGAAGAATTTGGACCGACATTATCTAGTCTCAGGTGATTCAGATGGTATCGTCATCCTCTGGGAAGTATCGATTATCAGTAATAATGTAAATACACTTCATTCTCCATTTGATCTGAGTTGCTCTACAGTTTCTGTATTATCTCTGATCCTTATTATTTGTCCTGTTTGGTTTAACAACAGTGGAGACATGTACTACAACTACCACGGTCTCACAAGAAAGGTGTAACTTGCATCACTGCATATATGGTTTCTGAAACCGATGCAATGTTTGCTTCTGCCTCTTCAGATGGAGTTGTAAATGTCTGGGATGTTTCTTTTCCGTCTCAGTCTAGTGGTAAGCATTAGGTTCCACTTCAAACTCCTCGACCTGTAGTTTATTCGATCTGGATAAATCAAGATTTCGTCTTTGTGTTCTTTGTTGCAGACGAATGTAAGGTTTTGTGTCTGGACTCTTTCTCTGCTGACTCTAAGGCAGTAGTGACGCTTTCATTAGCGGAACTGCCTCAAAATCCTGGAAGATTTGCCCTTGCAATGGGTGGATTGGACAACAAAATCAAACTTTACTCAGGAGAAAGAACAGGAAAGGTACTTCAGGATTTGGCTCTTCTTTTTTTTTTTTGGCAATCTACTCACAGATTTTGATTTTATGAGTGTCTTTTTTTGTTCATCTTTTCAGTTTACTTCTGTTTGTGAGCTTAAAGGCCATACAGATTGGATTCGGAGTTTGGACTTCTCATTACCGTTACACTCGACAAAAGAAACGGCCGATAGTATTATGCTTGTGAGTTCTTCCCAGGACAAAGTCATTCGGATCTGGAAATTCGTGTTAGTCGGTGATGTTGGTTCGTGGAAAAGAGAAATCACCCTAGCTTCTTACATTGAAGGCCCGGTTTTCGTCTCAGGGACCCTCACATATCAGATTTCAGTTGAATCAGTTCTGATTGGACATGAAGATTGGGTCTACTCTGTGGAATGGCAACCTCCAGTCACCAATACAGTTGACGGGCAATTAACTAACCACCAACCGCTGAGCATTTTATCGGCTTCAATGGACAAAACAATGATGATTTGGCGACCTGAGAAGATAACTGGTGTGTGGGTGAACGTTGTGTGTGTAGGAGAGCTTAGTCACTGTGCTCTTGGTTTCTTCGGTGGCCACTGGAGCCCAGACGCTGTGTCGATTCTGGCTCATGGGTACGGTGGATCATTTCATCTCTGGAGAAATGTCAGCAGCAGCAAAGAGTCTGAGAACTGGCAGATGCAGAAAGTCCCGTTGGGCCACTTTGCTGCTGTGACTGATGTCACGTGGGATAAAACTGGGGAGTACTTGCTATCCGTGAGCCACGATCAGGTCAGGATTTAGGGTTTACATACGTCTAATAGTTTCCTTATATCAATTTATGGTTTAATTGACATTTCATTCTGCAAATTCGCGATATTGCAGACGACCCGCGTGTTCTCATCATGGAAGAGCGAGGAGGGCGATGAAGCAGAGGATGAACACTGGCATGAACTGGCTCGTCCTCAGGTTCACGGACATGACATTAATTGTGTTGCTATGGTTCAAGGTAAAGGCAACCATCGTTTTGTAAGTGGAGCAGAGGAGAAAGTTGTGAGAGTCTTTGAGGCTCCTCTGTCTTTCTTGAAGACACTGAACCACACTCGTGCCGGTAAAGAAGGAAGCTTTCTTGGGGATTTAGAAGCAGATGTGCAGGTTCTTGGCGCGAATATGTCTGCTCTTGGTTTATCACAGAAACCTATCTACTTACACTGTGAGTAATTGATTGATTCCACACCATTTCTAGCGTTTTACGAAATGCAATCTTGAAATTCGTAACTTTTTTTCTCCCCTTTTTACAGCTTCTAGTGAACCACTGGAGAGAAATGGCGGAGGAGAAGGTATGGATACGTTAGAGTCGGTTCCAGAGGCGGCTCCAGCAGAGTTGAAGGAGCCTCCAATCGAAGATCAGCTTGCGTTTCATACTTTATGGCCGGAATCTCATAAACTCTACGGTCATGGTAATGAACTGTTCTCTCTGTGCTGTGACCACATGGGAAACCTTGTCGCTTCGTCGTGTAAGGTAAGCTAATGCAGATTTCAAATTTTACGTATTTGATGATCCCTCTCGATTCCAATAATAGACAATCTTATAAAACAACCACAAACTTTCTTCAGGCGCAATCTGCAGCCATGGCGGAGATATGGCTATGGGAGGTTGGGACATGGAAAGCTGTTGGTCGTTTGCAATCTCACAGCTTGACAGTGACACATTTGGAGTTCTCTTATGATGACACTCTACTCTTGTCTGTCTCAAGAGATCGCCACTTCTCAGTTTTCTCGATCCAAAGAACAGGTAAACAAACTCCTCGTCTTGGAAGAGTTTTCGATTCTTGTCTACTCTTTAGTGTCTCTATAGTCCTCTAAGTCTCTATGTATGTTTGTTTTGCATGATCATTCTCTATTCAGACAATGGTGAAGTTAGCCACAAACTCATGGCAAAGGTTGAAGCACACAAGAGGATCATATGGGCATGTTCATGGAACCCATTCGGCCAGCAATTTGCAACTTCATCAAGGGACAAGACTGTGAAGATCTGGTCCATCGAAAACAACGCTCAAGTCAAACAGATTCTTACCTTGCCTCAGTTTGGGAGCAGTGTCACAGCTGTGGCTTGGACGGGACTAGACCGCAAGGTGAAAAAGGGGTGCGTTGCGGTTGGGATGGAAAGCGGACTGATAGAACTGTGGAAGATAAATATTGTAGAAACAGAGGAAGGTACAACTGCAACATCAGCTCTTTCCCTGAGGCTCGTACCATTCATGTGTCATGTCTCGGCCGTGAACCGGTTAGCGTGGAGACCAACCGAGAAGTCCGAGTCTAATCAGAGCTTGCTTAGGTTAACTTCTTGTGGAGATGATAACTGTGTCAGAGTTTTTGACTTCAAGTTTTGATGAATTTAGAACACAAAGCACCTTGTAATGTTTTAAGATCAGGACCAAAACTCTCTTTCCCTATGTAGAGGATAACTGTACTATTTATGCAGATTTTGGTACATGTTACTTGTTTGTTCACTACATAAAAGGAAATGTGGTTTGGTTTTTAAATTTTAAATGTCGGTTAGGGTTTTATTCTTCAATTTGGATAGTTGGTTTGGTTCTCGCGTTGAGAGGTGGGATGCAGATCTTACTGGCAAGACCATAACCCTTGAGGTCGAAAGTTCAGACACTATTGACAATGTCAAGGCAAAGATTCAAGATAACAAGGAAGGGATTCCTCTGGATCAACAGAGACTTATCTTTGCCGGTAAACAACTTGAGGATGGTCGCACTCTCGCTGATTACAACATTCAGGAGTCAACTCTGCATCTTGTGCTGCGTCTTCGTGGTGGAAGCTTCTGAACAAGAAACTATTGTGGCTCGAACATTGTCCATCACTTTGAGTCTTTACTCTTTAGTGCTTTAGTTTTTTTTCTTTCTTTTCCTATTATGTTAAGACTTTTGATTGATAGGTTTTTACCAAATAGTCTTGTCAGTATTCAACTTCTTTTGTTGATCAAACATTTTAAAATACAAATTTGGGAATTTTCGATACGCCAATTTATAATTGCAAAATAACCAATTTTGGTTTAACTTCTAAATGGGCGCAAGAATACTCAAAAGGTTGAGCTTATGGTGATTATTATTCATCTCCTCCATGAAATGGTTAAGCTTCTTAATGACGATTTGAATAAAATTGTCAGCTTCTGTTAGTGCTAAATGTCACATACAAATATTTGATTACCAGATAGATAAAGGAGAATTAACCTTTAGATTCTCGTGATGTGCCTAAGATAATACATAATACAAACATCAGCGGATTATATTTATGATAGAAAGATCGAATGATCGATGTTTACAAAGAGATGTGAAAAGTACATATACATAGATACCGTCAAGCTCATAGTTTTGTGTTCAAAATGAATCTCACTGAAGTCGGAAGGCTGCATTTTTATAATCTTCCGTAGTACTCAGTTGCTCCTTGATTTGCCTACCACGGTTTGAGATTGTTGCTCCAACTCCGAGATTCTTGCATTGATCAGTTCAGCTTGATGTACTCACAAGGCGCTTGCGCAGGACTTTGAACTGCTGGTGTTTTGTTGAATATCGAGTGGGCACGGTTTAGTTTCAAACCCAACACGAACAGCTTCCATGATATCTTCAAGCTTCTTAATGAGTATTTGGTGATTAGTATTAATCTCTTTCATCAAAACGTCAAGCTTCTTAATCTCTTCCATAGACTGCAATTGGTTCATATGCTGAAGAATCTGTAGTTGAACCTGACAGAAACTGACCATCTCCTTTTGGATTTTCTCGTAAAATAAATCTTTTTGAGTAGATTCCATCGCTGGACACCTGAACATTTCTGAACCAAGACACGAGCTTTAGCGATCGTATCCATGAGACTCTTTAGTTGTTCAACTCTTTGCAAAGATTCAATCTTTGTGATTATCGGATGCAAATCCTCCATCGTCGATGCGAGATCCTTAGACACATATTTGAATGCCAACACTGTTTTTCCATTTCAGTCGCCTTGTCCATCTTCTCTTTTGGACAAGATCAAGTCAAGAGAATTCGTTTACTGTTTACTTCAAAAAGTATCATTTCACATAAAATAATTCAACCAATTATAAAGAAGATGGTAAAAAATAGTTTTATTGGGCGTTCTGTTATTCGGTTTGATTCGGTTCGAGTTTTTAGTGGAAACATTTTCGCACATCACTCTTTTTCTTCATTGCATTAAGTTTAAAGTCAAGAAGCCAAAACAGCACTGGTCAGGGTCCAGTTTTGACACTATATATTACCAAGAGTTAACAAATGCTTACGCAACATCAGCTAAATATCGTTTCTGTCTATATGAAAAAGCTTACCAAAATTGACCCCTTTCGAGTGACGACTAATCATTGTTCAGTCTTCATGAAAGTGGCCTCTTCTTCATTCCCTTCGTCATTATCTATAAAGTTTGAAAAAGGTAGATGATTTGATTTTCACCTTGGCTAGGAATTGATTAAACAAAAACTCTGGTTTTGATTTCATTTTTCGTACCTTCGTCTATCTTCAGCTTTCCCTTCTCTGGATCATTAGATGTTCCTGCTGGAGAAAACACGCGCAAAGATTAGTGTACACAAAGAAAGCAATTTTTTTATCAAAAGCCTATCGGTAGAGGCCATAGAGACGATATAGTTGAACAATTGACTCGTAAAATACCTTCCTCTTTTGGTACTAGAGGCGAGATGTGCTTGGTTAGTTCTTTATTCATTTGAAACATATTGATAGACTCGAGATGGAACAGAGACCGCAATGTTTCGTCGCATATTATTGTCCTTCCATCAGATGGATCTTGCAAATTGTTCTCCTTTATATACTTCCAAAGCATTTTCACAACCTGAAAAACATTTCATTCAGCAGATTAAGAATCGTCACACCCCAAGAAGCTCGAGGAACTGATTCACTAAAGGGCAGTTATGTACCTCTGTTCTAGCTAACTGTGGTATTCCAGTAAAAGCTTGAAGCTCCGGCGAAAGACTGCAAACTTTGGTAAAGCCGCCTCCTTTTTTCTTGGGTTTCTCCTCGGACTTGTCTGGTCTAATTCGATAGAGCGACTTTAGTTTCTCTAAACCTCAAGGTGGGAGCTTCCTAACTATACAACCAACACAAGAATTCGAGAGAGAAAAAGAAAACTAACTTTTTTCTTTTGCGTTTTCGTACACTCGGTTTTTGCTCCTCTTCACTTTCTTCTTTGTTATTATCTCCCGTTTCTTCGTGTTGCTCCTCTATCACATCTTTTTCCCCTGACGTCTCATCTTCATCTTCTTCTTTCACATTGTTTACACAAACTGAAAAGATAAAAACATTCACACCATAAACTTATGAAGCATGCCACTTAACCAAGTGAAATTAACAAGGAAAATACCGTCTCCATCATTTATCGGCCAAATATGCTTCGACAATGCTTTGTTCATTTGAAACATATCGATTTTCTTTACACGGAACAACGAATGGAGCAACTCGTCACATATTATATTCCGCTTATTCTTCGGATCTTGCAAATCGTGCTCTCGGATATACACCCACATTTTCTTCACAACCTGATATATCCAAAATAGAACTACATTTTACTCACCCAAAACATCACATCTCCAAGGAATGTAACAAAAAAAAGCAATACCTCGGTTCGAGCCAATTGAGACGTTCCTAAAACCTTCTCTAGTTGAGGAGAAAGCTGACTTATTTTGTTAAACCCACCTCGACGTTTCTTCGCCTTTACCGGTCTAATCCATAACATAAACACACACAAACACAGTCACAAATTTGACATCTTTTATCTAAACCAATCATAAGAAAGAACACATTAATCTTACAAACTCTCTTCTAAACAATCATCAACAAGAAGAATGCAATATATATATGCCTTAAAAGCTAAATACACAATTCAATGTTTCAAACATTAATTCATAGAGGAAAAACCAATAAAGTCTCATTTTTTAACAAAACCCAGAAGAGAAGAGCATAGAAAAATTACTGTTCTGTCTTTACTTCATCGTTTTCACTTCCTTCTTCATTGTTTTCGATTCCATTACAATCTTCTTCTTCTTCTTCTTCTTCTTCGTTGTGATTCTCGAGATAAGCATCGATTTGTTCCCTAACAAACGATTTCTTATCGGTTAATTCGACGCCGAAATAAGCCTCGAGCTGACGGCGAACGGTCGCCGGAGTCGTTGTTTCGAGGTCGGAGTTACGGAGAATTTCTCGGAGCCGGGTCACGAGGTCCGAATCCGACACCATTTTTCCTTTGTTTTCTTTTCTTGCAAAAACTGAAAATAAATTACAAAAGTGGCTTTCGTATGGAGAAAACGATGGTTAAAGGGTATTTATGGAATTTTAACTACCTATATAAACCTAAAACGTCGTCGTTTTTGACTCCTTTTGTTTTCATTTTAAAAGTTGATTTTATTACTTTATTTTTTTCTGCAAAAAAGTTGCCATTTTATGAAAAGTCGAATAATTTTTTTTTTTTTTTTTCTATCGAGTTTCTTCATATGAGCGGACCTGCAACAATGGCGTCTTCGTTTGTACTTGATAGTACTTAAAAATAAAGCACGAAGAAGAAGCATTTAAAAAGTACCAAAAAAACCAGTACGTTCCTCTTCTAGAAGAAAATTAAAATTCACACCTAACAAGTTAACCGTACAAAGAAAAATAGATTTTGCTAAATTGGTTTGAGAAACTCAAAGATCTTATTATTTTGTAGAAGAGGAATCATACACTGAAATGTTTATATTATTTGTCATCTCATTGTCTCACTCACACATTACATTACCTAAAACTCTAAAGTTCTTTCAATTCAATTCGGAAAACAATAGTATACAAGTAAAAATCAAAGCTAACGATCAATACTTAGTAAAGCTTTGATAATTTTAAACGCAATTATGCGATGTTTTTCTTTTCGTTTGCGTTTGCATTTGGCGTCAATTAACCAACATACAACTAAAATGATCAAACAAACAATCAATGCCTAATTCTACACAACAAGTGCAAAATCCAAGATTAGATTCTTCGGTTACCTAATAGAACTATGTATGCCCAAAAACAAATGTGAATCATTTCTTTTCGTTATCGGAACTCAAGGTACATGTGCATACCAAAAGAACTGAGACATTTTCACATAAACATTGTCAAGAATACAAAACTAAACAATTCTGTGGCCTAAAAGACATAAAACTCATTTACCTCAACTTCTCTGAGAGATTGAATAGAGAAAAACAAGAAGAAAGGCTCCTATCTAAAGCTCAGATACTAATCCGCAAGGTTCCAGATAATTCCCAGAACTAATCACCAGCCTACAAAAGAAACAACCGAAGAAATGTATAAATCAAGAAACTAAAGGCGTATCTAAACAAACATGTCCATGTGTTTATGTGCTCATCATCATGAGAATTTTGACATAACTATCTAACCAAATTTAGTATATACCTTAGATGATGCTCATTTTGTCTCCAGAGGATTTGTTGATGTGTTTCGAGTCTTCTTATACCAGAAGAACATGGACCAAAGTGATGTAAACAATACTCCATTTGCAAAATGTGGAACTAATAAACGCCCCCAATACGGATAGTATGGTCCAGGAAGTTTAATCAGAGTGAAGAACATCATCATAGCTATCAAATGCCACGGTACTTCCGCTTCCTGCAATAACAAAATCTTCTTAAGAATGACAGGATTCTGAAATTGTCACAACAATCGATTAACGAGCTGATTCAGGATTCTTCTTCTCAACTACCTTTAGACGAGGAGACATCTTCAATGCGGTTTCTTGTAGTATCCCTGCAACAACCACACCGATGACTAATGGAAACGGAACTAAAGCAAGTCTCCTCTCATGTGCACAATAAGACATCTCACTGATTGAAGAAACCGCCAATATTGGAACGAACAAGAACTTAACGACTGATATGGCGAGATCAAGAACAAGCTGCACGAAGTTTTCGAACGCTCGATTCCAAGGGAATTCCTTAATCGGCTGAGGAGAGCTATCCCAAACATGCTTTGTCTTTCTCAATAGACTATCAAAACTAAACCTCTCTGATTCCCCTGAATGTTCAGATTCCATATGAATCGAGCGACAAAGGAATCTCTTTGATACTCTAGCTTCATTTCCACACTTATTGTCCTAACAAAGCAGGGAAATCAACAACTCTCAATGACACAAGAAATTGTAAAGAAAGAACATAAACAACAAAATTTGTAATGTCCAAGATCAAATTCCAAAGAGGCTATATACCTAACCGGAGATTCATAATGTAAGCAAAGCTTTATCGATAAGACGCATATGTCTAAGTGCAAATCTTTCCACAAGGAGCTTTAATCAATTGAAATTGCGTATTGAATCGAGAGACCCACATAAGAAATAATGAAAAAGTAAGGATTTTTGTTGTCTGGGTCGTGGAGTTATTGAAGATTTCGTGAGAAGAGAAGATTTTGTTACCTGGGTCGGAGGTAGAAGAGGAGAGTGAATTCGCAGAGCCATTGAAGGTCGAGAGGAAGAAAGAAAGAGATGAGACATGGCCATTCTTTGCTTAAAAACTGTTCTTTCGATTGTTTTTTCACAGAGAGCCCATCGAAGAAGGAGAGGTTTTTCTGAATAAAGGATAAGTATCTGTTTTCACACAGAGAGAGGGGGAGGGGGAAATCACCTGCGCTAATCACCAGCGTAAGATGAAGATTTTTTTTTTTAATCTGAATATAATTTTAAAATTCTGTTAAAAAAACAATTGAAATTTGGGGATTGACAAAAATGCCACAAAAGTGGCCGCTTTTTACAAGCGTGCCACGTCCAGAAGCACTTTTACAGAAATGCCACCTATTTGTCACGAACTGACAAATTTGCCCCTGCACAATAACACGACTCGATTTCCTCTCGCAAACGAAACCGACTCAAAAACTTTTTCTTTTTCCTCATAGACGAAATCGAAGATTTTTTACGAAATCGAAGATCGAACATCGAAGCTAATTTACACACGAAGATCGAAAAATAAAGGTAACTTGTTTCGCGATTAGCGATTTCTCTATTTCTAGATCTAGATATGTTGATTTTGATTTGCGATTTCTAGATCTAAATCTCGATTTAGTCGTTTTGAGTTTGTGCGATGAGATTTTGTAGTCGTTCGATAGTTAATTTGTATGTTTCAATGGTTTTTGATTCGCAATTTCTGGATTTGTCGATTTGGGTAATTTTTAGCAAAATGGATCTCGCAAAGATATAAAAATAATTTTTTTAGGATTTTTAACAGATTTTGTACATCTAAAATTTATATCTGTGCAAAATCATTAATAAGTTTTTTTTTTAACATTCTTATAAGGTGTTTTAATAGTTTTTATAAGGTTTTTTTAACATGTGTTTCAACAACTTATCAGATGGATCACACAGATGATGAGATGTACGATAGCATGAAGATGCCAGATCAAGTGTACAAACCTGGTTTCGAACCAAACGATAACAAAACAGCCCAGCAACATGTCAATCTGCAATTAGTTGACACAGTCAGAACTGCATTGGGACAAGACTTATTCCAGAGGATCGAAAACAGTTTTCTCGGTCCTATTGTACAACTTGCAAAGAGGAATATCACATTTTCTGGAAAGATGTTCCATTTTCTGATGCAAAGGAGAATCAAGACCAAAGGGCAAGACTTGTGGTTCAGGGTTGATTCCCAGCCCACAAGATTCTCACAAAGGGAATTCTTCCTTACCACAGGTAATTTTAAGGATTTTATACAGATTTTTAAAGGATTTCATACAGATTTTTAAAGATTTTATACAGATTTTATACAGTTTTTAAAAGATTTTATACAGATTTTTAAAGGATTTTATACAGATTTTTAAAGGATTTTATAATCATTTTAAAACAAGTTTTATGCGTTTATTATTGTTGTACGCAGGTGTTCACTGTGAAGAATTGGAATTTGAAAAGAATAGAAAAGGCAAAAGGCCAGAAGTGCATCCTTATCACTGGATGCAGCATAAAAAATTTCTACACAGTGATCTCCTCAATATTTTGCAAAAAGGAGACATTGAAGATGATGAGAAGCAGTGCCTTGGATTAGTTGTACTGGTCGAACGTATTCTAATAGGTGTTAGTTCGACGGAGAAGATTCCATACTCCCGCCTCAAATATGCTTCGGATTTTGATCAGTACTGCTGCCAACCGTGGGGTAGAGATGCTTTCGCGATCATCTCTTCCTGTGTAACAAAGATGGGTCCAGAGACATGGACCAAAGACAGGTACAACGTCAAAGGTTTTGTTCTCGCGCTTTACCTATGGGTGCTCAGTGCAGTTCCTATCTTTGGCGAAAGATTCGCCAGCAAAAGAGAAGGATCAGAAGATGCAATTCCATTGTGTCTAAGATGGGAAAGCACTGAAGCACCAAGAATGACAGACATTGTGCTTCTCGAAAAAAGAGGTCATGTAAGTTCCTACTTCCTTTCTCTAACGGCTTATTGGATGACAAATAATAATTATTGAATGACAGACATTTTTATTAGGTTTTTTTAACATTTTTATTAGGTTTTTGTAACATTTTTATTAGGTTTTTTTAATATTTTTATAAGGATTTGTTTTCCAGGTAAAGGTTCACGCGATTGTTGGCGATCCAGAATATCACAAACATTTGGCCTCAGAAACGCATGAAGACGACCTGTCTTTTATAGATATGGTCAACCTTATCATGCAAGGAAAGCTCAGGATGAAAGCATCGTACTGGATCAATGGAAAAGTTGATATTTCTGATCTGTGTCTAGGGTTAGAGGAAACTTATCAACAGGCAACACAGATGGTTTACGAGTCGCTTAAAAAGCAATCGAACCAACCCAATTTTTGTGGAATGACAATGGACCAGAAGCTGGAGATGATCATCGAAATTCTTCTTAAATTGGAAGAAAGAATAAAAAGGATAGAGAAGGTCCTGGGTATCAAAACAGATGAAGAACAAAGAGAGGTAAGTGTAACAAATTTGTTACTTATCAATGTTTTTTTAATAAATATGTTACTCATTTTGCATAAACTGTTCCTTTTGCAAAGCGAGAAACAAGAGAACGAGACCCAAGAAAAAGAGAGCCAAGATAAAGAGGTTAAAGGATTTTTTTAGAATTTCAAGGGTTTTTACAGTGTATACGGATTTTATAAGGATTTTGTAACGATTTTATAACAATTTTTTAAGGATTTTATACGATTTTGTAAGGATTTTGTAAGGTTTTTTAACAGTGTATTAAAGAGTATTTTATAACTGTGTTGTAGTTCAACAATGATGATGCCGAAATCAATTTGCCAAACACATTTGAAGATTCGGTTCGAGAGCCAAATACGCAAGACGCAAGTTATGCGGCAGATGACGAAGAAGAGGAAGAAGAAAGAAACACAAATAATGATGTTCACGAAGTACAAGATAGACAACCAAACACAAAGGTACATCTCTCGGCTGGATTCCAGTTTTATACGAAATTTATATGGATTTTATACGAAATTTATATGGATTTTATACGGATTTTATATGGATTTTATACTGATTTTATACGAAGTACAAGATATATAAAATCTCTAAGATGGTTTTACTTTAAAACCAAAATATTATTGTAAACTTGTCTAAAAAGTTATACTATTTTTTTTGCAGCCTAAATCATCTACTACATCTTTCTCCACTCCGAATTTTAACCTTTTTTCTCCAGAAGTTCCCAGTCCGAAGGAGGGCGAGAAGATGGATGAAAATCCAGAATTCATAAAATCCTACAGAAAGCCAAGATCAGGAAGAAAGACTACGAAAAAAGTGATTAGCATTTGAAATTCAGAAATTTATCCGATATATTATAACTTTTTTTTAATGCTACATTTTAATCCCTACGCAGGTGACAAAAAGGACTAGAGAAAATGAACAAGCTGACAACCCTGACAACCCTGACATCGTGCAAAGGAGAAGTAAACGACATCATATCCCCTCATAGAAAACTGTCTCCCCTTACACGGAAGGGAAAAAGAAGCACCCAACAATTTATCCGTTTATGAAAGTTGCTCCAGCTAGGGCCGCCAAATTGGCTGAATGGAAGACAGTGTGGAAAAACAAGTAATTTTAATTTATAAAGATGTTTTACGGATTTTATAACTATTTTTTAATGATTGTATAAGTATCTGTTTACATTTATAAAAACTAATTACATTTATAAAAAAAAACGTAGATCTCTGTTAATCGAAGGAATAGATGTTGATTCAAAGTGGTTTACATACCTAGAGATGCCTGGCAAAGTTGTCCAACAAACGGTATTGTTTTTGTAATTTATTTTTCCTTTATAAATTGTGTTTAAAATGTTTATAAACTCAAGTAGAAATGTTTATAAATGATTTGACAACATGTCGATGTAGCTGTGGGGATGATTAATAAACGTAAGGAAGACAATCCAGACCTATTTCGCAAAAAGGATGTGTCATTCTTCAACCGTCATTCTTGAAATTGATTGATGACGAGTATGTTTTGTTTGTCGACGACAAGGAGAGCTATGAATTCCCAACACAAAGGATCAGAAAAGAAGATTTTGGTCGAGACACTCTTGTCATCTTTATGCCATATTTGGTGAAGGCTAAGTGTTGGGTGCCAGGTGCCAGTGGTAATTGATTTGCTTAACAGGGAAATTAATGTTGAAGATTGTTCACTTCCAAATATTCCACAGGAGAAGACAAAAAAAAGATTTAAACCTTTTTCTGAAATGTTTCCTTACTTCATAAGGTACATCAGAAAAGACAACCAAATTGATGTGTCTCCATATGAAGTGACCATAAAGACAGATTTGCCAAAGGTAAATTATAATTTTTTTTTTGTTTTTAAAGAAGTATAACTAACATGCTAATAATATTTATTTTGTATATCAGAGTTGCACTTTAGAAGATTCAGGAATCTTCATGTTAAAGTTAATCAAATGCTATTCAATGGGGATCCCATACTCAAGCAAAATTACAGAAGTCAGCGTCCAAGATATGAGGACAAAGTTAGCAGCTGACATTTTCCATGAGTTGACAGAATTTGCATGATTTTGTGTAAAGGTTTTTTATGACATTTGTATCTAAATTTCTCTATTTTCAGTTTCGTATATTAAATTCGTTTGATCTGTTTCAGTAATTTGATCTGTTTCAGTATTTGAATATCTGATTAACAGCGCAAGACAAATATTTTTAACATTTTTATACGGATTTTTTTAACATTTTTATACTTTTTTAACATTTTTGTAATATTTTTTAACAATTTTAACCGGATAACAAAAAAAAACAAAATAACCATTTAAAGATTTTTATAATGATATTATAAGGATTTTTAAAGGATTTTTTTAAGGATTTTAAAGGATTTTATTACACCGAGAACTAAAAAAAACAAAAAAAAAACAAAATAAGCCCAGAGAAAGGCCCACACAAAAAAAGCCCAGTACCTTAAAATACCGATTTTATGAGTATCTTTTTTTCTTTTACTAAGAAAAAAAAGAAAAAAAAAAATCTAGTCCTTCTTCTTCTTCTCTGAGACGACGAACCGTCGACAAAACTTGAAGAACATAGAAAAACTTCGGTTTTAAAAGGTAAATCTCTAACTTTAAAGGTCTTCGACGATATCTACTTAACAATGTATTCCGATTTTAGTTTAATTTTTCGAGGATAAAAACTGTATTTTTTGAATTTTTTTTTTTGTTTAGTTCAGATCTTTGCGAAATCGGGTTTGTAATCGGTAAAGTTCACTAAATTTAACCGTTTTCCACACTATCTCTTTCCGAAAACTAGTATTTTGAAGGAAAAAACTGTATTTTTTTGAAGAAAAAACTGTATTTTTTTGAAGAAAAAATTTGGAAGTTTTATCAATTTAGGGCATATTTATGCGAAATCGGGTTTGTAATCGGTAAAAGTCACTAACTTTAACCGTTTTCGACATTATATCTTTCCAAAAACTAGTGTTTTGAAGGGAAAAAAAAATGGGTTCCGGAAAAAAAAACCAAGGGTTTTACTGATTTTGTGTGAAAATGTAAATCGGATTTCGGATAAACATGGTTTTCGCATCTCAAAACGAATCCGTTTTCGTTTCCAGAAAAACAAATAGTCTGGGCAAAAAGTTGATTTATACGCTTTTTAAACGGATATATGTTGGCTTATGTGAGATTAATTTTTTGTTTTCTTTCTTTTTTTCTTCCAGATTAATTACTAATCATGACTACTTCAAAGAAGTTGAAACTGCCAGAAACAATTGTACCACAGCACGCTGTAAACAATGAGACAGTCCCAAAAATAGTTTTGCATGCAGCTAAAAAAATAGTGCTGACTGTTATCAAGGATGCATTAAGCCAAGAATGCTTCGAGAGGCTAAAAGCCAGTTGCTTTGGGCCAATAATTGAGTATCTGCTGCAAAACGACATATGTTTCTCAAGAAATATTTGCGGTCACATTTTGAAAAGAAGACTTTCGACAACTAGATTAGAGGAGTTGTGGTTTCTTTTTGGAGAGCAACCAATGAGGTTCTCTTTGAGGGAATTTGTGATGATAACAGGATTGCCCGATGAAGATACAAGGAAGAGTGAGCCGTATGAGAGGATAATAGACCCTTGGATGAAGACTCAATCAAATTTGAAGAAACTCCTCATAACTTTGACTGGACAGTTATGACGGACAACGAAAAACTTCGTCTAGCAGCGTTCTTAGTAAGGGAGTGGATTGTGAAAGCGAAGAATCCGTCTAATAATTTATCGCCATTGCATATGCAAAGAGCTGCATCTTTTGAAGAATATTGCAGCAACAGTTGGGGAAGAATTGGATATACATCATTGGTTGAAGGCATTTTAAAAATTGATGTTGAGAAACTGTTGAGTAATAAACTGCAAACCCTCGAAGGTTTTGCATTTGCCTTTCACGTATGGGCGTTAGCTTCAGTTGAGGAGCTAAGTAATGCATTTGGTAGAGGAGAGAATCTTCACCGTTCGCCACTGATTTTGCAGTGGACAGAAACCAAAACACCGACGGAAAAGGAAATAGAAATAATCTCAGAGAAGCCCAAGGTACATATTACTTTACCAGAATATAAAGCTTTTCAAAAATTATTTCAACAAAAAATTCTGAAAGGATTTTATATGGATTTTTAAATGATTTTATATTACTTTTTAAAGGATTTTATATTGATTTTAAAAGGATTTTATATGGAATTTTAAATGCTTTTATATGGATTTTTAAATGATTTTATATCGATTTTTAAATGATTTTATATGGATTTTTAAAACATTTTATAACGTTTTTTACAAGTTTTATGAAGATTTTTAACAACCGTTTAACGTTTTTAACAATTTTATAAAGTTGTTTTACACAGTTATAAAATTCTTTTGTCAGGTAAAAGTTTTGACTTTCATCGGTGACCCCGAAGAGTACAGTCATTTGGTCTTGCCAGCAGAGCCTGAGGACAAGGATCTGATCGATCTTGTTCAACTTATTAACGGAGGTTATAGGTTGAAGAAGGCCAACTGGAACAATGGCTGGGTAAAGATCGATGAACTTCCAATAACTAAAGAAGTTGGAAGTAGCAGTACCAGGTTTCATGCTTCTCCAGTCTATAATAGGAAACGATCAGGTGAGGAAGCTGAAACAGAAAATCCACAACGAAGAAGAATATGTCTAGATGAGAAAATTGATATAATTCTGAGTAAATGTGACAATCTTCTCAAACGTGTTGTGGTCATTGACAAAGTTATCAAAGACAAACATGTTATCTGTTGTATCTTGTATTGTATCTATAGTTATTTATATTATATATTTGTTTTTGCAGGCCAATCGTCCAATGAATGTTGATGATCATCAGATTTCTGATGACTCAAGTGACGGTGTGGAAATTGTTTTTGAAGAAAAGAATCAAGATAAAGAAACTGAGGTATAATACCTACAGATATTTTATACAGTTTATAAGTTTAAACATTGATTCTTTAAATTTGTTTTCAAGAATTATGACGAGGATCATGTGGAAAATGTGGGAGTTGAAGATCACTATGAAGAAGACGAAACTTCCGCTTCTCATGCTAATCTGGTATGAATCACCTGATGTAAATATATAATAGTTAGATTCTTTGAAAGATTTTTTAAGGATTTTGTAAGGTTATTATAAAAATTTTTAAATAAATTTATAATGATTTTTAAAAGGATTTTATACACATTTTTAACACTTTTTAAACACCTTTTATAACGTTTTTTAATAATATTTTTAACACTTTTAAAAACATTTTATAACCCTTTACAAAACGTGTAGGCTGCGGAAGACAAGACTTCGACTGATCCCGTGGAGAATGTGGGAGTTCAAGATCAATTTGAAGAAGACGAAACTCATGATTCTTATGCTGAACCGGTATGAATCGCCTGATGTAAATATAAAAATCTTATGTGCCTTATAAAAATCTTATGCAACTTACAAATTTTTTTATATATCTTACAATTAGATTGTGGAAGAAGTTGAATCGGATGAGGAAAATCTAGAACTTGAATCGGATGAGGAAGCAATGGACATAAGTGATGATGAGAGGGATGAAAGAGAGCCAGATACTGTATATATATCTGGTGATGAAAATGAAAACAGGCAAAATCCCCAAGACAGCAGCCAGGGTCAGGAAAGCCAGGAAAAAAATAGCCAAGCACCAAGCACACAGGACCAGAGCTCCCAGGGGCAGCAAAGCCAGGGGCAGGCCTCCCATGGGCAGAGCTCCTAGGTGCAGCAAAGCCAGGTAAAGATGCCTGAAAGGGTAATTTTAAGTCAAGAAGAAAAACTGGCAATTGATCAAAAATTTGACGATTGGGTGAGGTATAAGACATTCACGGAACTGCTGCTGACATTGCACGAGGTATGTTTTATATTGACAAATAAAACCAATTTGCAAACTTCTAATATATCTAACTTATTATGATTTGATGGATGTTCCAGATTATTTGGCCTGATAGTAATTGGAAAAAAATTACTATAAAGGATATTCAAACTTTACAAGGGGTGAGGAAATTGAAGAAAAAAACAATGATCATCACTCATCGAGACAAACAGTCTCAAGGTGATGAAAAACGCATATACTTGGCAGATAAAATTACCAAGTGTATGAATGTAAGTGTGTTCATTTGTTAAGTTTTGGTTTTTTTAAAGTTATCTTCATAAGAAATATCTACTAAAAATATTTCGTTACAATTTACAGATAGAATGGAAGATATTTGAAAATATTTATAGGTAGAACGGGATTTTGAAAGCCAAGAAAGTGGAAGAAACATTTAAATCCATATGAAAAAATTTAAACGTTAGCAGCTTTTTGTGTAAAGTTAAACATGAATTTGTTATTTTGTTGTAGGACCATTTTTAAATTTGTTTGATCTGTGTTAGGCAAGAGAATCAGACCTATCACTTCTTGGATTTTATATGATTTTTTTAACATTATTATATGGATTTTTAACATTTTTATACGGTTTTTTAACATATTTATATGTTTTTTTTACAATTTTATAAGGTTTTTTTAACAATTTTATTAGGTTTTTTAACGCCGGATCAGAAAAACACAAAGAAAACAAATAAGCCCAGGAAAAAAAGCCCTCTTACATTTATATATTAAATTGTTGTGAAAAAGGCCCACACAAAAAAGCCCACACAGAAGACCCACACATAAGACCCACTTACAGTTATATATGCGGAACTTTTTATTCTTTTACTAAAAAAAAAATCTGAACTTCTTCTTCTTCCTCTTCTCTGAGAAAACGAACCGTCAACAAAACTTGAAGAACTGCGTTTTTAAAGGTAAATCTCTAACTTTAAAGTCTTCGATGATATATATTTAACAATGTATTCGCATTTTAGTTTAAGTTTTCGAGGGTAAAAACTGTATTTTTTGAAGAAAAAATTTGAAGGCTTTATCAATTTAGGTCAGATCTTTGCGAAATCGGGTTTGTAATCGGTAAAAATCACTAACTTTAACCGTTTCCACGCTATCTCTTTCCGAAAAATAGTGTTTTTGAAGAAAAAAAAAAATGGGTTCAGGGAAGAAAAAAAAACAAGGGTTTTACTGATTTTGGTTGTGTATCTGTTTGTATGTTGGTTGATCTGTTTGTATGTTGGTTGTGTATCTGTTTAAAAATCCTTATAAAATGTTGGTTGTGTATCTGTTTGTATGTTCCTAATCTATCTGTTTGCTTTGATAGGGAAAGATATTGATATTTCACTGTAATTATAGTTATTGATTTTACTGAAAAATTTTAAGGATTTTTAAACGTATTTATAAGCCAACAATTTTAATGGTTTTAACATTGCAGTGATATATACTCAGAGTATATTCTTGATTGAGAGATGGCTAATCCAGCAAGTGATTTATACTCAGCGTATCTGGCCATATCAAATGTGCACAAACAAGTGCAAATAAATCGAGATCGAGAATCGTCTCCGTCGGCTGCTCCTACATCGATTGCTACAACAGTGTATCGTTCATGCATTGCTGTTGGATTCTGGCGATATCTGTCGTGGATATTAACAGAATATTGTGAATTGATGAAAATTGCACCAAGTCAACTGGTTCTCCGAGCTTGGGGACTGATCCATTCTCTCCAAGTCTTATCCGACCTAACAGGGTTTGATATCAATGGGAAGATGGTCGCACACTCATTTCGCCTTGTTAGTGTTGAAGGCAATTCGCGATGATTTGACCTCCAACTTCGCGAAGGTGAAACATCTCCAGTTGATCCTCCAATGTGGTTTGATGCAAATGCTGATGGTGGAGATTTTTTCTATATCATCCACGACGGAATTGGAAGAGTACGCAGCTACTGGTCAGACATAGGTATGGACACTTATACACCTGTTTAAACCTATTATAAAGTCTGTTAAAAAAACGTATAAAATCCGTAAAATATCTTTTAAAAATCCTTATACAATCGTTTAAAAAATGCCACTGTTTAAACCTATTATAAAGTCTGTTAAAAAACGTATAAAATCCGTAAAAAATCTTTAAAAAATCCTTATAAAATCGTTTTAAAACTTGTACAAAATGCTTATAAAATTTTGTTTGTCTATAATTTATGTAGGAGTTGTACCAGAGGATGTGATTCCTGATGAATCGTTCACTGAAACACTATACTTGCTGGAAGAACGTTTCAGAGAAACTGCCGTATTGCTGCACCCTCGTGTCGTGGACAAAACTTCACTAAACACATCTCTCAATGACCCATACATCCCCCAACGTGAGCCCCCGCTAAAACAATATTTTCATAGCTAAAAAATACAGTTCTAATTAGACTTTTAAAATTTTGTAACTTCGTTTTGCAGAGAATATTGATAATTTGGTAGCGGCACGTAACATGTATGATTTTTTTCAAGAAGTTTATATGGATTTTATATGGATATACATATTTTATACAGAACTTCGAAGGGTTTTATACGGAAAAAAATACCTTATTCGGAATGTGAGATAGAGGAGCAGGAGCAGCAGCAGCAGCAGGAGCGGCAGCAGGAGCAGGAGAAGGAGCAGGAGCAGGAGCAGTGAAACGAAGTTCGTTACTGTCTTCATCTATCAATATATGTGAATTCATTTCTGCCTACAAAAATACAGAAGGCTTGACAAATCTATTTAGCCAGAAAAAGAGAGATAACATTGAAACACAAAAGTTGGTAGAACTAAACTGTAGAAACAGAAATAAACTGATAGTCGTTTCTATTTTCCATGTTGCTTTGTTCTGTCATTGGATATGAGCTTGTTTGTCCCTGTCACAAAAAAAAAACATTAAACAAACTTATTCGTGAATGCTAAAAACACAAAATCACATCTCTCCATAAGTAGTTATCAAAACATACCTCATCCACAGACACATATAAGTGAATACGCCCTCCACTCTCTACAAACTTGTTCATGAATGCATTTAATTGCCTGTCGTTCCTAATATACATCGGAGGAAGATGTGTTCTATCTGGTAACATGTAACTAAGCTTGACAAAACTTCCACACACAACAAAATCTTCTGACACAACACGCAATAAATCACTATAACTAATATCTTCATCGACAAAGCTAAGAGATGATCCCCTTTCAACATCAAACATAAAATCCCAATGTCTGTCATCCGTCATCCTCCATAGTCCACACAAAGAATACAACTCAACCATTAATGCCTGGTAAAAGAAATTAAAGAAGATTATATAGAAATTAATCTTATAAGGATTTTTAAAGGATTTTATACGATTTTTAAAGGTTTAAAAATCATGATTATGACTGAATTATTAATCAATTAAGTTTGCTTAGCCGCCTGTAATGCTAATCTGATACTCCCTCTGTTTCAAAATAGTTGTCATTCTAGGTTGTTTCACACATATTAAGAAAATATATTAAAAGTCTATTTTACCCCTAATTAATACAATGTTTTTATTTGATATGAGTAATTAATAAGTTTAAAAGTAGAGATAAAAATGGAAAAATTAGTCATAAATGTGCATTGAAATTGCAGAATGACAACTAATTTGAAACAAAAAAATAAGGCTAGAATGACAAGTATTGTGAAACGGAGGGAGTATATTTTATAAACAAATTATAAAGATTTTTACAGTTGTAACTTGATGATCAAATCAAACGGAGAAACAGATTATAACCTTAATTGTAATTCCGACTCGACGATGGAGGCGAAATCCGACTCTGTAACAACGAATACAGACTTCACAGAAAAATCTGATGCCCAGAAAATCCGAGATTCAGATCTGTGCGAGAAAGAAAAGAGGGAGAGAGATCGAGATGGCAAAGAGATCTCTCTATGTGAGAGCGACAGAGATATCGAGATCACAGAGATATCGAGATCGCAGAGAGATCAAAATCAAGATTGCAGAGAGATTTCTCTCCCTCTTTCTCTCGAGATCGAGATCGAGATCAATATCGCAAATAGGGAGAAATAGATCTGAGGGAGATACGTTTTTAGGAGAGGGTAATTTAGGGATATTAAAAAAAAGAATGACATTTTTTGCAAAACTTTTAAGAAGGTGGCATTTTTGCAAAGTGGCATAGGAGTTGTGGCATTTCTTAAAATTTCTCTTGAAATTTACCATGTATAATTTGGTAACTAAAAATTAAACTATTATCAAACTCAATTTTGAGCCGCCGCAAACGCGAGAATAAATGATCAAATACATTGATTAATCGAGTTTAATATATATAATTTTTAATATTTAAAAATGTATAATAAATTATATAATTTTTATTACCTATAAATGTATATCATATTATGCATAAATGTAATAGAATTGAATATTATTTATCAGTTATATATTAATATCATTAGTTTTGATATTTTTATGTATAAAATTGATTAAAACATATTAAAATGTTATTTATTGCAATATATTTTAAATGATCTTCATTTTTTATCGTGTAAATTATAAATCATATAATAAATTTTCAATTTATATGAATTTACAAATATATATTTTCAATAATAAAACATATAAATATTTGTATGTCTGATTAAATATGTATCATAGACTATATCATAATATATATATATATATATATTACTAATATAAATACATGCCAGGTCACTTAGAATTTAGAAAAAAGATTTTGTGGAAATATACATGTTGGGTCAGACTTTTATATTATGTTAAGAATTTTACATCGGTGATAAGTAAATTGGTACATGCCTATTTGTACATTAATTTAGAACGCATCATATTTCTGATGTATGTTTCATATTTCGACTCTTCGAGATGATTTTCTTTCTTGTTTCAAATCGAATTTTATTCTAGAATCGGCATAGACCCTATTTAGAGTATTCAAATAGATATCAAATTCATAGTTCTGATGTCATATTAAGTGTCATGAGTTTTTTAACTCAAATTCAATTGACAATCAGTTAATTGACTTCCATAAATTTTATGTCAATTTAGAAATGTTCCAAATTCTAATGTGAAAACATATTAACATTACAAAATTTCTAATGTGAAACATTTTAACATTACAATTAATGGAACCTTATATACTAATTTAGAAGATGTTATAGTTTCTAATGTATACTATTTTAACATTTCTAATATCCATCTGAATTCTTAAAGTGTTTTGTATCATTTTATAATTTATGCATCTCTCTTTCTCTACCTCTAATTTTCATTTTCGGGTTGTGCTCATATTAAGAACAAACAAACTCAAGTCGAGTTTAAACAGGGATAAAACTCAACAACTATGACATGGAAGTAGTAGTTTATAATTTGTATTAATAATTTTATAAATGTAGTTTTCTTTATCATTTAGGGCCGCTTTTCAATGGAATGAGAATGATTATCCATGACCAACTTTATCAAAGGGTTTTCATTAGATATTTTTAATAATTTAAATTTACAAAATAATAGTTAAATATTAAAAAAATTCTTAAACAAAAAAATATCTAAAATTTCTTATTTAAAAATCTTTCTCTTTTTTTTTGAGAACTTCTTCTCGTATTATTTATATTTTATTTTATATAAATTTTTTAGAATTTTTAAAAAAAATTTAGATGAAGATGCTCAACGAGCAAGATCTTTAAGTACGTGACAGACCATGTAAAATCGCAATTCACTATTACCGATTTTATTCTGTGGGTAAAGTTTGATTTTTTTTTTTATGACGTCCATAGACTTGGAAACAATATAAAAAGCATTTGTGGTTAAGCATTTGTCAATTTCCCTAAGTTATAAGGGATTTTCCTAGAATAAATAAGTGGATAAGGTTTACAAATAATGTAAAGATATGATCGTCCAAGTGTGTCGGCATACTATAATATGATATTGTTACGTGATCGTATCTATCTATCACTATTATTTTGGTCGTTGTCGTTTTTACATTAAACATTTGGCTTATTTCTGTAATCATGTAACTAAATAAATGAATACAGTGTTTTGAAACCATGATACCACAAGCAAACCCTTTAACAAAAGAAACCATGATCAGGGGTGGATCTAGAGAAGAAGAGTGTGTGGCATGTTCCCCTCACTAATTTTTTTTTTTTCATAAATAATTATAAAAAAATGATTTAAATGCATATAATGTAAATATTAGTTATGATAAATTGCATTTTGTGCCCATATTAAACAAGTTTCTAGATCCATCACTGACCATGATACCACAAACAAACCACCAAACAAGATTTCGACAAGGATATACAAGATTTCGACAAGGATATATTTCACTTCAGATTTTAGTCAGATGTTGATATTCATAATTCGATTTGATATGTAGTACAATGGTACTTTATTAAACTAGTTTTGAAACAAACAAAAAACACTAATTAAACTTAGCCTTGTATATGTTAAAGTAATTAAGAACATGTTAGAGCATCTCCATTCGTGAGATACTTTTAAGTTATTTCATCAATAAAATACTAGTTTTTATATGAAAAAATTGCCAAAAATGCCATTTGTTTGAAAAAAATTCGAAAAATGTCATTTATTCAAAAACTCTTGAAAAATGCCACAAATCACTGTTCACATAAGATTAATGACAATTTTGCCCTCTCTTTATCTCTCTCTCTCTCTCTTTCTCTCAAAGAAGAAGAAGAAATTGTCGGATCTCTCTCGCCGTCGCCGGATCTCTCTCTTTCTCTCTCTTTCTATCTCTCTCTCTCTCTCTGGACCGGATCTTTTTCTCTCTTGATGAAGAAGAAGGTGGTGGAGAAAAACAAAGATGGTGGTGGTTAAAGATCGCGACGGCGACTGTGGAAAAATTGTGTCGGTGGTGGTGGACAAAAACGGCGACTGTGGAAAAACTGTGTCGGTGGTGGTGGACAAAAACAGAGACGGAGACAAAAATAGGAACGACGGTGGTGGACAAAAGCGATTGTGAACAGAAACGGTGAAATAAAAGGTGGTTGTGGACAAAATAGAGATGGATACGATGGTGGATCAAAATGAAGACAGTCGGTGTTGACGGAGACAATGGTTGACAATGACGGAGACTGAAACAACCCGACCCTTTTTTTGTTTTTTACATAATCGAATTAGTATTCCCATAAATACTAATTCTCAACACTTGCAAACATCAATCAAACATCCAGCGGAAATCAACTCAACAAACAAATAATCCATTAAATCCAATAAACAATTCAAATAACCCACAGAAACCAATTCAAATCAATAATTAAACCAATTTTATAAAATCAGTAACCTAGCGGTTCTAAACAATCATATAAATACAACCAAGCGAGACCCTAGATCATATCCTCTTCTCAGCCATGATTCCACGATCACACATTTTCTTTACCTACATCACATAGGAAAACGAGATACGTGAGTATTATCACAAATACTTAGTAAAACGGTCATTCCATCTACCGGCTATACACACAGACATAAAGGAATACCATTATACCAAACGATCAATCAACAATGAACAACACGATAAACAATACGATAAATTAAATTCCAGACTCTGTGTCGATCGACACCCCTCCTGGTGTCGATCGATACACAACACTTGTGTCGATCGACACACAACACTTGTGTCGATCGACACACAACACTTGTGTCGATCGACACACAACATTTGTGTCGATCGACACACCACCCTGGTGTCGATCAACACTCATCGCAGTGTCGAGGAACACGAGTCTATCCTCTCATGGCTCGTTTCCAGGACGCGACGTATCGATCTCATGCACCAAAAACGTCACCACAAACATCCAATAACACGAGCAACACTCAAATCACACAATCAATCATCATCACATCAATCCAAACCTCAATCAAACGCATCATGACATTCCAGTTACCCAGATAAGTCATGGTCACGCACTCACCTTGATTTCGGGATGAAAAAGGTTAAGAATAAACGAAGAACACACGAAATCAGAACCAACAATTTGGATTTCCTTCTTTCTACGTGAAGAACACATATCAAACACAAACCAAAAGCCTCACAAACAAAAGCTTTCAGGATCAAGAACACGAAGAAATCAACAGTGATTCTTCTCTTCTCTTAATCCTCTCTAATGACTTTCTGAAAACTCTCTGGAAACTCTGAAAAACGACCTCACTGCGGCTGCTCACCTTTTATATTGAAGCCATAAGGTTTCTCTTAAACCAAACCGCAATCCGACGCTCGAAAACCAAACATGTCGGTTCAATTCGAACGTATGTCGATCGACACACCCTCCTGGTGTCGATCGACGCACACCCAAAATTTCCAATTTTGGTTTGCGAGCGTTACAGAGACGGTGGCTGTGAACACAGACGATGACGGTGGACAAAAACGATATGGACGAAAATGTATACCATAAAAGTCATAATTAAGGGTATAAATATCTTTTTCATGTCGTGAATAGTGATTTGTTGCATTTTTCGAGGGTTTTTGAATAAATGGCATTTTTCGAACATTTTTTCAAACAAATTGCATTTTTGGTAAAAATCTCTATTTCTATTATATTTTAAGTTGAGAAACTCACTACTTAATACCACCTCCATTAGTTAGATACCCAATGAAGATCTCATCAATAAAATATTAATATTTTTAATATTATTTAATTTAAAAAATTTATGTTAAATTTTCACTAATATTTTTAAACATATCATATTACATTTTAAATTTTAAAGACGTTAAAAAAAATCATATTACATTTTAAATATATTTTTTTAAATCCAAATTTTTATTATTATTATAACATTGTATTAACTAAAAAGTATTAATTTTATATCTTGTATTAGTTTTATGTAAATTAAATATTTTAAAATAGAATATTTAGTTTTAAAAATCTCATTTTTTAATAATATAGTATTTTATTAACTAAAACAATATTAATCCCTTTTATGTTTCGTATTAAACTTAAATAATATCAATTAAAAATAATTTTAATATATAATTTATATTTATGCATAATGAAATTTGGTATATAAATAATTTATTTATGGATTTATAAAAAATAAAAAAAATAAAAAATAACAACATATAAACTATTTAATTCATATTCTAAACTATAAAAATATGATTTATCACAAAAATGAGAACCAATTATAAAATGACAAATGTCAATTTTTTAAATAAAGAGTGAGTCTCTCATAGATATGTTAAATGAGAGACTTTCACAAAAATATCTAGACAAATTTTCTTTAAAAACTACATTTATTTTAAATTTAAATTATTTTTAATGAGAGATTTCCCATTAGAAATCCTAATGGAGATGTTCTTTATGGTGTTAGACAACCTCCATCAAGGGTTCTAAAATATTGGAAAAATATTTAAAATAATAGGTAAATAATAGAGAGGGTTTCAAAAAAAAAAAAAAAATGTCTAAAATATTTCATTTGAGAATCCATGTCTCTTCTTATTTTATTGACCACTAAACCAATTTTCTTCATATTTTATTGACCACTAAACCAATTTTCTTTTTTATTCAACTCCACCGGACCAACCAATATAGTTGCCTAATTTTTTTTATTTTTTTTAAAGAAATACAATTCAGATTAGAAGTTGAATCTCTTAGTGAGATAGAATAGAAAAACGAAAAAGGAAGAATAGTTGCCTAATTGATGTGCTTTGTTTATACTCCATAAAAATGGAAATAAATCAAAGATCAAATCTTTTGTCCCATTATTCTCCTCGTGTCACACTGCTGCAATCTTTCGTCCTGGTCCATGCAACCAAAATCGCAACATTACACATCTGAACTTTTTTCATTTGCTTATTATGATTCATCAACATCAATATTCACGTGGGTACTTTACTTAGCTTACACATGAAAAACTGTATTATTATATAACAACACTAGCTTCTTAGTTGATTTTGAGCGTTTTTTGTTGTTGATTTTGAGATTAAAATAACCAAACGCGGATTTACGTAATTTTTATACTTGTCAAACGTTTGATTACGATCGATATTAAAGAACTTCCTGCGAGTTTTATACATTTTTTTTTAATATTCACCTAAAGTCAAACATTTCCAATCTATCAGGACTATAATATATTTTTCATATATGCTTATATTATCACGGATTATTGACAATTGTTAGTTAGTCTCAATTATGTCAACTAGTGCAGGGAGAGTAAATTTTAAAAATTTGATCAAATTTAAACTTAATTTAAACATTCAAAAACATCTGATTGTATTGTTACATAATTTTTATTTTTATTACATAAATTATAGAAAGAATATTCATACATAAAAAGTAAATGAGAAATAAAAAGTAAATGAGAAAGTTTTGAGATAAAGAAACAGCTCAAAAATATTTTGGTTGATTACTAAATATATGCAAATTTCAGTGTCAACAAATATGTTTTGACTACTACATTTATTTATTAATCATTCCATCAATTATAAATACTGAACATTGTATTTACATTATGATGTCATTACTAAAGAATTTCAAAAAAATATCATTAATGTAATTTATTCTATTTACTTAAAACCAACATTCCCAATATTAGAAAATTTACTCGCTTTTCTCCTAAAAAAAATAGCACCATATTCAATAGTTGCTGTTTGTTTAGAAAAGAAAGATAAAGAGAATATAGCTCGAATATAAGAAAATCGAGAGATCTAACAATCTATTTAATTGGTTTGTAACAAATTGAAGTGTTAGGTTATGTGATTAGTGCATATATTAACAAAAGGTATTATACCCAAACATCTTTTATGCCATGTATTTTTTTGTAAGGTTGATTCTAGTATTCTAGAGCAAACACATAAGTCTTTCAACAAAACTCAATTCATTATTTTGAAATCTTAAAAAGTAAATAACAAAGTGATTACAAAAACCCGTAGCAATCTGGTTTATACTATATTTTTGAACATAAACCCGTAGCAATAATAAATTAGTGATTACAAAAAACGAATTTAATTTTGTATGTAAATTCAGATCCGGCATGACTTAATTAGTTGTTTAGAAACATCCTTTTGATGGATTTTATTTATTTATAACCTTTGCTTCTCTCTACACACCATATAGTATAATAAAATTATACATACATGTATATCCATATTCGTATATATATCTTTATAATTTGTAATGAAACGCCCCCTATGTAGTATTTGCCTCTTCATATAAACCAAAGGCCAACGAAGTATCTTCCAAAGAAAAATACATAAAAAAATTCCTAATAATTGCTTGCAAGTTTAACGCCACGTGGTATTTAAATCGACCAATTACAATAAACCATTCAAATAAAATAATAATTCTTATTTTTGTATAAAAAGTCTGTTTTTTTTTTTTGCATGTAAGACTTCGCAAAGACGAGCAAGATATCTGGAGACGCGGAAAATAGAAGAGAAGAAAATCAAAAAGCGTCATTAAAAAAAAAGGAGTTATTGTTCTTAGTCTACAATGGTGACCTTAAAACTAGAGATTTGCATCGAGTTGGTGAAACTAACAGTTGATTTCATCGCCGCAGTGGCTGAATCAATCGAAGTAGCTTTCCGCCACCGTCCTCCTCCGCCGGTGATTCAATATTCTACGGTGATGAATGTTCGCCGGAGTAATTACTCCGCCGTTCCCATTCCTCTCGTAGGGTTTCTGTAATTATAAATGTATTCCTCTCTTATGTTTTTTTTTCCTCTCTTGCTCTATTATTACTGTTTACATGCACTTTACATACACCGTGGATATATAAAATCTTAGCTCGATCGTGTATAATATATATTTCATTTGTATAATTTGTTTATTCATAAGATCTATATAAAGAAAAATAGCTGTTATATATTTCATTTTTACAGAACATGTGTTCACACTTTCAAGGTAGATCGGATTTTGTTGAAGTGTATATATGTCTTATTTTTTTGGAGAAAATATGTCTTATTATTTGGTTACCAAAAAAAAAAAATATATATATATATATATATTTTTATTAGACTCTAAATATATTTAATATTTGTTAGACTCTAAATATATTTAATATTTGTGTCACAGCGAATAATGATCATGCCGATATTTAATTATATACTACACAAATACAAAATTATTGTCTTATCCATGTTTGATGTTTATCCGTTTAGGATTATGTTTTCTTTTTGGGCGGTCTCCACCAAGTCTCCGAAAACTTTGTCATCTAATTTCGAAGGGTCACAATCTATTTCTCTTTTGAAACTATCACATAGCATCATAACACAAAGTATCAGCTTCGGTCTAATGCTAGATACTTTTTTTTTTTTTTCGGCCAACTTGTTATATTAATTAGAGAAATAACCCAATTAGGGATACAAACATCCCACTGCAAAACTCATTAAAGGATAGACAACATCTCTTATAGGAGTAAGCTAATTGATTCCATAAAACGGAATCACAACTAAGAGACTGATCTCATACAATGGGACTACATAGTATGGTCCCGTCCCAACAACCAGACTCGGAGAAACCCATCACATCCCATGAATTCGATAAAAACCGAATCGAGACGTTACCATGGGAGATGTATCCTAGTGAGTAATCACCGACTAATACAACAAGGGCAGACTTACTTATATAATACAAATACAAGAAGACATAATTATACTTGGCATAAATACAAGACGACAACAGAATGCCCAAATCATATTCATTGGTTCACAAACGATTGCAGGCCCAAGCCCATGAGTTGGGATTTCTCTAGCCGCTTCACCATTTTGCCTTATGGAAGGAATTTTGCCACGTGGCAACATCATCTTCACAGAGAAGCTAGCGCCGGCATCAAGCAGCCGCCGTGGATCTGAAGAGCTTCCACCACCGCGGCAAACTCCAGCCCTGTTCCAATCAATTTGTGAGAGAAGAACATGATTTCTCCTCCACAACAACCCAAAAAGACCTCCAGAGTCACCAATCTGAGACCATCGATTCACCTTCTTGCCTATGTACAATCTAACCAAATTGCAGCCTCCTACAACACTGCTAGATTTGTAGCAATTGCTAGATCTAGAGTTTTGTTGTCTTTGAAGAGATACAAGCGAAATTCGATGCCAAAATCGAAGGGAATCGAAGAGTTTATTTAAGGAGGAAGTAATAAGGTGTTGCCGTCGAAAGGACGACGAACACCCGAGCCAAAAAGATCGAAAATCAGAAAAGGAGATCAGAAGTTGCAGTTTTTAGAGAGAGAAAGAAGAGAGAGTTTTTTTTTGTCGGCCAAGATAGATTTCATTAAAAAAGCCCAAAGGGCCATTACAGAAAGAGAAGCCCACTACAATTAGTTTAATAGCCCAACATAAAACGCTTGCTCCTAGAAACGTTTATGTCGTGCATCATAAAGAACCACCGAGCCGTCACCAGATCTCCGCCGATACTCCGATTAGCCGCCACTAATCATCCAAGAAACGACGGAAAACCGTTCCCCTTCTGTCGATCTCGAAACCCGTCAATGAAATTGCCGTAACATCCGAATATATCCATTAAACCACTCCAAAAATCCTCCGCAAATCGCCATCTCCGGGGAAGCTCCGTCACCGCTACACCCAAAATTGATGTAGGCTGTGTTCCATCATTGCTCATGCGTCGTTGAACAAGAGGTTTATGACTAAGATATTACTCCTCGTAAGAATGGAGAAAAATGAAGAAATTTAGAATAAAACCGGATAATCGACAGCAATAAACAAAGACAGAAAAGAGATCGGAACTAGCAAACCATCCGGCTGACACCGGATTTATTAACTCCGGTCAAGCCGGAGAACCGGATCTAGCCGGATAAAGAACCGGAACTAGCCGGAAAATTCCACCCGAAATAGATCGGAACAACGCTACCTAGATCTAAAACTAAAAGAGAGTAAGAAACATATAAACAACCGGACCGGCAAAAACGCCGAACAAGATCGTCGATTGAGATCAGAGAAAGAAGTTTCGAGAGAGAGAGGTGTCTGTGTTTAGGAGAGAGAGTTTTAAGTTTGTCAATCCATTTCCTCACAATTTAAACTTTTACACTCAGAACTACACATAATTTTGATTTCACGGTTTTTGTTCAAAATTGCAATTAGAATCATTCATTAATCGGTTCTACACACTAAATCGCCATAGACCGGTTTTAAACCGTAATGAATTGCACGATACATCGAGACATGGTTCGAGAGATTATCGAGACTATCAATGTTTGATATATTTCTTTTCCCTCATATTTAAAAATTATTTTTCTCAATCTCTGATTTCAGTATGATATATCGGTCTTTAGTTCACTGTCGATCAATGTATAAGAACTTTTTTTTTTTTGAAAATGAATTTCGGACATAACATGTATATTTTTTTACTTATTCAAACATAATAATTAACATGTATATTTGTTTACTTTTTTGGGTTGGAAAATGTATATAAGCATATTAAAGATTTAAAGTATAATTTTGGGCAATTCTCACAAATACCAGTAAATGAAGTTTTGATTTCAAAGTTATCCTAATTCTACGATAGTTGACCCAAACCAAAAAATTTAAATTAAAAAGTTTTGAAAATCAATTTTGTATTTGTGATACTTATAAAACATTTAAAAATGATGGTATTTATAGAACATTTAAAAAATGATAATACTTTTGAAAACAAAATTTTAAAATATGGTATCCTAAAGAATTCATCTACCATGTATGCCCTTTTTGCCATTTCCTTACGCACAAACCATAATTTTCCCACTAATTGATACGATATTTTATTTTCGGTTGATATATACGATAGTTTATCATAATACAAACATAGGTTAATTTTATGAATAAGACAAAAACCTTGTGTGGTTAATTGGTCTAGTATCATAACTTTTAGTTTAGTGATTTGTATTAATGTTCCAAGTCTAACAATGTCACATCATACATAAATGTTATTTAGAATCGAAACAAAATTAAAAATCTTTTGCTAACAATATTATGTTCTTGTGCAACGTCGACTCTTTTGTGTTGGTAACCTTTTTTTTTTTTTTTCATCTAAAAGACTTTGTATAATAAACATATGGGAGAAACGGTTCGGTTACATCACTTAGCCGGACGGCTATGACTCATAAAGAGCAAACCCAGAACTACCCTAAATACCATTACAACAATTGGGGTGATCAAAACAATCCGACACCTCACCAAAAAACCAAGAGGTCCACAGATCAGACCAAGTTTTTTTAGTTCCTGTACATAAAAAAATGGTATAACCCTTCTCATAATAGCCAGGCTCTTCTTCCTAATTTCTCATTTCTATTAAAAAGTCTTATAAGAATTGTTCCATTCCCCTTTCTACTAGACTCTTGTTCCCTTGGTTAGTCTGGTTTTTGTGGAAGAATAGGAACAATTTGGTTTTTGAAGGTAAACTCTTTCTTGCTCCTGATATTGCCAGTAAAGCATGTGAAGAAAGAGATGCTTGGTGTGAGGCTCGGATCACATATGACAGTTTAGATTCTCTTGAGGTGGGGGATGGCAGTGTTTCGTTTAAAAAGTGGTCAAAACCGCCTGTTAACTGGGTGAAATGCAATGTAGGGTTTTCTTTTTCCAAAGGGAAACAGTTAGTGGGAGCTGCTTGGGTTTTACGTAATGAGAATGGGAAGGTTTTACGTAATAGTAGAAGATGTTTTGCGGGTGAGAAGGACATTGATGAGGCAAAGCTCAAAGTTTTATTATGGGCAGTTGAATGTATGGGTTTCCACAAGGTTAACTATGTTCTTTTTGCTTCGGAATTTCCTGAATTGAAGGGAGCTGCTTCTCGGCCAAAGGCTTGGCCTTCTTTTGGTTATCAATCTGTGATGTTGTTACAGGGTTTGGAAAGAATCAACTCGTGGAAGATGGATGTGGAGACGAAGGAGGCAAATAGGGGTGCTAGTCTCATTGCTAGGAGTGTCACTAAGGAATTCAGGATCCAATCTTATGTAAGTGTGGGATATCCTTTATGGCTCCATCAGGTTTTCATAGAAGAGAGCTTATTATGGTTCTCTGTTTTTGTCTCTTCCAGTTTTTGGTGTACAGGGTTCTTTTGTGTTGGTAACCAGAGAGTCCAAAACCGAAATTCAAATTAATAATATATAGCTATGTAGAGTTCGCAATGGCTAAACAAAATACGCATGTGCCTAGAGGAATCGATCACAGTTTTAGACCCCTAAGGTGACTTTCTCTTCCTGCTTTTCTTCACGTCTTTCTCTTCAGAGACTTCACTAAAACTAATTCCAAAACTTCCATTGAAACTTTCCTCTTCTTCATGACCCGTCAAGAATCGTACACCACAAGCAATAATCTTGTAATGGGGGCAACCAAACTCGAAACACATCTCTTGATCTATAAGTACTTTACCTTTACCATCATTGTGTTCATCTTCAACCACAGCGTTAAGTATACACATGTGATCTGTTAGAAGTAGAGATGGATACATCACTGGCCATTCGTAGTATTGGATACTTGATCCATTGTTTCTGCCTTTAAAGCAACAAGATATGCCAGTTACGCCATTTACCGACAAAACATCGGAATTAGATCCCACAGCAAGCACAATGCAAGCCTTGAAACCCGTGACCGCGGAAAGAATAAGGTTCTGGTGATCCAAATGAATGTTCAAAGAACTTCCACTACTAGTTCGATAAATGAAGTATTTAGGTACTTCTTTACCTGGTAAGAATGCATACTCGCACCGCGATCTCTCAACTAGATTTCTTGATCGAGTTTCGCGCAATTTCCAAGCTCAAGAACAATGTTGGGATTGGAAGAAAGATGTGAGATTCTCTCAAGTGACTCACAGTTATCAGCATTGATGTATGCAAGAGAATCCGGAAACTCTGGCAACGAAACGAGTCTTTTGCAATCGGTTAGGTCAAGACTGCGTAGCTGAGACATGCGCTTGATGCGACCGGCTGGGATATTCTCGAAGTCGTTGTTGCCAAGAGACAAGACACGGACGCTTTCTGGAACATGAGGGAATGTTTTGAGCCTTTTATTACCTGAAATGTTGAATTCTATAAGACGTGTCCAACAAGTTATCGACGAAGGAAATTCTTCTATTGCGGTTTCTCCTAGATATAGAAACTGGATGTTTCTAGAAAGTTCTGGAAAGCTTTTCAATCGCAAGCATCCGTCCATGTAGAGTGACTCGAGAGAAGCCAAATCAAGATTTGTAGGGACAGTTTCTAGTTTTGTGCAGCCGAACATAGTTAAGTCTTTGAGTTTCTTGAGTTCTCCGATGGATGAAGAAAGACTCACTATGCTTTCACAATAAGACAAATCTAAAGTTTGGAGATTTTTTGCTTCTGAAAGATCTGGTACCTCTCCTAACTTCTTGGAGAAACTAAGATCCATTTGTTTGAGATTTCTCAGTGGCTGAGCATAAACGTACAAACAAAAAAAAGGATTATGTTTTGGTTAGTCGTTTTTCAAGAAAATAATTTTAACTTAGTCATTGTTAATGACAAATAAATTCTCAAAAACTTCGTTGAAAGCATTTGGAATCAGACCACACGTTCTGACCTTTTTAATAATAAATTACATACTCTTAATTTGAAATTTTGGATTAAACGGTTGTTTTAAAAAAACAAAAAAAGATTATATTCCATAACCAAGTCAAATCTTAATTCGGGTTCATGGGCATCTATTCATGTACAAGCTTGTAATTGTAGAACCACTAATGATTACTAATGGATAAAAGACTAACCTGAGTTCCATCCCACAACTTTTCCAACTTGCTATGTTGCATGTTAAGCTCAACTAGATACTCTGAACAAAACTTTGTAGGAATGTTCCTCCATGGATATGCATCCCAATGCAACAACCTTAGTTTGTGTGGTAAATAACCCAAACTTTTGGATACTTTACGTCCATACTTCTCGTCGATAGAGTTCGCGTAGAACCTCAAAAACCGGATATTCCGCATCCTTTTGAAGGCTTTCTTGCTTATAGATAGCTTATTCGTTCTTGATATATCTAATGATATACCTAAAACAGACGATGTGCCCTACAAAATAGGTAAACCCAAACAAAAAAAATGTTCAAGTTAAGTTCATAACTAGCATAATCGATAGAATCCCGAAGTTTGATTCGTCTGCTCGAGTATTATAATTATTTGTGAAAATTAGCAAGCAAAAGTGAAAAGAAACAAAATAAATATGTAAATAGTCCTTACCGTTTCATCTTGAAGTACATCACATATCTCTTCGGAGTTCACCAAGAATTGATGCTTCCCTGGCTCGTAGATGGATTGTTTTTGCACAACTTCTCTGCCTATTTTTTGAAGTAAATAATGCATCATGAGTCGCCTATCGGTCGATATATGTATGAGAGACTTATCCTCGAGAACTTTGAGGCCAAAGGCGATATCCAAATCACTTGTAGCAAGCAATTGTATGATACGAGCAACCTTCTCAAAGCATGCAATGTGAAGGAATATGGCTTTATCTTTCTCATGTAAACAATTGTAGCCAACTTCTAATATCTTCTCAAGTTTTGCCTCAAGACTTGATCTTAGTCGAGGCAACGCAAGTAACCATTCTTCTCTACACTTTCCACGTAAAGATGAACCCAAAACACTTAGGCCCAATGGAAGATTGCCAACAAGCTTTGTTGTTTCAATAACGAGCTCCATAAAATTTTGGGGAGGAAAAGTATACCCAAAATCATACCTAGAGAATATCTGAATAGCTTCATCAGAAGACGGGAAATCTACCTTATAGACATGATTGATGCCATGAGTTTTCAATAGCTGTCTATCTTCTGTAGTCACAATGATCCTACTTCCTAAACCAAACCAATTGGGTTGGTTTTCCAATGCAACTAGTTGCTCTAACTCATCAACGTCATCAAGAACAATAAGAACTCTTTTGTTCTTGAGCCTCTCTTTGATTGCGCCTAAATGTTGTATCTTGATGTCTTGATGGTCAACGGTTTTAGATAAAAATCGTTCTTGAAATCTCAACTTCAAACCGTAGTCATCAATACCCTTGACTTCCTTATAACTTTCTTTGATATTATCCATGAAAAAACTAAGCTGGAAATTTTCTGAAATTTGATTGTAGAGAGCTCTTGCAATGGTCGTCTTACCGATTCCCGCAGCTCCCCAAATCCCTACCATCCTGACTTCGTCCATGCATTTTAGACAAAGCAAAGAACTCAATCGTTTCACATGAGCTTCAACTCCTACCAAGTTATTAAAATCCAATGATGGTGTAGTATTTAGTGTGTTTGAAACGTCTTTGACAACTTTTTCAATCATGTCCGCTTCATATTCCCTATATAGTTAATAGAAAAATCTAGCTATTAGAAAACAATATTCTACCTCTATATATGATCAATATGTTCTCTATCAAGTAATAAACATTAAATCCTATTCCATACACATGGACAATACTAGAAATAATTCCATTCAGTTACTACTAATTGGACAAGATACAATAATTACCGGACGGACAATTCAGATCCTACAATACTATCAATTTTGGAAGAATAAATAGTAGTTATATCATTATAATGAAGTAATTGAATTGTTAGTCTTATTAACATACCATTTTTCGGAATTTTCGCCTGCTATGTTCGCTATTTTAGTCAAAGCTTGCTTCCATATATATACTTCGTCTGTTTTCCCTATACAAGCCATCTCAAAGTTCCTTCCAAACTTACTCGTTTGCTTCCGCACATCGGATGGATCAATTCCGTAGAAAAGGGTCATCACCATTTCCCCGCATTTTCCCTACTTTTCAAGATCTCAACTAACTCATTCAAGCACCAGCTCGAAGAAGCATAGTTCTTAGAGAGCACGACAAGTGAAATTCTCGATCTCCTTATAGCTTCTACGAGTTCAGGGCCTATAGAGTGACCCTTTTTGATCATCCCATTATCACTAAATGTCTCGATCCCTTTGCGTTGGAACTCCTTGAGTAAATGACTTAAAAAGGTTTTACGTATGTCCTTTCCGCTAACACTCGGGAAGACTTCATGTCTACGATGCTGGCTTGATAATAGATGAGAAGTTATTGAAGAAACTACAGAAGAAGAAGAAGAAGAAGCCAATAATAGAGAAGTGGAAGAATAAGATTGGTTTATAGTCTTGTGACAATGTGACTCACTATCTATATCATTGGACCATGTCACATGGTCCACCACTTACGCGTTCATAGTATTTAAATATTTTATCGAAATTATATGCAAATTGATAAGATCCAAAGAAGGTATGAAATCAAGATGTCAAAGACGCGTTCTTCATTTTAACGGCTCGGAGGGATATGGTCATTATTAGCCACATCCGACTCGATCATGCCTTAAAGAACACTCTTTTCAGAAATATAAAACACAACATGCCGAACAATAATCATTTTTGCTTCAAAAGGATAGTGTCTTTGATCTATTCGAAACAACTAACATTTATAAGTTCTGGATCTATAGATTTTTGGATTTCCTTTCCAATTCGGGTTAAACACACAATAACACTCATAAAGTCATAAGTATAAAATAAGATCTAACTGATTTTTTTTCTGTCATAATGTTGAAGTTCGCAGTTTTTGGTGAACCAAAAATGGTGAAAGCACCAGCTTGCTCTTCTTCTCTGTCACCATCTCCAGTGACTATAGTCTATAATGGTTACTCTATGTAAAGGTTACCGCAACAGAAGCGTGTAGCGTTATCAAAATCAAAATTAGGTTCTAATCGTAATTTTGAACAGAATCGTTTTTAATAATACTAATTTTGACGCTGGTTTAATAATTGGTGAGTATCTTAACCATATAGTGAACTTTGAAACACTAAAACTGGAAACAATATGTAGTAAACGAACTTGTGATAACACTTAAAATGTTGTTTCACTGGTTTTTTTTTATATAATATAAATGTTTAAATTCAGATGGTAACAAAATGACATCACTAACAAGAATTACATGCAATAGCCGTTTTAAAAATCTTTCGAACAAGTTTAAAAAAAAAAAAGAATCCTCCGAACTATAATATAATATGTAAAAACCAGTCATTAACATTTCAATAATGGGAAAACAAAGACAAACAATTTGAGGTTGTTGACGACGTCAACGACCTATATTAGGTTTTTATCGTTCAAAATCCAATTTGGTAACATCAATTTACTAGTCCCCTATTTGTAATCCTGTAAAAAAAATTAAAGAATCTAAATTTACATCTTCTAAATATAGCAACTCGAGTCTAAAAAAAAAAAAAAACTTGTGAAGTTTGTTTATTTTCGTTTTTCTTATAATTACATTTCTTTCATTCTTAAATTTCTTTTTCTTTTAAGGTTTTTCTCTAATAAGCAGCCTTGGGCCTTTCCAAGGTTTCGTATTTTTTTTTTTAAATGATTAATAAAACAAAAAAGGATAGGCCCTTTGGCTGCTTCTCCTTCTTCCTTCTCCTTCTAATCTCCACCGTCTTCGTCGTCACCGCCACCATCATCGACGACGAAGCTTCCTTCCCTGAAAACGCCGATCTCACAAACGACCTTCAACAAAAATGTTACAACATTAACAAAATCGATCCTAATCTCAAATTCGAAAACGATCGTCTAAAAAACGCTTACATTGCATTACAAGCTTGGAAAAAAGCGATTTATTCCGACCCGTTTAAAACCACGAAAAACTGGGTCGGATCCGATGTTTGTTCTTACAATGGTGTTTACTGTGCAGAAGCTTTAGACGATCCTACCCTCACGGTTGTTGCCGGTGTTGACATAAACCACGGTGATATCGCCGGACATTTACCACCGGAGCTTGGTCTTATTACAGATCTAGCTTTGTTTCACATTAATTCGAACCGGTTTTGTGGGATTATACCAAAAAGCTTGTCGAAACTCGCATTGATGTACGAATTCGATGTTAGTAACAATCGATTCGTCGGAAAATTCCCGGAAGTTTCTCTCTCGTGGCCGTCTTTGAAGTATCTCGACTTGAGATTCAACGAATTCGAAGGGAGTTTACCGTCGGAGATATTTGATAGAGATCTCGATGCGATTTTTTTGAACAATAACCAGTTTGATTCGGTTATTCCCGGTACGATTGGGAAATCGACTGCTTCGGTTGTGACATTTGCTAATAATAAATTCAGTGGTTGTATACCCAAATCGATTGGTCAGATGAAGAATCTCAATGAGGTTGTGTTTACTGGTAACAATTTAACCGGTTGTTTCCCTAACGAGATTGGTTTGCTTAACAATGTGACGGTTTTCGACGCCAGTAATAACGGTTTTGTCGGTAGTTTACCGGCGAGTTTGTCCGGTTTAGGTAGTGTTGAGCAGTTGAATTTGTCGAATAATAAGCTAACCGGATCTGTTGTTCACCAGTTTTGCAAGTTGCCTAAATTGGAAAGCTTTAAGTTTTCTTACAATTTTTTCAGTGGAGAAGCTGAGAGTTGTGTTAATGGGAGAAACAATGGTAAACAATTTGATGATTCGAGTAATTGTTTGAAGAACAGACCGAATCAGAAATCGGTTAAGCAATGTTTACCGGTGGTTAGTCGTCCCGTGGATTGTAGCAAGGACAAGTGTTCTGGCGGCGGAAACGGTGGCTCTAAACCGTCACCAAACCCACCAAAGACGTTCGAGCCAAAACCGGAAACTAATCCATCAAAACCGGAACCAGTTACGCCTAAGCCCAATGAATCACCTAAACCAAAACCACAACAACCATCAAAACCTGAAACACCAAAAACACCAAAACAACCTACACCTAACCATGAATCTCCTAAACCGGAAGAACCTATAAACAAGCCTGAGTTACCAAAACCAGAGGAGTCTCCTAAACCACAACCGCCTAAACCTGAAGAATCTCCTAAACCGGAACAACCAAAACCAAATCCACCAAAACCAGAGGAGTCACCTAAGCCTGAACCACCACAAAAACCAGAGACTCCTAAACCGGTTTCACCACCAACGGAAGCAACAGCACCAACACCGGAAGATCCATTCGACGCATCTCCGGTTAAAAATCGCCGTCCTCCACCACCACTTAAGGTAGAGGAACCACGTGTACCACCACCACAACCACCAATGCCATCCCCACCACCACCATCACCTGTTTACTCTCCACCTCCTCCGGTTTACTCGCCACCCCCTCATCCGGTACTTTCTCCTCCTCCACCGGTTTACTCTCCACCTCCTCCGGTTTACTCGCCACCCCCTCCTCCGGTACTTTCTCCTCCTCCACCGGTTCACTCTCCACCTCCACCAGTTGCTTCTCCACCACCCCCGGTTCACTCTCCTCCACCACCACCGGTTCACTCTCCGCCGCCACCGGCATTCTCTCCACCACCACCGGTTTTCTCTCCTCCACCACCATCACCGGTATACTCACCGCCTCCTCCAGTCCACTCACCACCACCACCGGTTTATTCTCCACCTCCTCCAATCCACTCTCCACCACCAACACATACAACAATTCAACCACCAGTTCAAGCTCCAACACCGGTTCAATCCACAACCCAATCACCGATTCCATCATCAGAATCAAACCAATCACCAGTTTCATCACCAATTCAAGCACCAACACCGGTTCAATCTCCAATCCAAGTACAAACTCCATCATCAGAACCGGATCAATCGCCAATCCAAGCTCCAACACCGGTTCAATCCCCAACTCAAGTACCATCTTCATCACCAGAATCGGATCAATCACCAACTGAATCTCCAACGCCAATTCTCGAACCGGTTCAGGCCCCAACACCAATCTCTGAACCGGTCCATGCACTAACACCATCAAACGAACCGGTCTCATCACCAAAACAATCAGAAGAAGTTGAAGCACCAGAACCATCAACCGCCACTACTTCATCATCGCCGTCGTCTTCTCCATCCTCCGATGTAGCTGCACCACCACCGGAAAACAAAGACGGTGACGATGACGACGGTGATTTCGTCCTACCACCACACATTGGATTCCAATATGCTTCGCCTCCACCGCCGATGTTTCCAGGCTACTAGTGACAATGACAATGTTACACATTTCTAACATTTTCACTACATTTTTTTGTTTTCCAAGTTAATTTATTGTAACAAAAGCAAAAAAAAACAACACTAACAGAATGTCAGTTACAAATGAACATTGTAATTTTTCTAGTAGATTATTATTTTTTTTTAGAAGAAAAGAATTTACAAAAATGGACGCTAACACGACACCATAAAGTTCACATTTTTCTTACCATTTCATATGTATTATTAAAATCCATTCCATTGTAATATCTGGTCTGAGAATTAATATATTGTATCATCCTTTAACTCTTTCTACCCATAAGCTACTTCATGATATTGACATATTGTTGAAATAATTAGGGACCTCTATGCGATATTTTAGTAAACTTCAGATAAAACACACAGCAATCAAAAGATAATCTTATTTTTTATTCAGAAATACTCATAGAAACTGATTGTACCTACAATCTTTCTACTCAGTGTTATACAACATCACTACCTAGTGATTTTCCCTAACCGTATTTTCTAAGCTACCCAGATTTCTTGTTTAGAAAATCGATAGAACAAGTACAGTTTGTTCTACCCAGAGTTACGCAAACTCAGCCCCTACTGATTTGCTCCTGAAACTATTCCTAAACTATCCAGATTACAATCACCACCTGTTGTCTTCTTTTTCACTCACCAGATTATGATCCATCTCAAATCTCTGAGTTCAACAATAAACTTTTCTCTCTCTTTATTTTCTGAAAGACTAACTAGAAAAGATAGCTCCCTGCTTCTCTTTTATAGTACTTCACAAATTGCTACAGTAGAGCCGACAGCTACAGTGTCACGCTCCTGACACACCTTCTCCAAAGGACAAGCATGCCTCTGCTGATGACATGTGTAGCCTCCACCTTGACCCTGCAAACTTCCCAAAGCTTATTGTTGACTTGAGTAGCCTCCCTTCTTTATCCAGCAGACTGTCCCATCTGCTCCAACTGTTCACACCTTTATCCTGCAGACTCCACCATCTGCTTTCAGCTGTTCACACCTACTTGTCTATTTGATTGGCTCGAGATGCCACGTCACCAAGTTGACTTTTCCTTTTGCTTTCCAGCTTTATGCTTCAACTAAGTGACTCTATGGTTCAGATTACAGCTTCTCATCTTTGTTGAATGACTCAAACAAAACTATGTTGCATATGTTCTCTCAATTGTAAATTTTTTATTTTTAAATGCATTGGATGAGAATATGAGATTGATAAGTGAGCTCTAAGTAAGATTTTTTATGTCTCTCTTAAATGTAAATGTTCTTGTCATAGATTGTATGAGATTGTTGTTAGTTTGTAGTCTAGTCTTCTACCAATTTATATCCATTTGTTGCGTTTTGCATTTGTTCTTGTGGTTGTTTAGACGTTTTTTCATTTTCTCCATTTCTATTTTTTTTTTGTAATTTCTATCAAAAACTAAAAATTCAGTAGTAACATGTTTACCAAAAAAAATGTCGGCTCTATTTGGTAGTTATTTACAGTTTACGTGGATATTCTCTTTTTTGTTTTTTTAATTGCTATGTGTCTCATCTTATTATTTTTTTTATTACTTATGACTTTGGTATGACTTATCATTTTTACTTCATACAAATATATATTTTACCATTTTGTGTTACCAATTCAACTCATTGTTGTTACTATTCGTTATGTCCTTCACTCCCTTGTTTTAATAGTTTGTTTTGTTTGATAAGTAGTTTTTAATTAGAAGTAGTCCCATCGTTCTCCAATGACTATTCAAGTGATGATTGTTCCCATTTCTAATAAAGTGTTTTTCAAACGGTTCTCGCTGATTTTTAGAGTCACTCTGGTTGGCTTTTGTTGGTCAAAATGGTTTGATGATGATTCTCAAAGGCGATTCTTTTGGCGATTAGAAACAATTTTGTTTCTCGCAATTTTCTTCAATATTAGATGTGATTTATTTTTGGTAGGGTCAGAGTAGATTGTTTTCTTGATTTCACCCACGTCAAGTCCGTTTATCATCACAAAGAGTTTTGTATCTTTCCATGATGCCCTACATTTCCAATACCATTTCGGTGAAGAGGATGTGTATAAATTATAAAGAGTATTTTGGTGTCTTGATCGATGAATATGGGATTCGAAAAAATCATGTTTATGAAATGCAATGAATTGTCGAAAGATAAGAAAATACCAAGTATCACCGGCAAATTTAAATGATTATAGAATCATCTTTAGAGATGATAACCAAGAACAACAATCTCATCATATAGTGATTGACTGATTGACTGTAAAAAAAAAATAACAAAATCATTAGTCCGTTATCTTCTGTTTATATGTATTTATTAATGTTTATTTGTATTTCATTTTTGGTCGAAATGTTTATTTGTATTTACTTCTCATAAAGTACGATAAAATAAATCAATAGATTTGTATCCGGATTCAAATCAATGAATGAATTAAACGTTAGACGTATTTTAATCGGGAAATTTTTTTTTTTTGTCAGCAACAAGTTTTTATATATAAACAGAAGGGCCCAGCCCAAGAGTTACATGATTTGCAATTTGAAGATAAACCATAATTGAAACGGATAAAGATAAGAATGAAAGCACGACTATGGTCTAACAATGAACACGTGGCCATCGCCCAACCAAGCGTGTACACCTTCGAGAAACAACGCAAATCATCATCGGACTGTCACCGGACCACCGTTGATCTCCGATTGGTCGCCACCAATCATCCACGAAACAACGAAAGCCTAGCCCCCTTCTGTCGATCTCCACTTCCGAAATTGACGTTACCAAAATCATTCGAATATATTCTGCAATCCGCTTCATAAATTCCGCCGTAGATCACCCAATCCGAGGAAGCTCCATCACCACTACAGCCAAAATTGATGTAGTCTTGTTCCAAATTTGCTCATGCGTTGTGAACAAAAGGATAATGACGAAGATATTACTCCTCACGATTGAAGAGGTCATCGGCAAAATTTAGAAGAAAATCAGAGATCGTGGTAACAATAACAGAGAACGGAACGAGATCGAGACATGCAAAACCCGGAACGAACCGGAAAACAACCGGACAAACCGGAACCCGAGCCGAGAATGGAAACTATATATGCATAAACATAAAACAATAAGAACAAACCGGACCGACGACATAGCTAATAAAGCCCACACCATCGGCCGGAGATAACACAATCAGATCGAAAAACTGCGTAGAAGAAATATGCTTTTTTCTCCGTTATAGAAACACTTAACTTAACCGGGAAATCTTATAACCTAAGAAAATATAATACCACTTTCGACCAAAAAAAAATATATATATAATACCACTAAGGAAATAAAATATTCTTTGAACGAATCTAATAAAATAAAATGAAATGTCGGGTAAAAGGACAAAAAATATTTATTAAATTACGGTAAAAAGAAATAAAAATTAGGTCGAAAAAGAGTAGTTGGTGGGGGCGGTAGGCTTTTACAATTAGTGAAACCCAAAAAAAAAAAAAAAAAAGTAAACTTGGACGAGTCAACTCACCGATTCGACTTATTGAGTCAAGCAGGAAAAAACACAGATTAACTCGCTCGAGCTTTTTTTTAGGTCAAGTTGCAATTTTTTTCCCTTCTTCTTCTGTGTTCTCTCAATTTTCTTTTCGATTGAGTCACTCGAGACTCGAGAGTGAGCGAGAGAGATTTAAGCCCTTTTTTACCAAAATTGGTTTCAGATCTGAAAAAGGGTCTCAGTATGAAATGTATTGGATTCTCCGGCGTCGTTTCATGATCTGACTCTGGTCCCTCATTTTATCTTGTTTACTTTCGTCACTGTTGAATAATTTTTGTCACGCTCTTTCTTCTCCACAAGCTTCTTTTCTCTCATCCTTTATCCAACACAAATCGTCTGGTAATTTTGCTCTCTCTTTCTCCCTCTGCAACTCTTTCTTTGATTTCTCTGCAAAATTTGAGGAATCTCGTTGTTGAGTTTCTCAATCTTTGGTTTTTGAATTGAGATTTTGTCTTAACTTGTACAAATCAAGTCAAAGATGTGTTCTTTAGGTTTTGGGTATTGCGAAATCAAGTAAAAATGTGTTCTTTAGGTTTTGGGTACTGCAAAATCAAGTCAAAGATGTGTTCTTTAGGTTTTGGGTACTGCAAAATTGAGTGAGAAGTAGTAATAAAGGTGCCATTTTTGTTGCTTATATTCCAATGAAACCTTGTGAATTTGGGATCCGGAGACTGTAAGAGAGTGTTTTATTGTTTGGTTTTGTAGAAATCTGTATCTAGTCTTGGTTTTTTGCGTTGTGTGTCAGTGAAAATTGACATAAGATACTGCTCAGGTTGTGTTTCTGTCAGATTTGTTGTGAATTTTAGGAGTAAAAGCTGAAATTTGTTTCCTTCTCTGATTGTAAATTTGACTTTGGTTTCACTGTGAAGACAATGAGTGGACTTCATTAGATTTGGAAACATGTGTTGTTTTTACTTGAAATTGTTTAGCTTGAAACTATGACTAATAACTTGACTTGGACTAGGATTTTAACCAGGCAAATCTCTGTTTTTGTGTGCTTATGGATGCTTGTTGATTCAACACTATAGTATGTTTGAGATATGTCGGGTTATAATTTGACGAGCAAAACCTAAGTGGCAGGAGTTTGTTGATCCTTACTCCATTTGGTTTTCAGATACAAAGGCACTTCTTCCTTTTACCGTCTACATTTTCGATCTATCACTGCTCTCGGAGATCAACTACCATTCAAGTGCACTTTTGAATATGGATTCTGCACACAATCCGTTCAACAAACGTGCTCGATTGTTTGAAGACCCTGAGGACAAAGATGCTGAGGTCATTTATCCATCGATCCCTGAATCTACTGAACCGCTGAATAAAGGTTATGGCGGTTCTACAACCATCCAAAGCTTGTTTGTAGAATCTAAACCTGAAGCAACACCTAAAGTACTTAAGAAGAGAGGAAGGAAGAAGAAGAATCCTAATCCCGGTAAGTATCAGAGCTAATATTCTTAATTATTGACTTTTCTTCAGAGGTAAGTCAAAAGATTCGTCGTTTTGGTATGTGCAGACGAAATGAACTCTTCAACTCCGCGTGGAGATGACTCAGAGAACCGTTCAAAGTTCTATGAAAGTGCTTCTGCTAGAAAGAGAACTGTAACTGCAGAGGAAAGAGAGAGAGCCATCAGTGCTGCCAAAACATTCGAGCCAACAAATCCGTTCTTTAGAGTTGTTCTGCGACCATCATATCTATACCGAGGCTGCATCATGGTAAAGTACTTCTCAGATATTATAATTCAGGTTGGCGATTGGGCTGAAAGGCCTAAGCTTTATTGTCTTGACCCGTTTCTTAGAGATTTCGTTTTTTTTTCTTTTCGCCGACAGTATTTGCCTTCTGGATTTGCTGAGAAGTACTTAAGTGGGATATCTGGTTTCATCAAGATCCAGCTCGGGGAGAAACAATGGCCCGTGAGGTGCCTTTACAAAGCAGGGAGAGCTAAGTTTAGCCAAGGATGGTACGAGTTCACGCTCGAGAACAACATAGGCGAAGGAGATGTTTGTGTGTTTGAGCTACTCAGAACTCGGGATTTCATCCTGAAAGTCACCGCCTTTCGCGTCAATCAGTACGTGTGACTAAAAACGAGATATCAGCTTTCATGAGAGCGATCCTTGCAAGGATCTTTCCAAAGTGAAATTTCATGTAGGGTTCTATTTTAACTATTTTATCTCTCTTGCATTTCTTGGAGAATCTGTCTGGTTCTATGGGCTTTTTAGTAGTGTTTTGAGTGAAGTTTCAGGTTCCTATGTTTCGATGTGGATAAGTATTTGAATTTGACGACTATATAAGCATATGTAACCTCGAGTGGAGAACTCTTTGTTTGAGTGGTAGTTTAGGGTCAAAAGTAGAGTTGTAAATACTTTATCTTCATCAGGAAATTGGTGTTGATTATGATGGGTTGGTTTTTTTGGATCCGAACTGCTGCTTCACCATAGAGTTTGACGGTCTGGTTGGTTAAACTGTGAGTCATGTAAGCAATGAAAAAACACAATAAAACGCCGAAATTCAGTAAAATTTTACGATGATTGGTGAAAACTTTCAGAATCATTAACAGTGCAAGGCTTACCAATCATTAGTTCGCTTTGAATGTTTTAGCCAGATTTCAGACATGAGCATTTTTACATAATATACACATTACATTACACAAACAATGATCTCAAAAGTTAGCCAAAGTTCTTGCCAGATTCATACATTTCCATTGCAAGCCTGTTTAACAAGCTAGAAACCGATAACTAAACTAATAAACGATAACATCTTGCGGTCTAACGAGCTAGTAACCGCAAAGATCTTTGAATGAAAAACCAGAAAAACATATGGCAAAAGTTGCAAGCTCTAAAACCTTCCCATACTCTTCCTCAAGACGCTCTTTTCTTCCTCAGCCTCATCTAGTGAATCAATCTCTTCAACATCATCATCTACAACAAAGAAGAACAACCAAATTCAAGACACAAAACCCACAAATCTTTCTGAAAAAAGGAAAAGTCTTAAACTTTTTTTCACCAATTCTTGTAATCTTCTCAGACTCGATATTGTCTCCTGAATTCATCTTCAACAATTCATCCAAATCAATCACTCCTTCACTTGAATCATCATGATCATTACTTTCAAATCCACTAAACCCTTTATCTTCTTCTTCTTCTTCTTCTTCTTCTTCAACATCATCCATTACTTCATCATCATCATCACTCTCAATTACATAAACTTTATCCAATGGATAATCAATCTCAGAAGCAGAAACATCAAAGATTGTAACAAGAAAACTTGAATTCCCTTTGTAATGAAAACAGAGAAAATGACCTTTACTTAAAGAATGAGCTTCTGCAAACTCACTCCAACCCTTTTCTAACCAAACCTCATTACCAATTCGTTTAATCCGAATCGAACGTTTGAAACCAACACGAGTCTCAATAGTTACATTGTCTGAGAATTTAGGACCAAATCTCACAAATCTTGCTGGAATCTTCTGCAAAAATTCCACACATGCAAACAAGAACAAGAAGGGAAGTGTGTAATAATAACTAGTTTAGGTTTCAGAAAAATAATAATTAGTTTAATGGTTATTTTTTTACCATCATTTTTCCTTTGATTGTTGAGAGGAGAATGATCTTGATGAATTTCTTCATTGCCGGTTCTGGTTCTGGTTCCGGTTTAGATGCTGCCGAGGTAATTCGAACCGATGATCTACGAGTTCTATTCATATTCCTCTCTGTTTTTCTTCTTCTTGCGAAGAAGAGAGATTAAAAGGAGAGAATGAAACAAATTTCTTTTATTTATTTGTCGTGGAGTATGATTTACATTGATTTAGACAAGTCGCAGTGAAATAAACGAATGGGAAAATTAGCTTTTTGTTATAACTCTTTCAGATTCCCGAGGTATCTTTTTTTATTTGTATTTCTAATAAATTTCTTTACCAAAAACTGAAGTATTAATAAAGTTAAAAGAAAAAGGAAAAAAGGTGTTGTTAAAAGTAGGTCCAGACTTCGCAAAGAACGATACTAACGAAGTAAAAACTAGATTTGTTAAATAAATTACTAGTAGTATAATTTAAGCCCCAATATTTTACTGTGTTAGTTTTTTTCTCACCGTACAAAGTACAAACTCTAAGGTATAAAATGACTCTAGGGGATAAGAAAACTTGGATAAGCAATGAATTTTTATTCTGTTTTGTTGTTCAATATAAAGCAAGGTTAATTTATGTAATAATCAACAAAATATTATAATTAATAATTTAAACAAAAATCATAAATTTAATGGCCAAATTGCTTATAAAATACTCTCTCCGTTTCACAATACTTGTCATTCTAGCTTTATTTTCTTGTTTCAAAATACTTGTCATTCTGCAATTTCAATGCACATTTATGACTAATTTTTCCATTTTTATCTCTATTTTTAAACTTATTAATTACTTATATCAAATAAAACATTATATTAATTAGGGGTAAAATAGACTTTTAATATGTTTTCTTAATATGTGTGAAACAACCTAGAACGACAACTATTTTGAAACAGAGGGAGTATGTTGTAATAATTTGAGATGATACATCACCCATTGGCGATACATTTTCTTGGTGGTCAATGGTTTCACCATGCGGTGCATGCGACATTATATGTACGACAATCTAAAAATATTGGTACGAAACGGTCCATCTCCATTCAAAACTGAGCTTCTCCATTACTAAGCTCTTAATGAGTTTTTTATATTAAAAAAATGATAAACATACGTTAAATAAAGAAAGAGAAAGATCAAAGTTTCTTAACCAAAAAATTGTATTCTTTTTAAGATATTCAAGTGCTATATGTTTTCATTTCATTGGTTTAATTTTATTTTATATTTAATATTTAATTGTATAATAAAACTAAATCTAAAATATTAATATTAATTAATAAAAAACTCTTCAAACATTTTACCCGATGGAGAAACTTGATTTCAACTCGACTCTAAGAGCATCAGCAACGCTGAAACGTTCCTTTAGGATCTTAAATATATTAATTTAATAATTCCTATTTATTTTAAAATTAAATTATTAAACAAATGTGAACTACTTTTATGAAGACATGTGGCATGCAAGTTTTGTTGAATCGGTTCATCCGTTTCATTCTCCCGAAACCGTCCCTCCTCTTTTTCTGTATTTTTAATTTTTTTATTACTTAAATATGAGATGAGACGCTTTTCGTATCACCGTTACTTATGCTCTAACGTGTCGGGATTAAATGTAACAGTTATATAATTAATTGATGCGGAGTGGAATCTATATTTAATTGATAAAAATGATAAAACACATCACCGTAATATATTCTCGATAAATATTTTTCTAACTTATATATTAAGTGAGAATACCTGATCTTATTACATAAAACATGTAAAATTGGTTTTACTAGTTGTACATCTTTTGCTATCTTTTGCAACCAAGTTTTTCCTTTTACGGTGTGAATGTTTTTTTTTAATTATTATTTCTGTTTACTCTGTGATATGTAAAGATCCGTAAGATATTCAAATATAAATTTCAAACCCGTGTTCCTTTGCCTGCAACAGAGACTAATGTAGATAAATATACATGGCATATTGAGAGCAGGGTAGCTACAGATTTCTCTACACACTGCACTTGAGAATGTATCAGACCCACCAGAAAAGTCTTGGGCTGCAAATGTTTGGTTCAAGGAAGGGATCCCAAAACATGCTTTCTTTTTTTTGGACAACACAATTAAATCGGCTACCAACTAGGTCTCGTACTGCAAGATGGGGAATAAATCATCAGACAAGCTGCTGCCTCTGTAACTTATTCGACGAAACCGGAGACCACCTACTTTTAAGGCATCTCCAACCTATCTCTATTTTCAACTCTAAACTAGAGATTGCTATTTTTTTCTCTATATATAGAGGAAAAAGTATAGAGAACTCTAACATAAAGAAAAAATAGCATTTTTTCTATAATAGAAATACAATGGAGTGAAAATAGAAAAATGCTATTTTTACTCTATTTTAAAGTCAAATATAGAAAAATACATTAGAGATGGTCTTAGATGTGAGATAAGCGGACGTATTTAGGATAAAGCTCTAAGCCGACTTCACTCTTCCTCATTCCGGTATCACACCTGGTTGGCTTCGTCACAATGGTTATTAACAACATCAAATTCATGTCCTAAGCTGCTTCGGAGGTTAGTAGCACAATCGGTAACCTACCATATTTGGCATGAACGCAACAACAGGCTGCATAATAGTATCTCCTCGTCTCCGGAAGAGATCTTCAAGAAAATTGACTGGTCCATCCGCTATACAATCTTGGCAAAAAGAAAAAAGAAATCCTTTAGAGACTTGATGCAATCTTGGCTCCCTCGCTCCTGATTCCTTTTTTTTTATTCTTTTCCTTAGAGCATCTCCAACTCAACCTCAAATCCTCAATTTTTGAAGGTTTTTGTCATTCCAACCCAACCTCAAATCCTCAAAATTATCTTTTCTTTTTCTTTTGGTCCTTGTAATTATTTATTTTCACAAATACATATACTAAACTTAATTTAGAATAACTTAAGTACACCAAAATAAAATAAAATAGGATAAATATTACATAACATTAAAATAAAGTTCACACAATAGAAAAATACATTAAATAAAGCTCACACAAAATAAAAATACATTAAACAAATTTAGCACAAATTAAAGCAAATTACATAGACGCTTAAATATCACATATCTTACAAGTGATATCAAAATACCAGAATTCATCGGCTAACCGGACCCTGAACCTCCAAGATAACCGAACATCAGTTAGTTTATAAAGAACTTTTACAGTTTATAAGGATTTTTTACCGTTTATAAAGATTTTTTTCAGTTAGTTATAAAGATTTTTATAAAGATTTATAAGGATTTTTTACAGTTTATAAAGATTTTTTTACAGTTTATAAGATTTTTAAAAGAATTTTATAAAGATTTTATAGAGATTTTATAGAGATTTTATAAGGATTTTTTACAGTTTATAACTTCGGAATGCGTTGATTGAGCACATATGGGAGCATTACGAAAATAATGTTTAAGTAATTTGGTATTTTATATGTAACTTTCTAAAATTTGTGTGTATGTGTATTGTTTTATTATATATGTAATTTATATTATCTTTTATTATATAATATTGTAATATTGTGTGTTGTATAATATATTAAACGTATATTTTATATGTATTTATGAAGTTTTATCATTATTAGTAACTTTTGTTAATGTCAAGGACAATAATGCAAATGAATAAACTTAAATTTTTTTTTTTTGAAGATTCATGGTTAGAGCAATCAACCCTCAAATTCTTATTTTGAGGTTTTACTCCCCTTTGTTTTTTCTCGTTTTTTTAGGATTCATTTTGATTTACTTTGTTTTTGGCATCGAGAATCCTCATGGCTGGTTAAGCAATATTTTGTAATTAGTTACAAACCCTTTTATTTTCTATAATGAAAATTTAAACCCGTTACTAAATTGTTGATATATTCAAAGAACGCGAAAGAGTTCACTATTTTTAGTGCGTTACACTCTTCCCCTTCTTGTAGATATTTAATTATTAAGGCTACTTATTATTATATATCTACATAATACATGATACTATATTATTATAAAGTAAAGTAAATTTTATCGTTGGTCGGAACTAGCCGGTACTTCTACCGTCACGGCTGGTGAACGATCACTTTCTTGCCGGCAAAGACGCTCGTACTCCGACGATGACTTATTCTTAGGCAACACAACTTTGCCAGAAAACTTGAAGCACAAGGCACATGTAATGATCAATATAGCAGACAAGATCCAACTAAACTGCAGATTCGCCAACGCTTTAGCCCTAATCTCAGCACCGGGAGACTCACAAGCCACCGCACTACTATGAACAATACTTCTTCTGTTATCAGATGTTGATGTGTTGCTTACGCAACCTCTAGGAGCATACCCTGGGACCCAAAGCATGAAACCCATGTTCAAGAACCAGCATCCTTGAAACATAACCGAAATCGAGAGGACTAGAGCTGCGGAAAAGGATTTAGGGAAAGAAGCGGAAGCTAGAGCCGAGGAGAAGGAGACGAAAGCGATGAGCTGGAGAAGGAAATGGTAGTGACCTTCAAGACCTAAATGATCATTGGAGTGAAAATGAAGTAGGAAGAGTTCTTGTGCGAAGACAGAAGCAGAAAGGATTCCGATTAGACCAGAGAAGAGATCTGAGCAAAGAGTTAGCTCGCAGAAGAGAGCGAAACACGCGAAGATGATGAGGTGGAGGAACATGGAAGCATGTTCTAGGTTGTCTGGTTTGAAAGAGGAGATGTTGAAATTAGGGAAATCTAGGGTTAGGAGGACGATGGCGAGGAAGGAGAAGCAGAGGATTGAGATAACCTCAAGATGTTTGAGTTTAGGAAAAGGAAACCAAAATTTTGAAGAAAAAGTTTCAGGACCTTTAAGACAATAAGATCTTATGGTGTTGAAGAGATGCCAAAGACCAAGAAATGCAAGTGAAAGACCAGGCACAAAATGTCCTAAGAACGTTCCCATTCTTATGTTTTTGTAAGTTTCGATTGTTTTATGGTGGTGGTGAATAAGGTTTTTGTGATGAAGTGTTTATATATATATACAGATGAGAAATAATAGGTGGTTGCGTGATGGATAATACCACCTAAAAAAAGCTGAGGGAAAAGAAGAAGAAAAGTTGGCTTGACTAATACGTTACACTTTAATAGTGTGGTGAAGAACCCAAAGAAAGTAACTTCGTTATCAAAAATTTGGTTAAAGAAAACGGAGCAGAGGACTTGGCAAAACAGAGAGTGACGTAGTGTAATTCTTAATTCATTTGAAGGCTCTCTCTTTTAATTTTCTTATTTTGTCTTTTGATTTTCAAAAGATATAAACATTAATATTTCGATCAAAATTGCGATCTAATTTTTTTTTTTTTTGAAAAAGAATTGCGATCTAATTAAGTGGAAACACTCTTTAGTTTCCACTTAAGAGTGGATGGAGAGTGACTCAGATCTATTCTCAATAGTTATTTGGCTCCTTTATTTTTCCATTCATCTTGGGTCTTAATCAAAAGTTAGGACAATTTATTCAATACTGTTTTTTTTTTTATTACAACCAAATATGAATATTGAATTCCCATGAAAATTTCATACAAAAAATCAGCAGTTCTCTAGAAAAATGATTAATATACAAGACTACGCTATGTTTAACATTTTCGATCTTTGAAGCTCAAGTCGAAAAATTAATAACTTTTATAATGGTTTTAGAAGACATGTTAAAACAAATCACATTTTCAAACGTAACGTAGTAGTACCCATATATAGTACCCATATATAAATTCATGCAACAATCAACCACTAACAATATTTAAGCAAAGATGAATGATGGATCTTTTTTAACTATACATTGACTTCGAAGAAGTCACACTTGACTTTGCATATCTAAAATTCATGCAATTAAGTGCATGCAAGAACCTTCTACACCACTATCTACAAATATAAAAGTTTAAATCTTTTTGAAAATCAAAAGATTAAACAAGAAAATTAAACGAGAGAGCCTTCAAATGAATTTTTGTTTTGAGAAAGGGTATTCTATTGAAATGCATAAAAGTAATAGAAGGCTATGACTTTGAGAGTCATACAGTTTGAAAGAGTAGAGGACTGAGAAGTGTAGCATACACTTAAGTAGTTATAGAAAGAACATAAGTTTTGAGAGGTGAGAGATAGAGCTCATGAATAACAAGTTCATAAGAGAAATCTAGTTGGTTGAACCACGACCACCCCTACCTCCACGATCACGGTTTCCGTGTCCTCCAACTATTGTCCATTGCATTTCTTAATTCATTGCCTTCAAATGAATTAAGAATTACACTATGTTGCTCTCTGTGTTTTCCAAATGCTTTGCTCCGTTTTCTTTATTAACAAAGTTTTTGATAACGAAGTTACTTTCTTTAGGTTCTTCACCACAATATTAAAGTCTTACGTATTAGTCAATCCAACTTTTCTTCTTCTTCTTCTTTTTCCTCGACTTTTTTTAAGTGGTATTTTCCGTCACGCAACCACTTATTATTTCTCATCTACATATATAAACACTTCATCACAAAAACCTTATTCACCACCACAATTAACGGTTCTTTTCTTGAAAACAATTGAAACTTAAAAAACATAAGAATCGGAACGTTCTTAGGACAATTTGTGCCTGGTCTCTCACTTGCATTTCTTGGTCTTTGGCATATTTTTAACACCATATTGTCTTAAAAGTCCTGAAACTTTCTCTTCAAAATTTTGGTTTCCTTTCCCTAAACTCAAACATCTCGAGCTTATCTCAATCCTCTGCTTCTCCTTCCTCGCAATTATGGTGATGTGTTTATCATTTTTGTCGATTAAATATAGGTTCCGAATAGAAACGTGGGATAATTTACTACTTAGATCGTTTACATTCCATTCCGCACGGTTCTATTTGAAATCATTAATGGCTTTGAATGGATGGACCAATCCGTACCAATATTTTACTATTTAGATCGTTTTGTATATATTTCGTCGTCCGTACCGCACTATCAACATTGAAACCATTAACGTTAATGCGTAGGCGACATATCATCTCAACTTATTATAACATATTTTAGAATTGAGCAACAAACAAAAAAATTTCATTCTTGATCCAAGCTTTCTTATCTCCATGGAGGCACTGTATATTTTGGAAATTTTTTTTGGTGTCAAATAATATATTTTGGAATCTGTAGTGTGAGAAAAAACTATCTCAGTAAAATATTGGGGTTCAATTATAATTTTATTTAACAAATTTAATTTTTACTTTGTTAGAACCGCTCTCTTTGAAGTTAGGACCCGCTTTAATTTTTAAAAAAGCGTTTTCTCTCAACTTTGATAATACTTATGATTTTGGTTGCCAAATTTATTACATAATAAACAAATAAATCCTAAAATAAATTAAAAAAAATCTTATCTTGGCAATCTGAAAGAGTTAAAAAATAAAAAGTTACTCCAATGTGTGTTATTTCATTTTTAAATATTTCTTTTACAGTAGATGGACTAGAAAAAATATCTAATATTAATTTATCGATTAATTCATAACTCTATAAATTAATATAGTTTCAAAATCCCAATATTATTAATTTATAGAAGTTTTATGGTACTAAGAAAATAATATTTGACCATATTTACCTTTTTTCTTTTTCTTTTGATGGCCTTTAACCACACTAAACATTCCATAAATATATGATATGATATACAAAGAAATTTTAAAAAAAAATGATATACGAAATGTTAATATTTATATAAATTTTAAGTTTACCCTAAATAGTAAGACACGTTACTAAAAGTGAGAGGCTAATTATAGCAAAAGACAGATATTAAGATTTTTTTTAGTTTACCCTAAATAATACGTGGTCAATCTAATATTAATGTTAATACTTATTCAAAGTTTTATCTAAATTATGCTGTTTTTGACAAACATGAAATATCTCTTTATGGTAAGAAAACAGAAAATAACAATAGAGATTGTTTCGGAAGTATAATAAACTAGGATAGTTTTGTATAATAATTTCTATGCAACAGTGAAAATGATTATGTGTCAAATTAGTATAGTTTTAATTAACAAAATAATCGATAATAAATATTGCATAAATTATTATATTTCAGACCAGTTTGTATATAGATGAATTTGCAATTATCATATACAAAAATGTGTTTCCGCTGGGGATGAGCTGAATACTTAAACCAAATCAAACCTAACTAAAAATCAAAAATTCGAACACGAATTGAATTATATAATTATCCAAATGGTTATAAAATTTATAAACTAATTAAATTATCCTAATTCAAATTATATGAAATTCAGTCGAAGCAACCAAACTAACAATAAATTAGTAAATATTATTACTTTGTCTACGTACTTTATATGTTGTGAATTAGTTAGATGATTTTCCAATATTCTAATTATAAACATGTTTTTATATATTCATGAATTGTTTTTAAAAATTATATATTTTTCAAAACAAATATTCATTTTTTATTCAATTTTAAAGTTGTAATGTAAATTAATATAATTTTAGTTAAAAATCAATTTAGTTAATGTTGAAATTAGTTTACAAAATTCAAGAGATTTAGTTAAAACTCAATTTTAGTTAATCCAAAAATTATTATTCAAAATCTGAGATATGTTTATGTGTGTTCGAATTTATTTCACCAAGGGATAAACAAAATATCTAAACCCATCTGAGCTAAATAAAAATTAATCAAACGAAACTCGAATCAAATGATATAATCTCCGAATAGATTTCAAAATCTTGTAGTAAATTATCCAAACCAAACTCGAATAATACGAAACCGAACCGAACTAACCAAAAATTACTAAAGATATTGTTCGATTTGTTATTAAGATCTAATTAAAAAATTTTAATTGTTTACAAAAAAAATTTAAAAGCAAAAAATGAATATTGTATTTATCTTCAATGTAACTAGTTATATATGTAAAAAAATATATATGAAAAATTGTTTTACATGATCATAGATTTTCAAAAGATAATAAAAGTTATGTCTTGAATTTTCGAATGTTAATTTTTAGGATCATATGTTAAATTTTTTTAAGATTTAATTATATGGTTTATGTCTTGAATTTTTGACATATTTTAATTTTGGAAGATTTATGATTATTTTAACGTGTTTGGCAATTAGAATAATCCAAATAAGTAAATTTGGAAATGAGTATCAAATAATTAAATAAACAAAAAATGAAAAAATTGCGGGAGTAACACATCATCAAAAATAGCTTATAATGTGTTTCTTTTAATATATAGAAGATATATATATATATATATACTAGGTGATTTTCCCGCGTACACGCGAATAAATTATTTATGTAGTTTTGTTTTAATTTTAGTCTTTAAAAATATGAAATATGTAATTGTTTTGATTTTTTATTATAAACATTGTTGTTGATTCTTTTGTTGTTAATTTTTTTGGTCAATAATATCGTTTTTATTATTAATATAAATTTCAAAAATTTATTTTATCATTTAATTATTTTATATATGTAAACGTGTCAAATCAAAATGTATAATAATTTAATACATAAGAGTTTAAAAAACATATTAAATTTGGCTTGTCTATCTTAAGTAGAATTTAAAATATAAATAAATTATTTAATATTTTAAAATATTAAAATATATAATCATAAATTTTATAAATGAAACATATATTAAAAAAATTGTTGCTTTTGAATTGAAAAATATTTTTATTATTTTCAAATGGTCTTGCGTTAAAAAAAAAACCTTTGAAAAGAATAATTATATTTGTTGTTATAATTTGGGAAGTTTTTTTCACAGACATATCAAAATCTTTTTAAAAAATTTGGTAAGTCTTTATTATTATTTTCAAAAAAAATATATATTCTATAAAAATGTTCTATAATTTTATTATTACAATAATCAATTTCTAAACTATTTTTAAATGAGAAACCAAATTTGTATATAATTTTAGAATAAAAAACAAAAATTTGATAATTTATTGATTAAAAACTCTTATGATTTATTTATGATAATAAATATAAATTTAATTGTAAGTTTTTTTTGTTATTGATTCAAAATTGGCGTGTCATAATTTTGTCAAGCCATGTCATAACTGTTTAGGTGAGATTGATTAAAAACTTTTATCATTTATTTATGATAACAAATATAAATTTAGTTGTAGAAAATTTTGTTATTGATTCAAAATTGGCATGTCACAATTTTGTCAAGTCATGTCACAATTGTTTACGTGAGAGTGATTGTGGAGATGACACATAAGCATTTTCTCACAAATCACTTTCCAATTAATATATAAGGGATGATATTGAATTGAAGATTTTCATACTTAAAAGTTTTGAATTGATGATGCATAAATTTCGAATATTTGTGTAAATATTCGTAAATAACATTGTCTTCTTAGAAATTGTTTGAGTTGGATATCCCTGAAATGATATCCTTTATATATTAAGAAGAAACCAAAACTACAAAAAAAAATTATAAGAAGACAATGATATCCCGGAAAAATCATTTTTTATTTTTGATGGAAATTTTATTTTTAAGAAAATCAGTTTGAGAGGTCGTGAAAATCAGTCGATTGAATTCATATCAAAAATAAAATCAGTCGAGTGAATTGATATCAACAAATTTTTTGGCCGTGATGTATCTCTTATATAGTGAAGATTATTGGCTAGGTTTTATACTTATATTAATAAATAAATATAATTGGACTAATAATTGATTTTGGCCGATTTATAAATGTAACACTTTTGTTCTATTCATTTGTGAAATTGGGCTAATAATTGATTTTGACCAATTTTTTTGCTTGAGTTTGGGCTAAATTTGTTATTGTGTTTGGACTAAATAAATTAGAGAAAATGAACTAAATTAGAGAATGTCATATCATATTTTTTACAATGTCATGTCATATTTTTTGCAATGTCATGTCACATTAAAAGTTGGAGAATGATTTTGGTGAAGACACATAAACTCTTTTCAAAAAATCACTTTCCAATTAATATATATAAGGGATATATATATACGTGTTCAATTCCAAAATATTATGTCAATACTTTTTTTGGTCAAAGTTATTATGTTAATACTTATTCAAATTATTTATACCAAAAATATGATGTTGACAAATTTGAAAGAACTATTTATGGTAAAAAAAAATATATTATGAGATTATAAGACTTGCTCAAGTTCTGAAAAATTGCAGATCATTTTGTTTTCTTCAATATATTTTCTACATAAAAAAATGGTTTCCCCAAAAAAAATAATGAGTTTTGTCCTTGTTGTCGTATTGGTTGTTTCGATGTCTAAGCAAAATATTATGGGCTCAAGTATATATACATTTTTAATTGTTTGGTATTAAGTATTATCAAAAACAATATAAAACATCGATATAATTTATAAAAAAAAATTAATATGTGTGTGTTTATGTGCAGAGATAAAACAATCGCAGTTATACAAATGTATTAAACCATGTACGAGTAGATATGGAATTTCTGAATGCAGTGTGGAATGTAAGTCATCCGGTTACGTGAATGGATATTGTATTTCTGAAAAATGTTGTTGTGGACCTATTAAAACCCATGGATGATATGTTTCTCTATGTTTGTATTTGATTATGAAAAAAACATGTTGTCTTAAAAGTAAGATAAAATCAAAGTTATAATAACATAATTTCAACGTATCATTCATATGGTTTTTAAAGGGGTTTTAACGAAATAACTCCTCAACTATTGTTTGATCCATTTTAAACCTCTCAACTAAATTATTAATGTAAAAATTCCTCAACTAAAAGATGTTAATAAAAAACCCTCGACTAAAAACTTGATGAAAAATCCCTTCAAGTACTACTATTAAATCGATACTATAAGATATGATTTATTGAAAAATGACATATGTATTTTCTTTGTACATTAGAGAATGTAATGTTTGTTTAGAAACAACAATGGAAATACAATGCAATCAATTGAAAATTCATATATAAACCCCACCATTAAGAGATTTTAGAGAAAAAAACTCATATTATTATGTTCATGAAACATGTACATAACACTGGAAATACGTCATGAACGAGAACTACAAGATGACATTTGATTATATGAGGGAAGTTTGCGTCAAACGACGACCTTTTCAACTTTTTTTCTTTATCGTGTGCTTTTCTGGTTAAATCAAATGTAGTTTTTTTTTTTTTAACTTTGACCCAAATCATTTTCTCCGTTACAAAAATATTGAAAACAAGATACAATCAGTTACAAACCAAAAACAATCAATCAATGCGTGAATAGTATCGATTTAATGGCAGTTGCTTACTATTTTGACAATACTATCGAAGGAAGGGTTTTTCATTATTGATACTTTACTTGAGGGGTTTTACATTAAGTTTCTAGTTGAAAGATTTTTTCATTAAAATAGTTTAGTTAAGAGAATTTTATTAATAATTTAGTTGACAAGTTTTAAAATGGATCAAACAATACTTAAAACGTTTTTTTTCGTTAAAATCCCTTTTTAAAATCTTAAAAACCATATCTGGAAATCTAATCTTATCCAAAAAAAAAAATTTGGAAATCTAGACGATTAAATAAAAAACTACATTTGGAAATTAATTTGTGTTAACTTTTTGTTTTTGTCACACCTCATAATTAATTTCTTATTGGTCAATTAATTCAACCAAGTTGCAATCTTTGATGAGATTAGCTTCTAAGTTAAATGTTAAATGATTTTATTACTTTTCAAAATCTTGTAAAATTCTTTTAGTTGCCATTCTTTCAAAATTTTGATTTGAAAATATTTTGAAGTTTAAATTATGTTATAAATCTAAAGGGGGGAAAAGGGGGAAAACGGAGAAAATGATTTGGGTCAAAGTTAAAAAAAAAAAAACTACATTTGATTTAACCAGAGAAGCACACGATAAAGAAAAAAAGTTGAAAAGGTCGTCGTTTGACGCAAACTTCCCTCATATAATCAAATGTCATCTTGTAGTTCTCGTTCATGACGTATTTCCAGTGTTATGTACATGTTTCATGAACATAATAATATGAGTTTTTTTCTCTAAAATCTCTTAATGGTGGGGTTTATATATGAATTTTCAATTGATTGCATTGTATTTCCATTGTTGTTTCTAAACAAACATTACATTCTCTAATGTACAAAGAAAATACATATGTCATTTTTCAATAAATCATATCTTATAGTATCGATTTAATAGTAGTACTTGAAGGGATTTTTCATCAAGTTTTTAGTCGAGGGTTTTTCATTAACATCTTTTAGTTGAGGGATTTTTACATTAATAATTTAGTTGAGAGGTTTAAAATGGATCAAACAATAGTTGAGGAGTTATTTCGTTAAAACCCCTTTAAAAACCATATGAATGATACGTTGAAATTATGTTATTATAACTTTGATTTTATCTTATTTTTAAGACAACATGTTTTTTTCATAATCAAATATTCAAGTTGATTAGTTTCCTCAATTCTTTAAGGCCACCAAGTGGTAACATTTTTATCTCGGTGTATGATAGCTTGAGATACTACAACGAATCTAAGTTAGAAATTTCGTCCGGCAATAGTTAGAAATTTCTTCTGGTAATCTTATAAGACGCATGTTCCTCGAAATATCCAAGACCATGTGTTGACATAAACTGAAAGAAGTCGCTAGATATATCCACCAATTTTTTTTTTCCAAGTAATTTGTTAGGGCTGAATTCGTCACCGAATCCGGCCCACTAAAAGCCCAAGTCAAAATATTTTATTTCGACCAGATTAAATGGGCATGTGGCCCAGTCTCGGGGAAAAAGACAGAATTCGGTAAAAAAACCAAGTCAGCTCTGCGAGCGCTGGGTCAACAGATGCAAAGCTGACAAGTTAGGAACAAGTCAATAGGACGGTTAGCACAGTTGTAGGAGCGAGATTCGCAGGAATATGCCAAAAACGTGCCCGAAATACGCAGAACCGCCCTCGATGCGTGGAACTGGATCGAGAAGCTGAATTGAGCTATAAATAGAGAGAATTCGAACAGATTTTGCCAACTTTTCACTTACGCGAGAGCAAAACACTATATTTTCAGCTTGTAACACATCTCACTTGAGATCTCATTGTATATTTGATTCATATCAATATAAATCTAGCTCCGCTGTACTCTTCTTTTAATCGTTGAATTATAGACATTTCTTAAAACCAAAGTTTTTTCTCCGAATTCACATACAAATACTTAGTGCATAATTCAGCTTTTACATAATTGTATCATGGCCTTGGTTTTTATCTCTACATATCATCCAATAAAACTACATTCTCCTGAGGATATTGTATATGTAAGAGGCTTTCTCAATTGCTGTTTCTTGTTTCCATTCCTTGTAAAGCCCTAGTCTTGCCAAAATCTGAATGCCCTCGTTTTGCAAATATTTAGAGAATGGAATCCATATCACAACATCAATTCCATTAGCTACTGGGTCTCTTCATGGTAAGAAATGGGCCTACTACTATCATACATGCTTGAACTTTTTTTTTTTTAACAAAAGAACGAATATTCATGTTTTGCTTAAAATCGGTAAAACCTAATTAATCTACGACCTAGTCGATCAGCAGATCAAATTATATATTCTTTTGTTATGGTTAAAACGTTTGAAATTTCGTTTTGAAATCATTTTTTTCATATAATTTTCTCCTTTTGGTCACAATTTTGAGTTGTTATCCCATAGGACCCATACTCATGTTCAGATATGAGATATGTAAGTTTCGTTTGATTTTTTTAGTTAATATACTCAAGTTCAACATATTAAATTCATAAAGCTCATCTTATTTTTAACAATCTGAACTAACAAATCCGCCTCTCTTTTTTTTGGGACAAAACGTATTACAAATCTAAGTTGCTACTTATACATATATTCCAAATTCCCCAAAGAAAGAGCATTGCACAACAAACCCATAATAATAAAAAGTCGAATATTCATAGTCAACAATGACAACAACCATATCAAACATAGGTGCCGTTTATATATACAAACAAGATACATTTAATACAATTATCAGAACTATTTATCTATTTTCTCGTTAAAGCAGAATCTTTTTGTCTTCTCCATCTTCTTTCTTCTGGTTGCACATGATTTAAATAAAAAGATCTAGACCACGACTTTCTCAAACTTCCTAAGGAGAAGACCAAAAAAAAAAAAAAATCACATGACGTGACAATTTATTATTGGTCATTACTCTACGTATTTGCCTCCCAATTAATTCCCACAACCACATGGACCGGGCCGCGTAAGATTCCATCACACACGCCTACGTTTTCCACGCGCTTAAATTTGCACGCGCCGTGACTTAACGGTCAATCGTTAAGACGCGTAATCCGTCACGCGCCATACTTTTACCGATTTGTCCAAACTCCCACTATACACTATCCACCTCCGATCACTTTTCTCTCCACCGTCGTCGCCGTCGCTGTCTTCTTCCGCTTCTTCCACCGCTGTTAAACATTTAACAGGACCGTCGTGATCCATCAAAACAGAGAGACAAGTATGAGTTCCGTCGCCGTTTCTTTTCCAAACACAAATATTCTTATCAGCACCGCCGCTCAAAACCAAACTCCCGACGGAGATTAAACACAAAACCGCCGAACGATGGCCGTGAAGCGTCCCGCCGTGAGTCAAATTCTTTTTCCGTTCCCAAAAGTTAACGGAACCATCAGATGAACCACAGTAAACAACAGAGTCCGTTAAATTAACGGCTAACGCCGTTACAGCGTTTTCTTGTTTCATCAAAACATGAACCAAAACATGTTTCATTTCTCTACCTTGAAGCTCACGTTTCCATACTTTTAACGTTCCATCAGCTGAACCGGTGAATAGCAAATCATCGAATCCGGTAACCACCGTGTTAACCGCGTCATCGTGAGCCTCAATCGATTCTAAACACTTGGAATCGGACAATCTCCAGACTTTTAGGGTTTTGTCCCAAGAACCCGAGTATAACAAACCAAGATCCTCGTTTAAACTCAAACACGACACTGCATCAAAATGTCGAATCTTTAAAACGTTTTTCCGACGACGAATCTCGACGTAGTTTCTCGGGTTTACGGATTTGGTTAGAAACTCTTTAAGAGTAGGTAAGCTTCCAGCTCTTGAATATCTCTCTGGTTTTCTCTTTGATCCTCTCCAAACCCTGATTTTACCGTCTTGATGACCGGTAAAAACCCGGTTATCTCCGGTTATCACAATCGCTTTGACAAACCCACTTGTTGATTTAAAACCGGAGAAATCTTTGAGATCTTTCCAAACACGAATGTTCTTGGAATCTGATCCTGTGAAAAGAAGATCCTTCGAAGCAGCAAGAGAGTACACGTGTCCATCTTCTCTCACGATCGTACCGATTAAACCATTATCAGGATCATCTTCGAAATCACTGTTACGTGTTTGGTAAACCCATGGTGATTTGTGGTAAGGAGAACAAGATGATTGAAACGGTGTCATATTATCGTTGTATGGATAATAAGTTTGGTTCCATGGAGATAATGGTGATGATGATGATGAATAATCGCTAGTACTACTAGCGTTTGAAGCGTTGCTTGGACGACGTGAATCGCTGTTTGTTGTTGTGGTGGTGGAAAACGCGGTTTTGACGGTTTGATAATCGCCGTCGGTGTGGTATGTTTCGTCGCCGGTGGGAAATTCCGATTTCAAAAAAGTTGCAAAAGTTAGCCTCCGGTAATGATCACTATGACTTCGGTTTTCTTGTATGGCCATAATTTGTTTTTTCTTTTCAAGAATTAAAAAGAAAACAATTTGATTGGTTCTTTGGTTTTGGAAAGAACAAAGAAATTGAATTTTTGTGTGTGTGCGATTTTGAGGGAATAATGAAATTTTCTTGAGATTTGGTTATGTTGGATTGTGAAATGAAATTACAAGAATGGTTGGGGTATATATACAGATTCGTATGTAGAAAGGTGGGGAAATTTATCAGCGTGTAAGAGTGACACGTGGCTTCAGAAAACGGGACACCGGTTTTGCCAGTTTCCTTGGAGAGTTGGGAGAGACAAAATAAAACAAAATAAACACTGAAGTCAGAGACAAGATCATTCAACCACTTATTTTTTTCTGATATTATATGCTAATTTACAAATTAAAGTAATGTTGTTATATTTTTCGTTGACTTTGTATGTTTTTGTTCATAAACCAATTAAAAATTATGAAGTAATGTTTCTAAATATGTTATTCAAACGAAAAAATCAAATGACTATTATAAATTTCTAATCTATGTTTTCTTCTTTCGTTAAAACTTCTAGTCTATGTCTTGATCTGATATTTAACTTAGATTTTGTCATTTGTTTTTTTTTTGTTTAGAAATTTTGAGAAATACTATTTTTGAATTGCAATTTGTCAAAATACCATATTTTAAAAAAATTTACAAAATATCATTTTTCAAAATTATTTATTTATTATAATTAATGTTGTGATTAACTATATTGTATTAGGGTTTAGGGTTTGTTAGAGGTTAAAACATTTTTCAAGTTTTAGAATTTTAAAATTTAAATTTTTAAATTTTATAATTAGTGGTATTTTTGTAAATGATTAATCCATTGTGATATTTTTTGTAAAGTGACACACCTAAAATGGTAATTCTGCAATTATTCATTTTTTGTTTTTCCATTTTACCATTGTCAATGCTATCATTTACATTTTTAATGGCAAAAATCGAATGCGCACATTTTCTTAAATATGATGATATACATATAGTTAATGTAGTCTTTTCAAAATTGTTAACGGATAATAAAAAGTGCTTGTTCAACCCGATTCTAAAATTTCTTTTTAAAAAATTGGTTTGCGATTTGGTTTAGAGTTCATATAACCTAATAATTTTGTTGTTTTCTTTTACATATCTTATGTTTTACTAGGACTTTGTTTAGCACATTTTCTTTCTTTTAATGTAAAACTCTATATTAACTTCAATATAAACGTAATACATGGATTACGCTAGCTCTTTGGATTCGTTTTATCCGGTACGCTTTTATTAGTGAGTACCATTAATAAGAATGTAATAAGATTTGAACTAACCATGTAAAGTGTTCAAAAAAATTTATTAAATAATCCGTTCTCGAATCTAATTTCTTATTTTGTGTTGGTTGACCAATAAAATAAGATAAGGTATGTGTTGTTGGCTCCTCATCTCCACACGTTGCATAACAGTAACGTAAATATGGAGAAAAGGTATTTCTCGAAGCGGTTGGAGAGAATTTATTTATATTCTTTCTGTATTATTTTAATTGATTTTTTAAAAAAATTTATATTAAATAAGATAATTTATTTCAGTTTTTAATATAAAATTATATTTAATTTTATTTAATATAATTATTTATATTTTACAGATTTAATTATTATTAGTTGAATTATATTTAGTTGGATGATAAATAATGTTTTAAATTAAAAAGTTAAAAAATTTAATATTTTCTTAATTTATCGGTAAAATTTTTAAAAATCAATACAAAGAGAGTAATAATTTATCTTAAAATTTGGTATTGAAATTGTGACAAGTTTTTTTTTTTTTTTTTTTTTTTTTGAAATTTTGTGACAAAAAGTTTTTCTTTCAAATGTTTAACGTTTTTGACTCCATTTTTTTTTTAATGCAAATTTTCTGACTCCATTTTATTTAGATTTTTCTCTTACTTAGTTACGAACACGACTCAGGATTAAGTGAATCATCTCTTTGTGACCTTTCCAATTTTCATCAATCAGAAGAATATATAAATTGTATAAAAGTGTACTTTTGGATGAATCTGCGTACATTTGGGTTTTATATTTGATAGTTGATGCCGATAGTTAATTGAATGTAATATGTGAAGATGAGTGATTTGGAGTTTTTTTCGAGTATCAGTCAAATATACTATAGAGAATACTATAAGAAATGATATAGAAGTTGAGCTATACGATTTGTGAAGAAGAATTCGAATTTGGAAATGTACAACCGTGAGTTAACCGTGAGTTAAGCTAAGAAAAAGAAAATATCAATATCTTTGTGTGATGGAAAAGAAAAATATATTTTTAAAAATATATATTAAGAGAAAATAAGAAAATGATAACTATAGGGAAGAAAAGTTTCGTTAGGGTTAAGGAGGTGCTCTTTACAAATATATATAGAGAGGCATGGTGGCTGACTTCTTTCACGCGTCTTAGAAGAGAAAAATAGAGATAGTTTATTTTGAGAGAATAAGGCATCGTCGTTTGTTCTTTGTTGGTTGTTGTTGCTGCTGCTATAGCAGTTGTTGTTGCTGCTGTAGCAGTTCGTGCTGCTTGAGCTGATCAAGTGTTTTGGTGTGGAGGTGTGGTCTTGCTTGTGTTGCTAGCAGGACGTGTGGTTGCGTTCCGTTGCCAACAATCAGTGTTGGTGTGTGGAAATTCCACAAAACTCAAGTCTAGGCTCAAGGGGAGTTTAGCTCAAGATTAGTTTATCCTGAAGAACCTATGTTATTGAGCAGAGCGGTAAATTAAGAAGTTGTACTTGATTTACGCGTTTACGAATAAGTTGTATTGTTTTCTGGTTATAGTGGATTTGATTTCTGGACTTGGTCTCGGGGAGTGTAGGGGTCAAAATCCACCCTTTACAAATCAATCCCCAAAAATTGGTTAAACTATTGACAGGGTTCCCGCGGGAAACTGTTAACAGGTTTTCCGCGGGAAATTCTTAACAGATAGCCCGCGGAAATACCTCACCTTCTGGTTTAACCCGACCCGCGGCTAAACCATGAACTGAACCCGCGAGATGATAACAGCAAGTAGCGGACTGAGCCGTAGGAATGGGCCGCAGTATCTAGAAGTGGGTTGGGGCATAAAAAGACAGCATGTAACCAACTCCGCGGCGAGAGAATCCCCCAGAATCAGGATGACATCTCTATCTCTTCAACAGAAGCCCTAGCCGCGGAGAAAGGCTATATATACATTTGTTAACCCTTATAGAAGGGGATATGCAACTTTTCGCATACACTTGTAAACATTGATTCGCAGAAACATCAATAAAAATCCATTTTCTTATTATTTGCTTTCCGTGATTCGCACTTACAAATCTCTGTTCCTCAAACCTTAAGACAAATTATATTGTTCGAGTTTCGACTCCCACATGGAGTAGGAAACGAACCATAGTTAACATTTCTCGTGTGTTATTTATTTTATATACTACATATTACCTCACTTGCGTTTACAAGTGGTATCAGAGCGGGTTCTCGATAGAGATTCAGTCTTGTTTCGAGTAGATCTAGGGACAGGGAGTGCTACCAGAATGTAGTTCAGGAACTGAGATAGGTAGTGCTACAATATCTTGAAAATCGAGTATTATGCAGTCACATCCAGAAGGTACATCAATGACAAGACCACCACATCTTGAGTCTAATAATTATGGATATTAGAAGGTTTGTATGGAAGCTTTTATTAGTGGTCTTGATGAAGATTGTTGGAATGCGATTGAAGTTGGTTGAAGTCCTCCTGTGATTGTTGATGATAAAGGAGGTGAGAGTCTCAAGAGACAAGTGGACGGCTCTTGAGAAAAAGCAAGCCAGTTGTAATTCAAAGGCAAAGATTACGTTGTACAATGCTATTGATTCAAGTCACTTCAAGCTAATTTCTCAATGTAATTCTGCGTAGAAGGTATAAAAGACGTTGGAGAACATGTTTGAGGGAACTTCTAGAGTCGACTGCAGCTATAGAAGGTATAAAAGACGTTGGAGAACATGTTTGGGGGAAGAAGAGAAACTGCAGCTACATCAACTTTAGAGTCGAAGTCCAGAATTGCTACAGGGCCGAAGCCCATAATTGCTACGGAGACTGCAACAGTTAAAAGAAAAATTCCAGCATTTCAGAGTGCATCTAGACGTGTTTTTCGACTTGTTTGTCATCATTGTGGAGTTATTGGGCATATGAGGCCAAGATGTTTCAAGTTATTGAGGAAGAATCATCAAATGGAGCAAGCTTATAATGGAAGATTTTGGGTCCTACGTGTTATCGTTGTGGAGTTCAAGGACATGTTCAACGTCATTGTTTTAGAAATTTTCAAAGGTTTTGTGATGAAGGTCCAAGGTTCAAGAACATTTGGGTTAGGAAAGATGATCTCTATTGAGATGGTGTGATGGGATATCAACCTCGTCGATTTGAACGGAAAAGATCTTCGAATTAGTTTTTGACTATGATGTGACTCAAGTAGGGGGAGATTGGAGTTGTTGGTGTTCCGGTGTTATTGGTGACGATGTCATTGAAGTCAGAAGTGCTGAGTTCACATACATAGTCAAAAAGGGGGAGATTGAAGAAGAGTGATTTGGAGTTTTTTCTTGTACCAGTCAAATGTACTATAGAGAGTACTACAAGAAGTGATAGAGAAGTTGAGCTATGCGATTTGTGAAGATGAGTTCGAATTTGGAGATGCACAAGTGTGGGTTAAGCTAGGAAAAGGAAAAATATCAATATCTTTGTGTGATGGAAAAAAAATTATATTTTCAATAATATATGTTAAGAGAAAAATAAGGGAAAGATAACTATAGGAAAAGAAAGTTTCGTTAGGGTTATGGAGGTACTCTTTATAAGTATATATAGAGACGCACGGTGGGTGAATTCTTTCAAACGTCTTAGAAGAAAAATACAGAGAGTTTATTTGAGAGAAGAAGGCGTCGTCGTTTGTTCTTTATTGGTTGTTGTTGTTGCTGCTGTAACAGTTATTGTTGTTTGCTGTTGTAGCAGTTCGTGCTAGTGTGGAGGTGTGGTCTTGCTGGTATTGTTAGCAGGATGTGTGGATGCGTGCCGTTGCCAACAGTCAGTGTTGGTGTGTGGAAATTCCACAAAACTCAAGTCTAGGCTCAGGGAGAGTTCAGCTCATGATTAATTTATCCTGAAGAATTCATGCTTTTGAACAGAATGGTAAATTAAGAAGTTATACTTGATTTACGCGTTTGCGAATAAGTTGTATTTGCTTTCTGGTTCTAGTGGATTTGATTTCTGGACTTAGTCCCGGAGAGTAAGAAATGAACCCTAGTTAATAATTCTCTTGTGTCATTTATTTTCTATAATACATATTACCTTACTTGCGTTTAGAATATGTACTTCGTTAATGTATTTTGTTACGGGGATAAACACTATTATACATATTAAAAATGAAATTGTAATTTAAAATTATTTATAAACACTTCAAATCATTAATATTTAATCAGCAATTTCACTTATTGAAGAAAACCTACGATCGGTTTTTACGTTGATCGTGTTGATATTATCGACAAATAGCCTCTTCTAAATTTGAATTTAGTTTTACTTATGGCAATCTTGTAATGTGTAAACCTTTTTCCAAAAACATCAAATTCTATTCTTTTTGAACCAGTTAAAATAGCTACGTTTAATAGTCAAACTTTTCTTAAAAAAAAAAAATATAGTTACGTTGAATGAGTTTTCATGTCGGCCTCGGCCGTGACTGTGAGTCACAGCCTGTGACGGTATGCTTACGTACCATACATGCATAATTGCATACACGTGTTGGACAATTATTCATTGAATAAATACTTATACTTCATATAATATAATTAATTGAATTATTATTACAAAGACAGATCGTGACTACCAAATGTACTAAACGGCTCGCAAACTACTTCTAGTTACCGGCGCCTAGTAACTTTTTTTTTTTTGGGTGCAACATCATTTCTATTAATCTTAAAAACGTTTACAACACAAGAAAACCGGAAACTCTTTGCCAAAAATTCCGCATCTCGAACTTTGGAAATTGATACACAAATGCAAAACAAAGCATGAAAATGGGAGGATCAACTAGATTAAAATCACAGATTATATCCAGAAGTTCTCGGGCCTGGATGTAATAGTTTTGAGGATAACGATGTTTTTTTGCCAAAGAAGGCGAGCAAACAAATTTTGTAGTTCTTGGTATCTACGAGGCTGAGCGTTTTAAAGCGTTCTCCGTAGCAAATGATACATTATATGGTAATTTTGTAATGTCCATAGTTATTGGCGCCTAGTAAGCGTTATGAATGTCAGCGCCTAGTAACCATTCATTAGAACATGTCAATTACAAGTTTCTTGAAAAGTTTTTTTGTCAATTAACAAATAGAAAATATTAAAAAGTTGAAAAGAAAATGAGAATGTGTTTCTCATGTATTAGAAAAACACATTTGCTATTATTGTTTCATTGGTTGAATATTATTTTTAATAATTTAAAATTTAGTTAAATATATAAATTATTATAATTTAATGGGAGACTATGTGAATTTTTAGCGATGGACATGCTTTTTAGAATTAAAAATAAATTTGTAAACAAATAATGTTAAAGATGATTTTGATTTCTTTCCGATTGTTAAAACTTGTTGAATTTGACATATTTGGCTGTTAATACTGGATATGATATACAAACAATTACTTTTACTCGATCGTTAAGCCAAGTGCTAAAATATTATTTAATATACTTACATGAATTTTTTTTAATATCGTAGTATGATACTTACATGAATTTTTTTTAATATCGTATATACAGTACTAACATTATTAGGGTCAGTATGATACTTACATGTACATGACATTTTAGATTAAAAAAAAATGATACGGACCAGCATCACATTCTTTACTCTTATGATTTTATTGTTCTATATTTTTCTGTAAAACATGATATAGTATATGTATGATATATCTACTAGTTGCATATTACATATGCAGTAACCTATGTGATACGTATATGTACTCATTATAAAACAATACGTATATTTTTTTGTTGCTATAAACCGTAAAAAGTTCTAGATATATAGTTCATACTAATTTTTAGTATCCAAGATTAATTGTCACCCATTTTGAATATGGTCGAATTAATGATCCCAAGTAGTCAAAACTACTATAAGTATATATGTTTACCACAAAAAAATCAATATTTACAGATTAATAAGTATCCGTCGTGTGTGTATGTGTATCTAGTCTTCTCATGCAAAAATATAACATTATGTAAATACAAAAATAGTAAGAAACGAGGCGTATAATGTGTTCATTGCATCTATACAATATACGTTACTAACTTATTGTTATCTAGTTTAGCCAAAAAAAAAAACTTATTGTTATCTAGATATGGTAGGTTTTGAAACGTAGGAAAAGATTGCGTTGACCTTTTTTAAGTATGTGGCATGGTGACCCATTATTTGCAACTTCACAAGATATTTTAACATTAACATATACACGTGTCCAATTCCTCTATATATGCAATACCATTAATTATTAAAACCAATCCAAATCATCATGTAAAATTTTAATGGTTCTAATTTATTCATTCAGAACCAACCAAACTAGCAACTTTTCGAAATATCTATTTTACTTTTTCGAAATATCTATTTTTGGACAAAATACTGTTGGGTATGAATATAACTAAATGTACAATTTAAAAATGTTCTCAACAAATCAAGAAAGTATTGTGTTGATATGCATGACAAAACAATATAATGATCATTTTTATTGTTGATTCAATTCATATAGTGACATCGACGGTACTTCATTTGCATTTCATTTAGCGGACTTTCTATTGTTTTCATTTTTTGTAATGAAGGTAAAAACATAGTTAGCTAAATTTCTTTATAATGTTGTAAATATTTGTTTTATAATAAAAATTACAGTCCACGAGAAAAAAATCAGTTCCACTATATTTAGAACTCTAATCAAGCAAGAAAGCTCATATATAATAATCTAAGTACGTAAGCGTATCAATTGAGCGTATCTACACAAATTATAAATTAGTAGTCAAATAGTTTTATCTCGTGGACTGTTGCACTTGTATTACTCGTTTTAGCTAATTATTATAAACTTAAGATTATAATACAAAGTTTGTTTATTAACATTGTATTGAGATAACCCAACACATCTAGCCTTGTTTGACGGACCGAAACATGGCAAGAATCTGATTTATTTCAATTTTTATGATCTGCTGAAGTTACTAATTGCTAATTGCATTGCCAAAAATAAATTGACTACGTGCCACGTGGATATATCTCCCGACAATACGTTTTTTATCCGTTTAGTCATCAAGACATGTTGTAATTTAAGTACCATATATGTATGTGTCTAATCATCTGTTTGTTGAGAATTATTATTTGTGGATTTATCATGTCTTAGACACCTGTCGGTTTGTGAAACATAAGTACTGGTTTCAAACTTCAATTAGCAGATACGACTGAGTTTAGAAAATAACAATTGTTTTTATCAGTTATAAATTATGGTGTCGTTTTATAAAGAAGATACAATGTGTTTTATTGACAAAATAATTCGATATGTTTTGGTCGATGACTAATGTATATATCTAAGTTTATGATTATGAAAAATAGATCGTATGATTTTAACAGTGTAGCTGAAATCATCCACGAAGAGAAAGAGAAAGAGAAATTTACCTCTATTTTACTGTCTTTTGTGTTGGCATCATTAGTGTGTATTAAATTCAAATATGGAACTCACAGACAGTTTTTTTTTTTTTAAATTAATCATTGATTTACAATCTTAGATCTAGCTATAACTTTTGTTTTTCTTATCAACAAAGCCTAAATAAGACATGGGTGATTTGCAACAATAACAAAAAAAAACTATAATTTATAATCTAGCCAAAACATTAGAGAGATATAGAAAAGATATAGAAAGAGATAAAGAGAAAAAGGTGATAAATGATTAGTTTGTGTATTATAGTTTTTTTATGTGAGTTATATATGCCAATTTCCCCTAAAACATTATCTTCAATGTTGAGGTTTTAAATTTTTGAGTGGTCACTGTATCTTAAATCATAATCTCAAGGTACAGAGTTTTCATAAAATTCAAGTTGTCGTCGTATTATAAATCAAAATCCGAATTTAAAAATTTGAGTGTGAGTTGTAGAAAAAGAGAGTACAATACCATTGTGATTGATATTATTTTCTTTTATATTTTTGAAATAACCAATTTTTAATTATTGCAGATGTATTCTATCTAAATTATTTCATGATAAATATCCGTTTCTAACCTCAACTTAATTTACGGTCCTAACAAATAACACCTAAATAAACAAAACTATTTTAACTTCCATCAACGTCTAGTTGTAGGTTTGTTCGTTTGTCTACCGGCGGCGACTACAATAGCGTCATGCGGTCAAACGATGTTCGTTTGCCTCATGCAATCTCTGAGATCAAACGCTGCGGCAACGTATGAAATTTTTAAACGCTGGATTTTTCGATGTTATGATTGGAACTGTTGTGACTAGACGTTGCGGTAGGCAAACGAACAACAATCGCAGCGTCTGGCCGTAGGACGCAGCCGCAACCGCTAGCGGCATGCAAACGAATAGACCTTGTATCAGTACAGAGATATAATTCCCCTTCCACATATTCTTTATCCAAACAAACATTCAATGCTTCTTATGAATCATCCACAAGAAAGCTTGCAAAATTTAAAACATAATTGCTTCTATTAAACCAGTTGGACAATTCACTCTGGTTTTTTTTTTTTTTGAGAAAATGGCAGACAACCTAAACAACCGTTTTGGTATCATAAAAATTGTTTGCATCTTCAGAAAAAATCTGTAATAAATGATATCAACAACAGTCTTTCTCATGCACATAAGTCATAAATTGTCTTACCTTTGGCGATGTTTGACAATGTATTTTCTTTGTCGTTCCAGCAAGAAAAGTTTGAGAGTTTTCCTTTCCAGAAAGAGAAGTCTGAGAGATAGATACTAATTTTCCTAGAGAGCTTGAAGGAGAAGGCATAGGAGCAGGGCCGACACTGAGCCCAAGAAGGACAAGCTTGGGCTTGCAGTTCTGTTATAAATATATAAATTTTTTGCCGTTACTTTTTATAAATCATTAGTGGGCTAGTGGTTAATCCCTCACTCATTACTTAGAAGTACGTTGTTCGAGTCTAGTCCGGTTATAGTCCGGTTATTTTTTTCGTTTTTTGGTTTTGTTTTTGTATATTCACTTCTGTATTTAATATGCTTAATTTTTTTTCTTTTCTTGTGGCTTTTATAGCTTCAGAGCCGGCTCTGTTTAGGAAGACCTTTTTTGTGCTCTACGTGATTTGGATTGTCGGTGTTAAAGATAAAACTTGATACGTCTTTATTACACAATATTTGATTAATATTTGATTGCTCTATTTATAGCAACTTCCTGTATTAGATTAACCTAGAGTCTCCTTTGTACACATACAAATATTGATGTATCTCCTATAAATATGAATAACACATATATCGTTTACATGTTATCAGAGCAAGTTTCGATACCCTAAATTTTTTTTTTCCGTCTCTGTTTCTATTCATCTCTCTTCTCTTTTCTATTCTTATCTCATCTCATCACTCCCATCTTTATTTCTTCAACACTTTGCCACCTCAACCACGAAAAAGACCATCCTCGTCTTCCCAATCCCAAGTCTCCACCTCTGCTCCTAACAATCTCCACTTGCTGCAAACTCGACGAAAGAAGAAAATCTCTAAACCCAACCCCAAATACAACCTATCTGCTGCTCTCTCTACTCGAATTCCACCTGAACTAAGAACCGTGAACCAAGCGCTAAAGGATGACAAATGGAGAGGCGTGATGTCACTGGAAATTGATGTGTTTACCGTCAATCAAACCTTTGATCTTGTTCCTCGAGAACCGCACTATAATGTGGTGGACTGTAAGTGGCTGTTTAAGAATAAATTCACACCTTATGGCTTCCTTGACAGGTGCAAAGCAAGGTTGGTGGCAAAAGGCTACAAACAAGAATTTGGTCTTGATTACACGGACACATTTAGCCCAATAGTTAAATCAACTACAATTTGTCTAGTCCTTGACATTGCAGTTACAAGAGAGTGGCCGATTCAGCAATTGGATGTTAACAATGCTTTCCTCCAAGGCACGCTAACGGATGAAGTGTACATGGAGCAACCGCCCGGTTTTGTTGATTTTGACCATCCTGATTACGTATGTCGTCTTCGAAAATCGGTGTACGGATTGAAACAAGCACCACGTGCTTGGTATATGGAGTTACGCACATTCCTTCTAACTCTCGGTTTCAAGAATTCAATGGCTGACACTTCGTTGTTTGTTCTTCAAAATGGAAAAGACTTCACTTACCTTCTCGTCTATGTGGATGACATTCTTGTCACTTGAAGCGATGACAAGATAATTCAACGCATCCTCACTCTACTTGCTTATCGCTTCTCAGTGAAAGATGCAGAGCACCTGAACTACTTCCTCGGCTTAGAAGTTCATCGAAATCCCACTGGCCTTCACCTCTCGCAGAGAAAATATGTTCTTGATATGCTTCACCGCTATAACATGATCAACGCCAAACCAGTGAGCACTCCAATGGCCTCATCTCCGAAGCTTACTCTCACTTCTGGGATGGCTCTCTTTGACCCCACAGAGTATCGAAAACTGGTTGGGAGCCTTCAATACTTGGCATTCACGAGACTTGATATTGCATATGCTGTGAACAAACTTTCTCAATTTATGCATAGACCGACTGAAGAGCATTGGCAAGTTGGAAAACGAGTTCTTCGATACTTAGCAGGTACTACGACTCATGGTGTCTATTTCTCTGGCAAAAACTCCCTCAATTTACATGCCTTTTCGGACGCAGACTAGGCCGAAAACTCTGATGAATAAGTCTCCACAAATGCATACATTGCTTACCTTGGTTGCAATCCGGTATCATGGTTAGCAAAGAAGCAAAAAGGAGTCGCTAGTTCCTCTACGGAGGCTGAGTATAGAGCTGTCACAAACACAGCTGCTAAAATCCACTGGATTTGCAATCTACTCACCGAACTTGGTATTACCTTGTCGCAACCTCCTGTTATTTACTGCGACAATGTCGGCGCTACATTCCTCTGCGCAAACCCGGTGTTTCACTCAAGAATGAAACACATAGCTCTAGACTACCACTTTGTTCGAGGACACATTCAACAAGAAGCTCTACGGGTTGCACCTGTTACCACCAAAGATCAGCTAGCTGATGCACTTACCAAACCTCTTTGCTGCGCATGCTTTCTTGAACTTAGAGGCAAGATTGGAGTGAAATCTCCTCCATCTTGAGGGGGCATGTTAAAGATACAACTTGATACATCTTTATTACACAATATTTGATTCATGTTTGATTGCTTTATTTATAGCAACTTCCTGTATTAGATTAACCTAGAGGCTGCTTTGTACACATATAAATATCGATGTATCTCCTATCAATATGAATAACACAAATATCGTTTACAGTCGGCTCCTTATCTCCACGGTCATGCGAATGTGAAAGACAATAAAAGGCGAATGATCTGTATTCGAAGAGATAGAGCTTCCAATGTTTTTAAATCTCGAGAATTTGATCATCATGAACAACTTCTCCTTCTCCTTTGATAGTGGAGATAATTGAATGTGAGTCATCAAAAACCGCTTCTTCTCCAAACCCTTGAATTCTTAAAACAAATCTTGCATTCGAATGCCATTTGAGTCTATGAAATTTCATTTTTTATATTGTGACGAAGAAGTCATGTAGAATATCCATTCGCAAATTCCATTGTGTACACAGAATAGATCACCTTATTCCCATGGAACTTTGGTCAAAACAGCATCTTGTTGTTAGGTAGGAATTGCAGTGTCACAACCTCTGCATTTGTTAAACCCACCAACATAATGGAAGGGTTTTCTCCAATCCACAAATCTTGATATCCTATACAACAGTACCCTAAACCTACTTCCACCTGAAGATTGCAACCAAGATGGGCACACATTTGCATATACTGGTTTATTGTTCGATAGAGATAAGGAACTCTTGTGGGTTTTGTGGTGCTGATATCGACAAGGATTTAGCTATATCCAAACGCTTTTAAGTGCGACGAACCTAAACTCAGTCTACAAAAACTTTAAAGTCAGTTCGATAAAAAGAAAGCTTACGGCTGTTGTAGGCGACGAAGGAGGAATTCGAGGAGGACTTGCACCAGGTGAAGGAGTATCCTCCATAGCTTTGATTGTGTACATACATAGAGAATCTAAGAGACAAACTATGGAAGCGATTGTTCGATGAAAGAAGATGAGAATGGAAGCGATCTTGTGGTTTTGTAATGCCTCTTCAATGTTACAAATGTGATGGTGTTGAGATAACCAAATGCGTGGTTATGTAGAAAAATGAGTGTGTTAAAAATTCAAGCAAAAGAGCTAAGGAGACGGCAATGGCCAGTGATTATACAATTTCAAAGGGACATTTATACTTCAGTTCTTGTAAAATTTTGCATGTGGATTATTAGAGCACTCAAGATCCAAGCCCAACACAAGCCTTATGAAGTTTATCAAGCCCATATGTTTAGGGTTTCCAAGCAAGTAGATTTATCATATAAATACTCTTCTTATGAGATATTGTTATGTAAGCTTGATAGTTGGAAAACAACTCTCCTCCTTTATTGATATGTTCACAAAACACCCTAACATCAGCTTTCGTTGGTTAGGGATGTTTTGCTCAAATAGGTTCTTTCAAGCTTTTAAACAAACACTTTTGATGCGTTAAACAACCTAAAATCAGAAACAAGGTAGCTAATCAAGTTCCAGCAATACGAACAACCTAGATGAAGAAACCAAGTTATCAATCTCTAAATCAACATCAATCAAACCTTGAAATCCCTTTGAAACCCTAAAACCCAATTAGAAAACTACTCAGACATGATAGAAATCAAATCATAAGAAGAATTCATGAATGACATAAGAAAATCAATAGATAAACAAGAGGGTTTAGAAATCAATCCCCGGAAACGGCGCCAAAAACTTGATAGACACAGAGTTTTAACCCTATATAACTACTGCAAGTGCACAACAAATGGTTGTAGTATTGCAGGGATCGAATCCACAAAGACAAAGTATCACATTACGAATTTATGAAAATGAAACTAAGGTAAGACAAAAATATGATTGTGAATTGCAATATATAAACGAAAATAGCAAGTAAAAGATGTAAACTTATGAATAACAAGCATTGGGCATGAGGGAATTTGCAGGGATTCATAAATAGATAAATTGTCAATAAAAGCAGTAGTAATCGTTCTAGAACTCAAATCACGAAATCAAATTGGTATACTGTCGTAGCATCAATTACTATGTCTAACAACCTAAGATCCTAAACTATCGTTTTAATTCATTTTCTTTGAATATAAAATCTAAAATCTACTTGATCTTGGTGACAAGTTAAAGTCTTTCTCTTTTTCTCTTCTTTATGCATTTGAATAAAGCTTTAATAAGCTATTTCATTTTCAGTCTTTTATCTCTTTGATTTAGCTCTTATAGAGCATAAATAAACTTGCTTTGAGATTACTTACATGGATGAGAAGTACATATCAGAATAATGTGTATTTGGTCGATTTTTGCCTCATAAAGATCCCGAATTAAAAAGAGAAATCAATGTGTGACAAAAACCTGAATAAGTAAAACTTGTTGATGATATATATGATGAGTATATCGGAACACAATTTTAACATATCATAAAATCAACAAAAATAAAAAAGCATCAAATAATAAATAGTCGGTCGGTACTTAAGCCTTGGATCCCTTTGCATCTGTGTAAAGTTGGTCAATTATGTCCTGAAATATCAACAAAAAATAATTTTGTAATCTTAGAATGGGATAATTAAGTAATACTACAAGTAATATGCATAAGGACAGATCTATGAATATTAGTAAAACAATATGGTATAAGTAATACTACAAGAGCTTTATTTTTTTACATTTTTTTTAATAAAAAAAAATGGTTTAAGATGAAAGTTGCATTGGCGTAAACCACGAATCTCATTCATGTGATATGTATAATGTAATTAAAGCACACTTATCTTTGCATTTGCATTTTCATATTATAACATCAAAACATTAAAACAGTGAGTATAAAGAGAAAGATTCACCTTGTAGTGTTGGAGTAGCTGTGGTCTTTTCAACTTGAAAGTTGGGGTTATAAGATCTCTTTCAATATCAAAAAGGTTTGGGTCCAAATGAATCGCTTTCAACATTTCAAATCCTTTAAGCTACAAATACAATAAAAGGCAAATATTTTCCTTAACATTAATAAAATCATTTCAATTTTAAATGTGAGAACAAAAAGTATACGTACTTGATATTGCTTTGCGGTAGAGTTAAGCTCATCCAAAAAGTATTTTTGGGCTTTGAGATTTTGACATAGAGATTCAAAATCATTGGGAGATGATTGGTTATTGAGTTTAGCCCAATCTTCGATGGCTTTTTTCTCAGGTACAACTACTCCTACCAAAAACGATTCGAAGCTATTTCCATAGATCCATATCTGTAATCATATAATAATATTACTATAGTCATATAGTAAATTGATTTTATTTTGTCAATTTTAAAATATTTTCTTGATGAATACATACCTGAGCAATGAGTGGACATCTTGAGTAAGTGTTCTCTAGGTTTTCAACAGCAACATATTCACCTTGAGATAACTTGAAGATGTTCTTTTTCCTATCTATGATCTTCATTGATCCATCTTCTTGCCATTCACCAATATCTCCTACAAATATTAATAAAGTCAAATTTTAATGTTTTTTATAAGTTTCTTTTGTAACTTGTAATCTCAAACTGAAATACATACTAATTTTTATGGTCATGTAAATTTCTAAGTAACCATATAAAATGGTCATAGACAAAACACTTAAACTATAAAATTACTTATCACAAGACCAAGATCAATACCTGTGTGGAACCATCCATCGATTACGACTTGATCAGTAAGATCTTGTCTTTTGTGGTAACCAGAGAACATTGAATTGCCTCTAAGACAAATCTCTCCTCTAGACACATCGCCGGAGAAAGCATCATAACCCATCTCAGGTACTGAAACTAGCCTTGCTTCCACCGGAGGCATTGGTACACCAACCGTCCCCACCATTGAAAACACTCCTGCTAAGGTCGTGAAGCTCCCCCCACAACTCTCAGTCAATCCTATCACATTTCAATTAATTAGAGTCGGTTTTAGCCCGAACCAAAAGATCAGTTTTTCGAAAATCGGTTTAGGTATAAACTTACCATAACCTTGAGAGAGATTAGAGGCAGGAATGATTCTCAAGAACTCTTCTACATGACGAGGTAAAGGCGCTGCACCTGATAACAACATATGAGCTCTTCCTCCTAATGCTTCTTTTATCTATCACAATTTCAATTCCTCAATTTATATATTTTATAGTCGATTTATATAAATACGATCTATATTTTTTTGGTCACATGTAAATATGATCTATATATGTATATATTACACTGACCTTATCGAACATAAGTCTATCTAGACGAGGAGAAGCTTCTTCTTGAGACAATCCTTTTCTCATATTCCCCAATTTACTGTACTCACAAGAATTTAAAGATTCATATATTCCAAAAATCCAGTTCGATTTCGGATTTTTCATTTTGAAAAAAGAGAGAAAAACTCACTAGTTATAAGCGAAATCAAATAGTTTCTTGCGTATCAAGCCACCGGCTGAAATTTTTGCCATTACACCTACACCAACAAAATCAATCAAATTTAAAGAAACTTAAGAAAGAACTTTGAGTAAACGTTGAATTTGCGACTTGATCAATCGTATTACCGGCATAGAGTTTGTCGTAAACTCTTGGAACACCGCAAAACACAGTTGGTTTCAATGCATGAACATCATCCATCATGTACCGAATGTCCTATAAAAAATATAATTGAGAGAATAATTTTGTAAGAAAGAAGAAGATATTAAAAGGGTTTAAAATACAAAAAGAAAAAAAATTTGCTTACACCACGCCAATATCCTACAGAGGAACCTGTGGAGAAAAAGTAAATCTCCATGACTTGATCGTACACATGTGCTAATGGCAAGTACGAGAAGAACACATCGGTCGTGTTACACTACAAATTATTCCAAAAAAAAAAAACCAAAATATTATATTGTGAATAATGTAATTAATATAAGATCGGTTAAATTTGAAAACTCCAAAGTTTAAAATTTTTACCGATCGATCAGTGACTTGAAGCATTTTATCAATGGATAAAATTTGGACCATAATCGCTGCGTTGTTTAAGATTACACCTTTGGGTTCTCCAGTCGTCCCACTTGTATACATTATTGTACAAATGTCTGTCTTTTGCTTACGTGGCAGTTTTGTCTCATCAGAGTTTCCCTGTAAAAATAATTTAGATAATTAGTTAAGACCAACAAGAAATTATCGAATCTTGAACTAAACCATATAAGTACAATTTTTTGCATATTATGGATAATTTTTTTTTTTTTTTAAGTATGAACACTAACCATTAGTGAGAACTCATTCCATGAAAATAAAGAAACACATTGGTTCTTAGCTTCTTCCTTTTGTGCACTGGAGACTTCCCCGAAGCTCACAATAGCTAAAACAAAAAATCCAAAGAATAGAACATTCATAAATCGAAATATTCGTCTAATCATTGATTTAAAAAAAATCTAAATGTGTATAACTTACTTTTCAAATTTGAAGAACATCCCTTATGGCATGCTAAGATCTACACAAAAGCTTTCAGCATAAATTAGCAAAAATCTTTTTCTTGTGGAACAAGAAACGTAAGATGGAATTTATAGTATGATTGATTTCGATAGAAGAATGGACTTACGGATGAAACTGACTTCTCTTGAACGAATACTAGCGAAACCTCAGCATGGTTGATGATGAATTCTACAGCATTTGCGCCTGTTTTAACAAAGATTAAACCTCAATTTAGGTTTTTATGATTAAAAAGAATATCATTAAGAAAAGTCCAAAATTTAGGATAAGTTCTTATAAGAAAATAATAATTGAATCTCCGATTAGATTACCTAAAGTATCGTATAGTGGTACGTAGGTTATCGCTTGGCTCATGCAGGCCTGCGATACAATTGTTACCAAAAGAAAATCCTCTAAAACCAAAAGGAATTTTAAATAATTCTGATTTATAGGCCAATAATTTTCGTTATACCTCCATGGCGATAATCCATTCTGGACAATTAGATCCATATATTCCACAACAATGTCCCTACTCCAAAAAGAACAATTATTGTTTTAGAAACAATTTTTGGCCTATGACATTCAATTAATTAAATACATGATTGGATCAAAACATTAGAATTGTACCGGTTCAACGCCTTGGCTTCTAATTGCTGATCCAATCCGAATTGAAGCATCTTGGGCTTCCTTATATGTGATCCATGTGTATGGACCAACCTACATATATATATATATACACACAATATATTATACTAATTGAAATTATATGAAATTGTTGACCAAAAAAAAACAAAGTTCAAATGATAGTGGTCCACAGAAAACTAGCTAAAGACTAAATTATATAAATATTTGTACCTTAGATTCAGTCGTTAAGCGTCGGCCTAACATTTGCTCATTTGGATATTTCTTCGCAGTCTCACTGAAAAAATCAGAACATACAAAGAGAAGTGAGACAAACAAGGCTCTATACCCAAAAAAAACAGAAAGCATATCTTATGCTAGAATCTTTATTAATTAACAAAATTATATCAACATTTTGAAAAGAATAACATTTTGTGAAGGGTTTCAAGATCCTTACCTAAAGAATTGCCAAGGAGATTCAAGATCATTAGGGAGATCAAGGAGACCATCTTTAGAGTATTTACATCGATAAACCGGTCCGGCCGATGGTTGATCTGCCGTAGCTGGCCGTCCTTCTTCCACCACCACCACATGATCCGCCGATGCAGCCATTTGTGTTAATAAAATGACGAATCTACCCTTTTGTTTATGAAGAAGAAATTTGATTGGAGGATATAAGAAGAGAGTGTGAGTGTCTTTCTTTGAAGATTGGATAGATAAATAAATGTTTTGAGGTTAATAAAAGTCTATGCGGATCGGTGGTGAAGTTTGGAGATTGTGGTTATGAGTTAGAGGAAGTGGTTGAGCAATAACTTCTTGAGTCTCACAATTGGTGTATTTTCTGACCGGTTTTTAATTGCGCCTTTAATGGGAGCCTATCTTTTTCTTGTTTGCTATCTCTATAGTATACTACTAATATTTTAAGAGATATTGTGTTTGTATATCTATGTGTAACGTAACTTATGTATTTTTAATTACAAGTAGATTTGGTGGGTTTGAATCATATTAGAAGGAACCTAAAGAAGTAAAGAGTAATTACACCAAACGTGGACTTATTTAAACAATTGATTATTTCCATGTAATTTGGTTAATGTTTATTCGATTAGAAAATACAATGTTTATTCGATTAGAAAATACAGTATGTATTTTTGAATTCCATTTCTATATATAATAGACTTCACTAGCTCTCAATCACTGTCATAATCAGGATCTTGTTCTCTTTTTCCGTCAACAATTAGGATATTTATTATAGTAGCATGTGTCATAACATATAATGTGGCACTCATGATTTCATCAATTAGATATAATTAGTTCATCAAAAGAAAAAAAAAAACTATTTGTATATAACTTGTGAATTGTGATTACACAGATGTTGAGATGATTTAATGGGTATAATTAATGACGTTGTACCACAACAGTATAATGTTAGCGATAAAAACCGTGAAGTTAGTGATATAAAATTGTGTTAATGGATGTACAACAATTTAACATCAGACTAATATTCTAGAGTAAGTTTAATTGTCGAGTAGTCTACCGACCATATTTTTAATAGGTTTAAAATGTGATATTATTTCGACTGCTCAAATGAAAGTGATAGCGTTTCTAATAAAAATCGAAAAAGAAATAATGTTTGTGTTTATAGTTTACGGACAATACTTATTAAAAAACATTAATTATTGTAATTATATATGTTTTCTATATAATTACAATATATAAATGTTTTTCTAATAAGCTATAAACTATAAACACAAATATTATTTTTTTTATTAGGCCAACGTAGACAAAAAAAAAAATACATTGACAACAAAAAAAACTAAAATTCAACTTTCTGAAGAAGGGAAGAGTGTCTACCCATTTATTCGGTAGAGTATAATAGTCATATGTTCTTGGTAAATTTATATTGCAAATTATAAATCAAACAACCAAAAATATTTATATTGCAAATCTACTTAGCTAGATTTTGGTAAATTGTTTTCATACATAATTAAGTAGCTACTTGCTAGCTACCACTATGTGCCTCATTAATACTCCTTTAAATAGTGTCAACGCTGCATATTTCCTCTTTAATGAATTTCCTATTAGGGGTTCTTCTCAAGGCGGGTTCTTGGGTTAAAACAATTTAAAAAATAAATGAAAAGTGAGTTAATATGCAAGAACCGGTTCTGAAACAAGAGTTTTCACATATTCTAAAAACCCCATATGTGTCAACACATGAGTGGTTGATAATATTTTGTAAAAAAAAAATATATTTCTCATTTTTCGTTTTGTCTCATTCTCTCTCTCTCGTCTCTCTCTGTTGCCGATTTCACAGGAGAAATCTCTCGCAACCTGCATCACCGACGCATGTGAATCAATTCATATGGGTTGTGTTAACGCAATCGTTTCGTTACTCGATTGATAACAGATCTATATCTTCGAATCGATCCATCGCTGTTTTCGAAGCGAAGCAGTCATAGTTTGAATCGGTGGTGTTGAAGGTGAATGTGTGAGAATCTAATTGGTGAACTTTTTGTAAGAAAAAAGGAAAGCGATGGATTCAATCGTCCTTCGTTGGCTGAGAAAAACCGCTAGTTTTCTCCCTAAAGGTTTGAGTTCTTCATAAAGTTTCATGTTTTTGTGATGATGTCTCATGGGAATTTACGATTTAGTTGATACATCTTGAATTGGAAAGATAGGTTTAGACAAAGATTGAATTAGCTATGACTTTTATTTTAGACTAGTTGCTTGCATTGAAGATGAATCCATCATCAACATTGTTTTCAGATTGTTGAATTTGAGAACACATCAGTTTCAGCATTTTGTTGCTCTATGTCTAAATCTTGGATTTTATTACTCTCTTTTATTTATGGTTTATCTTCTCACTCTTGTTCTCCTCTAATGGATATATTTAGTTTCCAAGAGAGAGATATGAAGGTGATGCCAATGCTGAGATAATTTTCACTATATGGTTTTGGTTGCATTATTATGATGTATCAACTTGTCCTGTTAGGTAGCTTTTGTCAGTTGTTTAAGGAAACTTGCATTTGGGTTTATAGCTAGTGGATTGTTTGATCTCAATTTTGATTCTTTTAGAGTTTCTGATTTAAAAAAATGGAAACTTTTGGATGGTTATTGTGGTTATGCAGGTGAAATTGGATCCTTCAAGGCCATTGAGTAAGCATAAGCATTGGGTTGTGGCAGAAATTATCAAAAAAGCTCGAATCTGTTCTCCCAAGCTGCTTCTGCTGCGTCAGCTTCCATTGCTGATTCTCAGATTTCTCCTTCTTCAAGTTCTTAAAGGTGATTGATTGATTAGGCCTTTACTGGAATCTTGCTTACAAAGATTATACAATTTTTTAGCTGCTTTGGGGGAACTTAATCAAGAATTGACTCGTTATTGCTGGTTTCTTGTGTTGGTCGCCGTTGGATTTGAGTGGGTCGTAAGATGATAAGCATTGTTGCATGACAATATGCATCTTGATGTTAGATACTTGAACATTTAATGCTTTACTTATCGAATCAATATGTTAGTACTTTTGAACTTACTTGTAAATCTTAGCCCCCTTTCGTAAATCTTACGGGTTATTTCAGGTTTGCCTTATCTTGCTTACTTGTCTTGCTGCAGTTTTTGTTTTGTTTTAGGAGCAAGATGCATAGAGAAGGGAAATTAATCTCTCTCGGATACAGTGGATTTCACGAGCTTCGAAGGTGACAACACAAAGCGTTGTAGGGATCACCATGTTCCGTCAAAGTTTGATGCTTTTGGATGATGTGTGATTCCTTGAGAGGATTATGAGTTATGTGATGGATAATAGATAATCCAGTGAAAAGTTGATGGAGATCACTCTTATGCCACTTTCACAATGAGTGAAAGTTCATGTAATGCATCTTTATATTGGCCAAGTCAAATTGCAAAATCAGTTTTTTCAATTTCATTTTTTTGGTTAGATATTTAGATAGTGTTAGTAAATGAGTTGATATCTATCAAGTTACAAAGATTTTGAGTTTCTATAGACAATTTTTGTGTTTGCTACCTATCTGTTTTTTGTTTATTTGTCATCTAATCTTTTTTTTAGATCAAAGAGAAGGAAGTAACCAGAGATTGAAGAGAGACGAAGAAAGAGACAAGAACCAAGTCAAGAAGGCTAATGTGGCTGCAAATTGATATCTGTTGCAGATCGTTGGAGGGCAAGAGGATACGTCTGATCGCAGAACATCTACAACACTAGCTGCTGAAGAAGCTGAAGCCAATGCTAGAACAGACACAACCTGCGTCAAATGTCCAAATCAGAATCGAAAACTCGGTCTTCTTTCTCAGTAAGCATTCGATATATATATATATATATACAGTTGCCTTACCCAATCACCAATAGAGATAGCGAGAAGGATCCGTGGCTTTTGAAACGGCTGCTTGAGAAGAACACAATAGATATCTAACATCGCTAATGTCAAATTCCATGGTATAGCTAAAGACATAATCGTCGCCAAGTAGCTGCAGATTTTTCTTGTAGATCATTAGTGTTCATAAGAAGAGAATATAGAATTAAGGAATTACGAGTTATAGTATATATATATACCAGAAAGCAGTGAATTGGTAGAAGCGAGCACCGATGGTCATGAAGAGAAGAGAGCCAAATGCTAACACTGTTTGCCCTAATCTCAATGAAAGGCTTGCACTTGTTCCTACAGAACCAGGAACCTCCACCATCACCGGCTTTTTGCTTGTGTAACAAGTTATCGCTTTAATCGATAAAGATTGAAACTTTCGACATGGGTCTGGTAAATCCTTCTCGAGCTTTCGATTAAATCATCTGGGTTTTCATTTATTATCAAAGAGATGATGATCATGATCTTGACGAAGAGAGGAGAGTTAAAAGAAAGACAAGTTGATAGAGAGTTTCTGGTTCGCACGTTTGTTTGTAAGTGTTACGAATGGTGGAAAAGAGAAGACTGTTCATGTTAATAGAGTTGTGGTCTGTATTCATTAGACAAAGCCGAGCAAATGTCGGAAGAAAACAGTTATGCAAATACTATTATTCCTTCCTTGTTCAATTCACAATCTCACTTTGTTTTTTTCTTATTTTACTAAAAAGTCGTTTACTTTTACAAAACTACTAGACCCTACTAGATTTGTCCTGCTTTTGCAATTTCGACAGAATATTGGGCAGAATTTGATTAGCAAAATTGGTTTTTGTCGATGGCCTAACGTTATTTAGGAAGAAGACAACTACTCTTTTAATACCTCTTATTAGTACCAATAAATCAGAAGAAACTTGAGAAGAACAAAGTACATATCATTTGGTTATTTCAAGTGCTAAGAAGAAAGCAAAAAAGATGAAACGAACAAATGGTCCATTTTTCCATAGCCTCTCATGATTGCTTCTATTACACCGCTTCAACAACTCTGCACGAAGAAGAAAGAAGATTGCGGTTTAGCAAACTTAAGACACTTGAATTTGGACGAGAAATAGAAAACCTTTCAATACACATTCTCTACTAATCTTTGAAATTCACAACACACAATTTCATACAATCGTGTTCAGTATATCGAAGATTAATGTCGAGATTCCTTCATGTCATAGCACAAAAACTAGCTTTATCTAAGGATATAGCCAATGCTTAACAATCCCTTAACCCCAATTTCTGTTTATGAGAGATAACTCCTTCAATACCCACATATATATTCATTCTCATCTATTAAAGGTGAGCCTAAGCTAAATCAAATCATACTTTTATAATTGTTAAAACTCATTCTCATGAACAAGCATCTAAAACCATTCTCATGAAAGGATGATAAACCAAAACAATGAAACATGAAAAATCCCTGAAATTTCCAGTTTCTACTTCTGATCAAGCTCAAGTAAGTAACCATAGAGCATCAAGTATGTAAATAAATCTTACCACTTGTACAAAAATCCAATAATTTAAGAGAGATTCAATAGCAAATTGCATACGAACACGATCAAGGATTATAATCAAAGGAAGGAAAATTTGATATAAAATTCGTAGAATCCGAAATCCCTAACCTGAAAATCAATCGAATCGAGAGACTTAGAAGTCGATCTTGAGCTCATCTTTGGAATCAGAGAAATACGAGAGGACATAAGGAACAGCACGAACAACAACAACCCAGCTTCCAAAGAGAGCAACATGAGTCCGTAGCTCTTTCAAAGCAACGGCTTTGTCTGGCTTTCGCATGAACATTCCTGGAAACATGGCTGCTTTACTTCTTCTTCTTCGTCTCTCGCTGGTGTCTTGTGCTTTCTCTAAAACCCTAATTCCCTCGATTGATTTTCCCATCTCCTTTTAGACATGGGCCGAGTTTGGATTTTGGGCCGTATACAAAAGCCTACCTTAGGCCCGTAATTTAGAGATGATGTTCAATTTGATTTTCTAACATTCGATGTTGTAACTATTTTATTGTAATTAATAAATTTGACATTCCAATCCAAAACTAAAACTGTAAATCAAAAAGCATGCTATAAAGTAGAAAGCAAAACAAAATATAAAAGAAAAAGAAAAATCATTCGTGTGTTTGTTAATAAATAGAAAAGAAATTTGAAAATAAGTTTCTCCAACAAAATATATAAAAATCTATCTTAATTAGGTATTAATGGTTTGTTACTTTCACATAATGAAGCAGCCTTGTGAATTCTCCTCACTAAAATAATCAAATCCGCTTCTTCCATAGTATGGATGATTAGGTTGTGGTGGACCACCAAAACCATAGCTATCGTAAATGGGCCTCGAAGGATATCCATAATTTTGGGGTGGGTAATAGTAAGGTCCATTATCTATCGGTTGGCCCATCATCGGGGCTTGCATCACCGTTACAGATTGAGAACTCTGACCTTCTTTTGGTTTTTCATCTTCTTTAGGCTTTTCACCTTCTTTAGGTTTTTGGGCTTCTTTACTCTTCTCAGGTTCTTTACCCTTCTCAGCTTCTTTGGTTTTTGGAGCTTCACATTTAGGTGGATCGATTGTTTCGATGCGTCTTATAGCTCCACGACCTTTGGAACAGATTTTGTTCATGATTTTCTCAGGACTACAACAAACCACTTTGATTATGACTGTGTTGGCTTTTTCATCGAAATTTTGGTCCCTTATTTCTTGTTGTTTTTTTTTGCAAAATCAAAACAAATACACAAAAATCAGTAATGTCGAAAATCAAAAAAAGGAAAATATTCAATAAAAAATTTAAAGATTAATGAAAAAGTGAAAAGAGAGAGATAACTCACGAGGAATACTGCAAAGGGCTTTCTTGACTTTTAAAAAATTCTTTTCGGTATCAAGAAAAGCTGTCAACTTCATCCAAGTGACCTAGTTTTGCATACATAAAACAGTTATTAGTTTTTAGCTACGTGAATAGTAACTGTTTTTATGTTCAAGAATATTGAATTAAATGCAAAAGTATAAAGAAAGAAAACAGTTAGTTACCTTCTCGGCCATTGCGATCGAAAGATAAGATTTGTTTTAGACAGAAAAAAAGATAAAGATTAATCTTTCACTTTGCAAAGCAACGTCTTTGTATCGATTAATATAGTTTATATAGAGTTGACGGATAGAATTAAATGGAAAAATAAATTGAATAATGTATAATTTACTTTTCCTTTTTAAGTGTATACTTATGTTAGAAAACGTAATGTGTAATTTTCCATTACTATTATTCAGGCGTAGTAAAACCTAAATGTAAAATTCCTTTCTCTAATTTTTTTTCTTTTCCGTTTCGGTTTGTAATTACCACTGTTTCTTACCAAAGTTGCATTTAACGACCAAATTAATTAAAACGACTATATTACATGTCACGGTCGATTACTTTTTTCACAAAAAGATTATATAAACATTGAGAAATTATATGTAAATTAAATATTAGTAGCATGGTATAATTAACAAAAAAAAAAAAAGTATAGTGCGACTAAATATGCACCCTTCTATATTCTAACTTCACGGTCTATATGTAGAAACTCTGACCCTTCAAACAAAATGTGCATGCAAATCAATTCTGAAGTTGAAGTTTCTAGCTCCTCTCTCTCTCTCTCTTTCCCATATGATCAAAGAACATGTGGAAGGTGCTCTTGAAAACTATACCATTTCTGCAATTCTGTACAAACTTTCTTGAAATGTATAAGAAGCTAATCAACTGAAGTCTTGACTAGCTCGGGGACTTGATCTAGCAAACGATTCATGTCATCAGGGAATACGTTCTTCGCTCTGTTTGTTCTTCCCCCGATCACCAATGTTGTTCCGTTTTGTAGTGCCCATACCTTCATGATATTTCAGACAAACACAGAAGATAGATTGATTAATAATGGAACAGATTGGTATAAAAGGGACTTTTGATCGATATAGATTTGAGAGTTAAACTTTACCTGTGAATGAGATAAGTAACTGATGCAGGTTGTGAGCATTAGAGCACCAAAACCAGCGTATACGATTGGTACTCCTGGGTCACTCTAAGAGACAAGATGAAAGAGGAAATATGTTACACATATTCGATTTAAGCTAAGTTCTTATTTTCGTGTCAACAAGTTTTGTACCTTTAACTCAAGACCAGTGCTTCCAATTGCATCCTCAATAACAATCTTCATACCATCGATCTCAATGGGAAGCTTCGAGTTTGGTCTCCTTATTCCGGCAAAGTTTCCTTCCAAATCATACACAACAATGGATTGTAGATCCCGAGCTAGCATCGATCTGAAGAAAAAAAACTCAACTGTGAGCAAAATTAAGGCCTATACAAGACACCAGAACTTAACTCTACGTTTAAGAATCTACCAAATCAATCGTGTGGTTCTGTAAAAGTACGAGGGTTCTTACATTCCTTTGACATTGGGAGCATTAGTATCACCAACGGGTAAGAAGGTCCCGTATAACTTCTTGTCTCCATTGATCTTAAGAGGTGCCATAGCCAAGTTGAATGGTCCTTCACCATCCTTTGTCACTTGCAAAGCCGAGAAACTCCAATCTGTCTGGTATATAGTGATCCCACCGTATCTCAAGGGATCATTTACGCTAATTGTCTTTCTCAGAACCTCTTTCCCATTAAGGTCACGGAGTGAAAGATCGGAATGAAACTGTGAGACCTAAAACAAATCAAAAAAGAAAAATCAAACAAAGAATTCTATTTAATAGTGAATGGTCACAAGAGACATAATCAGAGAGCAGAGAAAGCAGGACAAAGAAAACAAAAACTCACCTCTCCACTGTCGTAATAGTCCATGGTGAATCGGTTAACATGAACTTCGGTATTGAAAGTATCCGTTGGAAATGAGAGAAACCCAACTGGACTTAAAACATCTCCCATGACAAAATTTAGCCCTTGAGGAACTGTGACCGAGCCTCTAAAGCTCCCGGTCGCACTAAGGGTTCCACCCACCATAATCAGAAGCATTGCTATATGTACCCCAATTGGCGCATATCGACCAGCCAAACCCTTAAAAGCATACAATGAAGGACCCTTCATAAATACCTGCAGAACAAACAAAGTGAGAAATCACCACAACTAAACCTCACAGACTCATATCGAAGAACTTAAAAAGAGAGAAACTAATGCCAAACCTCATATCCATCACCCATCAAAATCACTCCTAAGTCTTGAACAGATGCTCTAGGAAGACTATCTGCAAAATCCTGCTTTTTAATTGCCTCATCTGACT
>OZ053298.1:4570575-4934534 GCA_964056655.1 Arabis hirsuta
TCTGAAGCTTGCAATTTGTGATCAGAGAGACGTTTCGAGCTCTGTAAAAGTATGAAGAAGGACGAGGAAGAGAAGATTGAAGATGGGTTTTCGAGAAATAGAGAATCTTAGGGTTTAGTGTTACGATCATGTCGAAATTTGGGATTTTTTTACACTCTATCTTCTTCTCATTTCTCAAAGCTTTTCTTCAGAGCTTTGTGTGAGAGGATAAAAATGGGAGCTTTGGTGGCAATTCTGTTATCTTACGTTTTTTTGAAGAAGAAGATGACATAATAATAATATAAGATCTAAACCGGTGTCACATCAACCGGGTTAAATAACCAATTTCCGGTTTAACCAACACAAAACAAAACTTCTCCATTGTATTGTACATAAGACACAATTGCTAAGCCTGTTTTGGCAAAAAAACCAACACGATCATTCGTCACAGCATCGACCGATGAACCAACAACGTCTTTGCGTCGTTGTATACCAATTCCGCATCATCTGTACGGTTAAACCAAATCCAAAATGTGTAAACCGGTTCAGACCAGATACAGCAAGTATATATGAGCTAAGCCGAATTAAGACTCTCATTCATGTAAGATAGAGTTAGTTCATTACCAGAAACAAGATCCAAGTTGAACTTAGAAGGTACATTGTTATCTGACTCAACCGCAGCTTTAGCCGAGGCAATGCCAATTGCTAAACTCTGGATTAGATCTAAACCATCGCTCAGCGATGCGACTGTACCACCTACTAGACAATCGCCTGCACCAGTGAGCTTCTTGACTTTGGCTGGGAGAGTTGGGAAATGCATTGCGAAAAGACTCGAGGTTGATTCAGAGAACCGGTTTGGTGAACATACGGATTGTACCCTTTTGAAAATTTCTCCACTTTTGTGGAATTTTCGGTTTAGGTTCAGAGCCTTCTTCGGGTTTCCCTTGGAGCATAAGAGAGCGCCACTGGAGCCAAGGGTTACGATAACTACTTTAATGCCGTTTTCAAGGAGAACCAAAACGGCTGGCTTTAGCGCGAGGAATATATCTTCGGGTGAGAGTTTATTTTCTTCTGATTTAAAGGGGTGGAACAAATTCCTGGTGCAGAGAGTGTTTGCCATTGCCACGAGTTCGTCTTCGTTTGGGGACACTACTGTTACCTATTAGAAAACATAACTTAAACTCGTTGGCTTTCAAACGAACATAGAGAAAGAAAAGGATCTAGCTTTCAAGAGTATGGAGGCACGGCACTCACATACTTAGCAATTGAAGCGATTCTCCGCGACTTTGTGACTGACACTGGCTCAAACCACACAGGAACATTGAACTCTGAAGCCACTTCAAGAAGAAAGTTGTTAAGTAGACAGACAAAGCGATGATTAGAGAAAATAAAAATGAGAAATTATAAGCATTACATTTGCAAGATGCTTCCAAAGCAAGAGTGCTAAGATTTGCATCTACCATAACAACAGGAGCGGAGTTTATCTTGTATTCAAACCGCTCGATCCACTCAGGTGTCAAAAACTTTTCCTGCTCCAGAAAACAGTTTAAACAATAACTTACTTTGCCTACCAAGTAAAAAAAACTACAAAATCCTTTAATCTCAATTAGAAAGGCTGAGATCGAATTATACGAAATAACAAAAAAGATACGTACAACTGCATCGACACCAGCAACACCAGCCGCAACTTCTCCATCAACGTCATACACGAGTGACACAATAGGAGTACTAATGTCTTCACTTCTCAAGATTCCTGCATCAACGACCAAAACCAAAAGTAAATCAACTGAATCAAATCAATGCATCAATGTCTAACTATATAACGAACAATCGATACGAGGCAATGTCAAGCAAAAAAATCTAACCTTCCATGGAGAGTTTCCAATCTTTCAACAACACATTTGCTGTGTATGAATTAAAAAAAAAAAAAGAAGAAGAACAAATTAGCTCCAACAAAAACAGGACTGATTCAATGTCTTTACAGTTTTGTTCCAATGATAGTAAAAAAAAAAACCTGGAGCATCAATCCCTAAAGTACCAATCATAAAAGGTTTAATTCCAAGCTTGAAGATACATTCAGCTACATTTCTTGCTACACCACCTGGTGTAAACAAGACCTATAAAAAAAAACTAAAGATTTAACAAGCAAAAAACATAACTTGATTAAATTGCACACAAGATTGGTTTTTTTTTTTTTTTTTTAAGTGTACAGATTCTAGATTACACAAAGATTATTTTAAGAAAGAAAAAATTCGTAAAATTGTTGGAAACCTGGCCAGGGACGGTGGATCCTGAGATCGGTGGAGTTGAAGGATTGGCATGAATATCCAAAATTAAGGCACCGATTATCACCGGCTCCATTATTCTAACGTCTTTCTCTGAGATTTTTCTCGATTCTCAGTTCTTTACTTTTTTTTCTTTTTTTCTTGCCAAAGCCTCGACACTGGAACTGTCTCTGTCTTTGTCTTTTTATCTCTTGTGTACTTTGTCTGTTGACTTTTTATTTTTTGGTAAATTTATAAACAGATTAAATATTGTAATGGGCCATCTTTTTTGGGACCCCAATATTCTAAGCTCAGTTACACAAATTGGGCTTTATCGAATCGAATCAAAACCAAGAGAGGAAGAACAGAGATTTTTTTTGTTTTGGTCTTGATACGTTTAGTGAAGAACATAGATACTTAAACACTCTTTGTGCGTATTAAAATTATATAGAGATGATTAAGAGAGAACAAATTATGAAATTTCCGAAAACAAAAATATAAACTTTTTTCTTCAATAGGAAATTCGTAGTTTTTATATCCAATCCAAAACTTATTAAGCTATAACAGGAATTTGATAATCATGTTCAAAGGAAGCAGTGAAACAAGAAAATATTCTCTTGCTCTGTTTTGGTACACTTAAAAAAGAAAAACAGAGCATGTGTACATAATCTTTAAGAATTCGTACACAAAGATCAACATTTTAAACAAATCAGAAATCCAACCGCATAATTAATTATTATCGAATCAGTAGAAAAAGATATAAGGAGAGAGATTCGAAGTTGGATACTTTGATTCATCTCTTTTGAACTCAACCTGTGTTTTGTAGACCTGCAGCACGGTTAAGATGAGTGTATCTTCGAGTCCAGGCGCGTAGGCCAGTGTTTTGTAGATCAATAGTGACTCTAAAGAAAGGCCAGTGTTGGTACATATCCTGAAGCATATGGAGGAGGTTCTTGACGTCTTTTTCGATCACCTGCCTAATCGCTGCTCCGAATCCAAGCCAGACAGGAAGATGGAATCTTGTTTGAGTCCAGGCGAAGATCCATGGAACTTGCAACAACAGCCATTTCATCGAGCAAAGCGCGCCATTCTGGTTTAGGAGAAACCGGAGGATGCATGCAGCGGTGAAATGCTGAAGCGTTCTAAAGCATAAATGCTCTTCACCAAACGATTGCTCAATGACTTCACCTTGAACTGTGACACGGAGAGAACCGTTAATAGTATCTGGTGGTTGAGACAATATAGCAAGACGGGTCGGTACGCCTCCTCTTCCAACCGTGCCACCACGACCATGAAACATCGTTAGCTTCACACCATACTCTTTAGCAACCTTCATGTTAGGGAAGTCGGTATATAGATATTAGCTTGAGTATCAAGTAACTTTGGGGTTTTGTGTTCTTGTATAAATACGTTTGTATAGCCGTCGAGATCAATAACAAAACATATTCTCTTACTTTACATGGTAGCAGAGCATCAAAATTCTGAGACATAATTACGTTTTGTCTCAAGTTTAGTTTGTTTATTGATTTCGAAGTTCGAAATCGTTGTTTTTTCAAGAGTTCGTAAGTGTTCTGTTTTCTTGTGTGAGAAGCAGAGATGATTGATGGTGAAGAATCTGCCGCGAAGAGTATGATGTCTGATAATCGAAGTAACGAGGCTTCAACACCTTACACGTTGTTTGCCTCTGATAATCCGGGTACATTGATTACGTCGGTGACGTTAACGGGAGAAAACTACAACGAATGGTGTTCCGAGATGACCAATGCTCTTCGTGCAAAGCGAAAGCTAGGTTTTGTTGAAGGAACAATATCAAAGCCTTCAGCGAATGATCCTAATCATGAGCTTTGGCTTTCGGTAAACTCCATGATTGTAGGTTGGATCCGTTCTTCTATTGAACCTAGGGTTAGGTCCACTGTTACTTTCATCTCCGATGCACACAAGTTGTGGGAGAACCTAAGAAAGCGATTCTCAGTTGGTAACATGGTGCGAGTGCATCACCTTAAAGAGCAGATCGCTTCGCGTAGACAAGATGGTCAACCGGTGGTTGATTACTTTGGTCGTTTATCTAAGATGTGGGAGGAGCTGGACATGTACAAACCTCTACCTTCTTGTACGTGTTCTGCTTTCACAGAAATCGAAAAAGATCGAGAAGAGGAGAAAATCCATCAATTTGTTATGTGTTTGGATGAAGCTCGGTTTGGGGGAATGTGTACGGGTTTCATTGCTTCTGATTCTCAGCTTGATATAGGAGAGATCTACGCTAAGGTAGTTCGAGAAGAACAACGTCTCAATTCAGCAAAAGAACGCGAGTCACAACAAAACGCAGTGGGTTTTGTTGCACGTCGTGATTCGGGGTTTGATCAACAAAGGTCTGAAGTTGGAGGTTTAGGACAACATCGTCGTCCTAACCAGTGCTCACATTGTGGTCGTGTTGGGCACGAGAAAGCAAACTGCTGGCAATTGGTAGGCTTTCCAGATTGGAGGGAAGAACGAGCACCTAATAAAGGAGATAACAAAGTCGAAACTTCAAACAGAGGAGAAAACAGAGGTGCGACAAGAGGAGGCAGAGGTCGTGCTGGTTTTGGTTCAAGTAGCAGAAACGTTGGAGCTAGAGCAAACGTAGCTCACGCAACCACCTCAAACTCGTCCTCTTTTCCAGAGTTCACTGAAGAACAATGGCGTGCACTGTCTCAGATGGTAACCGAGAGAACAAAATCCTCATCTGATAAGTTGTCTGGTAAGCGTATTCACGGTGATCTTATTCTAGATACGGGTGCTTCTCATCATATGACATGAGCTCTTTCGTTGCTTGTCAATGTTTCGAGTATTACACCTTGTCCGGTTGGGTTTGCCGATGGAAACAAGACATTCGCTACTCACATGGGTGTATTCAATTTGTCAGATCGAATTACACTATCCAATGTCTTGTTTGTTCCCAATTTGAATTGCTCTTTGATCTCTGTATCAAAGTTGCTAAAACAAACAAATTGCTTTGCTCTTCTAACGGATATGTTATGTGTGTTACAGGATCGTTTTACGAGGACCCTGATTGGAGCAGGTGAAGAGAGAGATGGGGTATATTACTTCAAGGATGTCATGGCTGCACGGGTTCATCGCATTGTTGACATATTTGCTAGCTCGACTGATCAATATCGATGGCACCAACGGCTAGGCCATCCGTCATTTTCTATTTTATCGGCTTTACCTATGTTTTCTGCTTCTTATAAAACTGCTGAACCTAGTCCTTGTGACACTTGTTTTCGGGCAAAGCAAACTAGAGAAGTGTTCTTTGGAAGTTTAAATAAATCAAAAGAGTGTTTTGGTCTTATTCATTGTGATGTTTGGGGTTCTTATCGTACTACAACTTCTTGTGGAGCAGTTTATTTCCTTACGGTAGTTGACGATTTTTCAAGAGCGGTTTGGACGTACTTACTCCTAGAGAAATCCAAAGTTCGAACAGTGCTTCAGAACTTTTGTACAATGACAGAAAAGCAGTTTGGTAAACAAGTAAAGACAGTTAGAAGTGACAATGGTATGGAGTTTATGTGTTCTTCTCGTTTCTTTCGTGAAAAGGGAATTCTTCATCAGACATCATGCGTTGCAACACCACAACAGAACGGTCGTGTTGAAAGAAAACATCGACACATTCTTAACGTTTCTAGAGCTCTGTTGTTTCAAGCAAGCATGCCAACAAAGTTTTGGGGAGAAGTCGTAATGACCGCAACTTATTTGATCAATCTTACTCCAACGGATGTGCTTCAAGGACGCTCTCCGTAGGAGGTGTTGTACGGTGATAAACCTTCTTATGATCATCTTTGAGTGTTTGGTAGTTTGTGCTACACACACGTTCGTTCGCGAGATAAGGACAAGTTTGGTCCTCGTAGTCGTCGATGTCTGTTTGTTGGTTATCCTTTTGGTCAAAAAGGATGGAGAGTGTTTGATCTTGATAAAGAAGAATTTATTATTTCCAGAGATGTTGTGTTTCATGAGGATACATTTCCACTGGCATCCCCTCCTCATTCTTCCCGTAACCTTTCTCCTCCGATTGTCGCTCCATCTTTTCATGATGATGATTGGTATTTTCAACCAGTTTCGGGATCACAAAGCAGGGGGAGTATAACAAAGGCGGTTACGACTCAGGGGGAGTCACCTGTTGTTGAATCTGAGCCAATATTAACGACGCCGCCACTGGATACAACTTCTGAACCAGTCGCTGAATCAGTGTCTGAAGAAGTTCCTGAAGCAGTGCCTGAAGCAGTATCTGAAGTAGTGTCTGATACGGTACCTGAGATTGAGATTTTAGGCAGAGGACAAAGACCACGGGTAAAGCCGACTAAGTTAAATGATTATATTGTTTATCATGCGACGTGCAAAGAAGACTCCCATCTCTCTTCACCCGTCTCTCTTTCATCGTCCTCTCAAACGATTCCTAGTAAGTCTTTGTATCCTCTAGATGAATTTGTTCTGATCTGAATTTCTTATCTTCGCATCAAGTCTTTCTTGCAGCAGTGACTGCAGGCATTGAACCTAAGCGATATTCAGAAGCTGTGAAAGATAAGTGGTGGCACTTTGCTATGAAAGATGAAGTTGTTGCTCATGAATTAAGTGGAACATGGGATATTCAATCGCTTCCGCCTGGTAAAACTGCAATTGACTCTATGTGGGTTTACAAGTTAAAATATCATGCTGATGGCTCGCTTGAACGCCATAAGGAGCGGCTAGTTGCAAAGGGTAATACTCAAGTTAAAGGTGAAGATTTCGATGAGACTTTTGCTCCGGTTGTTAAAATGAGCACCGTATGTAGTCTTCTTGGCCTCGTCTCTGCTAAGAAATGGGAAGTGCATCAGATGGACGTCCATAATGCCTTCCTACATGGTGATCTTGAAGAAGAAGTGTATATGAAACTTCCACCAGGTTTTACGCATTCTGATCCCACCAAAGTTTGTCATTTGTGCAAGGCTCTGTATGGGCTTAAACAAGCTCCGCGTTGTTGGTTCGAAAAGCTCTCCAAAGCCTTGCTTGATTTTGGTTTTGTTCAGTCATACTCCGATTATTCCTTGTTTACGTACACCAAAGGAGACATAGAAGTTCGTGTGTTGGTCTATGTTGATGACTTGGTCATTGGGAGCAATAGCCTGGATGCCTTAAACAAGTTCAAGGCTTATTTAAGTAAGTGTTTCCATATGAAAGATCTAGGGAAATTGAAGTATTTCCTAGGCATTGAAGTGGCTCGATCCGAGGAAGGAATTTTTCTCTCTCAGCGAAAATATGTGTTAGATATCGTCGCTGATACTGGTCTTCTTGGTTCGAAACCTGTATCCACACCTATTGAGCAGAATCACAAGTTAGCCTCTGATGACGGTCCACTCTTCTCTAATCCTCGTCAGTACAGGCGTCTAGTTAGTCGATTAGTTTACCTCTCCAACACACACCCGGAACTTTCCTATGCTATTCATTTGTTGTCCCAGTTTATGAAAGAACCTCGGCTTGCTCATTGGGAGGCTGCATTACGACTCGTACGATTCCTCAAAGGATGTCCTGGTCAGGGTATATTGTTACGCTTGGATAGTAATCTCCAATTATCTGTGTATTGTGATGCGGACTGGGCGTCTTGTCCTCTCACTCGTCGTTCACTTAGCGCTTATGTCGTGCTTCTTGGAGGATCTCCGGTCTCTTGGAAGACTAAGAAGCAGAACACAGTGTCTCACTCTTCCGCTGAATCAGAGTATAGAGCCATGGCTACTGCTACACGTGAAATCAAATGGATTTTTCCATTAATGAAGGATCTCGGCATTCCTATTACTACACCGGTTCCTTTCTTTTGTGATAGTCAAGCAGCCATTCACATTGCTGCAAATCCGGTCTTCCACGAACGTACAAAACATATTGAAAGAGATTGTCATAGTGTTCGAGATGCTGTTCGCAACGGGCTTATCTCTACTCAACACGTTAGTACGAAAGACCAAATTGCTGACATACTTACCAAAGCACTTGGTAAACCGCAGTTCGATGTATTGTTGTCCAAGTTGGGTGTTTGTGATCTCCACACTCTAACTTGAGGGGGAGTGTTAGGGAAGTCGGTTTGGGCTTGTTATGTATTGGGCCGTATATAGATATTAGCTTGAGTATCAAGTAACTTTGGGGTTTTGTGTTCTTGTATAAATACGTTTGTATAGCCGTCGAGATCAATAACAAAACATATTCTCTTACTTTACACTTCACGAGCTCTTCTTGAGCTTTGTACAACTGCCAAGCAGCGGATAAACGTCCAGCGTCTTTCTCTGAATCCGAGTAACCAATCATAACCTCTTGCTTACCGTTAATCCGGTTCTTGTACCAGTCAACGAAAAAGAGCCTAGCAGGAGCTGCTTCTAGATCCGCTAGCTTCTCAAAGAGTGGACCATGTTGAGATAAGCTTGAAATAACTTAGGATGCAAGTTACCTAATTCTATTGAGTTATAGAATAGGAAAATATCTATTTGTGATTCCTAATGAGTTTAGGAATTATTGAGTTATATATAAAGAGATGCTAACCTTGTGGCATAAAATATATGTGTGTTATGAGGCTTTAGTTTTGTGTAAGTTTCTAAAGCAATAATATTGTGAGTTCTTTTATTGGATATTCTTGAGTTGATTTCAATAATTGGTATCAGAGCTACATTGAAATCTTAGACATCCGAGAAACAAAGATCGAAGTTCGTTTGTGAAAGAAAAAAAGAAAAAAAAACTTGGGAGATAAAGACATAGTGGCGGCAACAAATAAACCAAGAGAAAGCAGTCCCTCCTCCATCCAATTTCCAATGCTCACCATTACAAATTATACGGTGTGGAGCATGAGGATGATGGTGGCTCTGAAGGTACATAAAGTGTGGGAGACAATCGAGCCAGGAACAAACGATGGAGACAAAAGCGACATGGCTCGAGCACTTTTGTTTCAATCCATACCGGAGACTCTAATCTTGCAAGTTGGCAACCTTGGCACCGCGAAAGAAGTATGGGAAGCAATAAAAGCAAGCCACGTTGGGGCTGATAGAGTCCGAGAAGCTAGGTTACAGACCTTAATGGATGATTTCAACCGCTTGAAGATGAAGGGGATGGACACAATTGATGATTTCTCAAGCAAACTTGCGGAGTTGGCATCAAAGTTTTCGTCCTTGGGTGAAAACATAGAGGAACCTATGCTTGTGAAGAAGTTTTTGAGCAGTCTCCCAAAGAAGAAATATATAACCATCATAGCAGCTCTCGAGCAGGTTCTCAATCTCAATACTACGAGCTTTGAGGACATTGTTGGTAGATTAAAAGCTTATGAGGAAAGAGTTCAAATCGATGACAACCAACAAGATGACCAAAGAAAGCTTATGTACGCCAACCATGATCAAGAGAGCTACGGCAGAGGTAGAGACTATCAAGAGAACAGTGGAAGAGGAAGAGGACGTGGTGGATGCTTTACTAACAGAGGAAGAGGACGTGGACGATGGAACAATCAGCGAGACTGGAAGGATGGAAGAGATACATCTAGAGTGATATGCTTTCGTTGTGACAAAACTGGTCACTATGCATACAATTGTCCCGATCGACTTCTTAAGCTTCAAGAAACACATGAGAATGATGACGAGAGTACACAAGAAGCGGAAGAACTGATGATGAATGAGGTCGTGTACCTCAATGAGGAGAACGTAACACCGAGCAAATTTGAAGCCAACACCGATGGAAATAACCTTTGGTACCTGGACAATGGAGCAAGCAACCACATGTCCGGAAACCGAGAGTTTTTTACCAAGATCGATGAGAAGATCACCGGGAAAGTAAGGTTCGGAGATGACTCTCGCATAGACATAAAAGGGAAGGGATCAATATTTTTCATAAACAAAGATGGCAAAAGGAGGGTCTTGGCAAATGTCTATTACATACCTGATTTGCGGTCTAATATCATTAGCTTGGGGCAAGCTACAGAGTCCGGGTGCGACGTAGGTATGAAAGAAGACTACCTCACTATATATGATCGATATGGAAATCTCCTAGTGAAGGCAACTAGATCGAGGAATCGCCTGTACAAGGTAACCATGAAGATCGACCCTACAAAGTGTCTTTAGCTTGAGAAGATTGAAGATTCTGCTACTTGGCACGCAAGACTCGGACATATTGGCGTGGAAACTATGAGAGCTATGATAACAAAGGAGATTGTTACTGGTATACCAGATATAGATGTTAAAAGAGAGACGTGTGCATCATGTCTCTTAGGGAAGCAAGTAAGACACTCGTTCCCTAAGGCAACCCTGTATCGTGCCACACACATTCTCGAGCTCGTACACGGAGACCTTTGCGGACCAATATCACCATCAACAACAGCAAGAAATAGATATGTGTTAGTGCTTATCGATGATCATACACGTTACATGTGGACGATTCTATTGAAAGAGAAAAGTGAAGCTTTCGAGAAGTTTAAGAAGTTCAAAAAACTTGTTCAACAAGAGACGGGCAATACTATCAAGACGTTTCGTACTGACAGGGGTGGAGAATTCTGTTCACAAGAGTTTCAAGTGTTTTGTGAGAGTCATGGTATACAACGTCATTTAACTGCGCCATACTCACCACAACAAAACGGAGTCGTAGAAAGAAGAAATCGAACCCTAATGGAGATGACGAGAAGCATTATGAAACACATGAAAGTGCCAAATTATTTATGGGGTGAAGCAGTGAGGCACTCTACCTATCTGATCAATAGAGTTTCAACCAGAACTTTGAAGGAGCAGACACCATACGAATGTCTTAAGAGGAAGAAACCGAGTGTCCAACACCTACGTGTGTTTGGTTGCGTCTGTTATGCAAAGAGTGGGGCTCCGTACTTGAGGAAGCTTGATGATAGATCGCGAGCCTTGGTGCATCTGGGAATCGAGCCAGGATCAAAGGCTTACCGCCTATATGATCCAACAAATCATAGGGTGGTGGTGAGCAGAGATGTGATCTTTGATGAAGATAAGGAATGGAAGTGGAATACTATTGAAAAGGAGACAACTGAGCCTGGCATGATCACTTTCATGCCTTACCGTAATGAAGAAGATAACGATGAGAAGAACGGGAATGATGAGGAAGAGGAAGCTGATGGCGAGACAGAGCTCTGCGACGAGGCAGAGCAGCAACCGATCTTGAGAAGATCTACGAGACATAGTGTGAAACCGAGCTACTTGGATGATTATGTTCTTTTGTTGGAGAACTTAGAGACAGAACGGATTCTTCTTGCCATCAACGAGGAACCGTGGGACTGGAACGAAGCAAAGGAGGAGAAGGGACTTACCCGAAGGCTGCAAAGCAATTGGGCTTAAGTGGGTGTTCAAAGTAAAGCGCAATGCTGACGGGAGTGTAAGCAAGTACAAAGCTAGGCTCGTGGCAAAGGGTTACGTACAATGGAAGGGCATCGACTTTGAGGAAGTATTTGCTCCCATGCAAGGATAGAAACTGTCCGAGTTCTCATCGCCCTAGCTGCATCAAATGCGTGGAAGATACATCATCTCGATGTGAAAATGGCGTTCCTACACGGGGAATTGAAAGAAGAAGTTTTTGTGTCACAACCCGAGGGTTTCAAGGTGGAAGGCAACGAGAGTAAGGTGTATAAGTTACATAAAGCGCTCTACGGCTTGAAGCAAGCTCCAAGGGCCTGGAGCATCAAGCTTAACCAGATACTCAAGGAACTTGAATTCAATAAATGTTCTAAGGAACCGTCACTATTTCAAAGAAGAACTCGAGGATCACTTCTACTTGTAGCTGTTTACGTTGATGACTTGCTCGTCACGGGTTCAAAATTGAGTGATATACAAGAGTTCAAGAAGGAAATGGCCAATAAGTTCGAGATGAGTGATCTCAGTCGACTTCACTATTACCTTGGGATTGAAGTATTTCAAGCTAAAGATGGAGTAATCTTGAAACAAGAGAGATATGCAACCAAGATAGTGGAGGAAGCGGGAATGAGTGAATGTAACGCAGTCCATATACCAATGGACGCAGGGTTAAAACTGTCGAAGGCTGAGGATGAAGAAGTGATCAACGAGAAGGAATTCAGAAGGAACATAGGATGTCTACGGTACCTGATACATACGAGACCCGATCTTGCGCAAAGTGTTGGAGTTCTTAGTTGGTATATGCATGATCCAAGAGCATCACATGGGGTTGCTTTGAAACAAGTCCTGCAATATCTTAAAGGGACGTGTTCTCTCGGTCTCTACTACAAAAGTGACGGACAGAAGGAGCTGGTAGGTTATAGCGACAGCAGCTACAACGTAGATCCAGATGATGGCAGAAGTACAACAGGCCATATCTTCTATCTCAACAACTGTCCGATCACTTGGTGTTCACAAAAACAAGAAATTGTTGCTTTGTCTAGTTGTGAAGCCGAATACATGGCGGCTACAGAGACTGCAAAACAAGCACTATGGCTGCAGGAACTTCTTGAGGAGATCACGGAAGAAGGAGGTGGAAAAGCAGTCATACGCATTGATAACAAGTCAGCCATTGCACTTGCGAAGAATCCGGTGTTTCATGGGCGTAGCAAACACATACATACAAGGTTTCATTTCATTAGGGAGTGCGTGGAGAATGGACTCGTAATCGTGGAACATGTGGCTGGAAGCAAGCAAAAGGCGGACATATTAACTAAAGCTCTTGCGAGAATCAAGTTTAAAGAAATGAGGGATCTCATTGAAGTTGAAGATGTGAAGAATGGTGGTTACAAGCTTAAGCTTAAGGGGAAGAATGTTGAGATAAGCTTGAAATAACTTAGGATGCAAGTTACCTAATTCTATTGAGTTATAGAATAGGAAAATATCTATTTGTGATTCCTAATGAGTTTAGGAATTATTGAGTTATATATAAAGAGATGCTAACCTTGTGGCATAAAATATATGTGTGTTTTGAGGCTTTAGTTTTGTGTAAGTTTCTAAAGCAATAATATTGTGAGTTCTTTTATTGGATATTCTTGAGTTGATTTCAATAGAACAACCCTCAAAGGGCGTTTGACATGGCATTCGCGCGGTAAAAGCTCAACCGCTAATACATCAGAAGGCGCGGTTGCCATAGAGATAATGTAAGCACCAAAACTGTCTGATGGTAGCTCGGCTATGACAGTTGAGCTTCTTGACTTTGGCTGGGAGAGTTGGGAAATGCATTGCGAAAAGACTCGAGCCTGATTCAGAAGACCTATAAATTTAGTATTGATGATGCAGCAGTTGCTTCTTTTTCGTCTTCGTCGTAGGAATCCATGATTCCATATTTGCTTCCATGTTGTATCTCTTATTTAAAGTACAAAAAAAAAGAAAAAGAATTGCTATAAGCCAGATATTTTATATGCAATTAAAATTCTCTCCCAGTATACAGAAGATGCTTGTGGAACTTTATTTACCAGTGTAATTTTGACGGTCATGTGCAGATCGTTAGTGGTATATACCGGATTATATGTGTGGAACGAGTTTTATAACTTTATATTATCAACAATGAATCAAACAATACTTTTTCTTATTATAATGCAAGCATTTTATAATGAATCAATCAAAGACGTTACCATTGAGAAGAAGAAATATCAAACAATCATATATCATACTAGCTTGCACCTCAAGTTATCCAAAACCCCACAACACAAACATTCCTACCAATTTTTTTTTTCTTTTCTTTTTGTTATTGGCAAAACCCTATGAGAAACCAAACAAACAAATTAAACAAATCTCAAGTTCCTCTCCTTAAAATAAACACCAATCGAGAGGAGAATTAGCGAATCAGAATATGAAAATTAAAACCTGCAAATTATGTAAAAAACACTCATGATTTTGTATCAATCATCACTTCTCGATGCCTTGTTGCAAATACTGTATCAAGTCGTAACCAGCAGTAGTCCATTTGTTATACGCATCGGTACAGACGTGGATCATGAAATGCGCAGCTTCGCGTTCGCTCATCTCAGGATGAAATCTTTTCCTGAGATTACCAATTGGATCTCCTCTGCTAAAGCAAGGCAATCCACTGTCTAACATCATTTGTACCGTGCTTATGATTCCGTCCATGTATCGTCGAGCAGCTAAGTATCCTTTCACGCACAAGCTTTTTTTATTGCAGAAAGAAACGAGAATTAATAATCTCGAAGAACCAACAATTGTTTCTAAAGAAGAAGTTGGAGAAAGTTTATGAAATATTTTTACCTCACAAATTGATGCCATGTTTTGCTCTTCATAACACCTGAGGGATCTAGTAACTGAGTCATTTCGTGGCTCAGTTTGAAATGGGCACTTTCGAACCGCATGTTTCCACCAGGTGAAGTTTCTAAAATGAAACCAAAGTCGATGTGGACAAGTCTTCCCGAGCTGCATTAGCATAACACACGGTAAAATAGACGTGTTATTTTTCAAGAAATTTCGCGCATTATATTTGTCCAAGATAGTTTTCGAAGAATAGGAAACATACTCGTCGAAGAGGAGATTTCCGTTGTGTCTATCTTTGGGCTGGAGTAAAAGACTTGCGACAGCATAACCGGCACTGCTGATGAGGAAGTTCTCTCGTGCTGTTTCAAAGGTGGCTGAGCCGACAGGTCCATAGTCTTGTTGAAAAATCTCATACAAACCCCCATCGGTTGTCTCACCCATTTGACTTCTGCTTCGTGTATTAGGCACAACCTGTTGTAAAAGGAATGAAAGAAAGACACATATAAGAAAAAAAGTATGATTCTATGCATGAAAATTCTCATACCACCATATCCATTTTTACTAGCAAAGGAAATAGGTTTAAGAATAAACATTTTAGATAGTGTGTTTACCTCAATAATACCCCTCTCGGGACCAGTTGGGAGTACTCCGTATGGAAAAAGATAAAGATTAAGACCAACCGCTTGAAATATGTCTCTAAGAAGAGATATCACTTGAAGGGCAAGAACATCTTGCCGGCAATCATCTCCAACCTGAATACAAGAGAGATCAGACTCACAGTAAATACCACCTGGCTACATTTGTTTTGTATATATATAGGATCAGAGTGTGACATGCAAAGTAATTTGGTTTGCTAGACGAAAAATACATCACAGTAGAATAGCTTTCACGTCGACCTACAAACTTACAATTGTATGAAAAATAGCTTTCACGTCGACCTACAAACTTACAATTGTATGAAAATCATGCTAAGGCTTACCTTAAAAATGCAAGCCTGTGGTTTTACATCACTGTGATCACCCTCACGATCAACAACGTTAAAAGTTATCATGATAGGGACTTTGGCAGCTGATTGTAAGGGTATTCCACTGTCTACTCGTATACCCCGGACAAGCTTGTTAGGAGCAGTTGGCAAATAAAGGTCATCTCCCATCATTTCAATTTTCTCTAACTCCCTGCCATAATAAGTATTAGATTAACTTGAATCTAACACATGCACAACTATCCATACCATGATATGGTTTAATAAAATTAAAATTCTACCTCCTGATACCGGCTCTGCGTTCTTCCTTTGGAATAGGAAATAGCACCCCAGAAATAGATGTAACCTTGTCAAAGAACTCAAACTCTCTAGTGAAGATGTCCAAGGCACTGGGAGTGAAACCATCAATGATATGCTGCCGAACCTCTGGCAAAATTTCTTGGAATGCTGCATTCTGAAAAAATTACCATAAAACAGGCGAGCTCAAAATTTTATAGCCGACCAGTCCTTAGCTATAGAACGAAGTTTCTCCAGCTATCTATAGCTAAACAACCTACTCTCTGTCTCACTACATCTTTTTTCCAGAAGATACTTTCCAAGAACAAACTCATGCTTATACAAAACTGTAAGTAAAAAAGGATAATAATAGGCAAACCTTATCGATAGAACCATCCTTTGGTGTTTCCTGAACAGACTCACCCTGGAATTATACAAAATATAGCTTAACAATTAACAAATCTCCGTCGCGGTTTCAAGCAAAAAATAAGATCTTGCAAAGTGCACTATGTTAAAATTACCTGCAAATGCCAAATGAGAATATGGGCAAATATGTCGCTTCTTTGGGCAGCTCTAAGAAGATACCCTTCAACCAGCCTCTGCATTCAATAAGGAAATCTAACTGTTAAACATCTTAGGAATCAGGAAAAAGGAAAGAGCTCCAGTAAGGCAGGGAGAGAGAGAGATGTTCATGACAACACTTACCCCGTCATCATAGCGTAGAGACTGCACCAACTGCGGCATGAAGAAAGTAACTCGCTCAGGAGGGTATGACTCTAGAACTCTTAGGACATATGCCATGACACGTGGATGTCCCTTATAAGCAGGAGTGAGGAACTCAAGAGCCTGTGTAATTGAACAAGCAGCCCAGTGTGGTAGCTGCTGCAACAGCACTGAGTTGTCTTCAACATTTTTGGGTGTGACAAAATACGGCAATGCCTCAGGAATCGTACGAAGATCCACTATATGTGTCTGCAAGAAAGAGTACCAACAAAAAAGCAGCTCATTTAGCATTAGTCAAACAATAAAAAAAATTATAGTGATGTCATCAAATTGCACTTTTTATAAACCAAGTGGTCAAAAGCATGTACAATCCTAGCAATGTGTTGAGATTATTATTCAACTATATGTACCATGGCAAAAAAATTTCTCATTTGCATCATGCCTCACTGGTTTTTGGGAAGCTGAGACACCAGCTTTTAATAAACTTAATACCATAGGTACAGTATATATCCATCTCAAAACAAAAAAGTACATAAAAATCTGTCTTTCTACAGTCTTAGAGGAAAAAGCCCCTGTAAAATAATACCTGAACCAGCTGAGTGACTTCAGATTTCACAGCAGCATTTGCCGGAAATCTTGAGGCGACTGATAAAGCAATGCGAGGGTCCACTGCAAAGGCGGTTTTAGCATGTTCGGTCCATTTTTCAGAGCTTATTTTCAGCCTCGAATATGGACTGTCCCTGTACATAAATTGCCACTTGGAATAATGAATATCAACAATATTAGTCAAAGCTAACGAGAGGTGAAAAGAGAACAAGTTTTACTTTGAACTAATAGGTTGTGCCCAAACGTCAAGCCTATCAGCTTCATGTTGGCAGAGCATTAGAAGAAGCTGCTTTCTTTTTTCTTTTCCCAGAGTGTAGTTGTCCATCTCACCCCAGACCGGATGATATTGATCAGTCTGTCAGCATGCAGCTCAAATAACTATCATGATTTGCAGTAAATAACGTACCGGTGATAGTAAAAAGAATCTAGATGGTTATCGTACCACATCCATCAAGTGCCCACTTTCACGAGGCTTTCCTTTGGAATCAGATTGACTTAAATCTGATAGCTCACTCGATAAAAAGTGAACAAAAACCGAAACAGATTGTGCCTCGCTCTGACAAAAATTCGGGATATTTACATCATACCACTCTGGCTGATGAGCAAACCAGCCTAAAGAAGTCCTGGAAGAAGTAGAAAATACATAATTCATTATTGACGTGCACAAAAGTGAAACAAAAGAATATCATAGATAATAAAATTACCCAAGCAACACTATTTAAGTAATTTGAAAACTCAGGGGAACGCCATGTTGGATGGCTACAATAACATAAAGCTTAAAATATAGCTACTTCCAGTTTATTCACAGCCTATGATATAGCTATTAAAATAGCAGACACAAGTCCAGGAAGATTGTGCAAAGGCACTTCATGTATCCTACAGCCGACAAAACACTAAGATCAAAGTGTTGGTATGAACATTTAGTACATAGCCAATAAAACAAAGAAAACAAAATAAATCAAGTGTGTGCCACTAAATCATAGATGCGAGCTGAGAGATGTCCATAAAGAAGGGGAATTTGCAAAAAGTAACCTGTAGATTCGATCTTCCAACAGCTGGAGGCCAGATCTAAATTTCTGCATATTGCCTTGTGTTTGGCATGCGCAGAACTTCAGTCCAAGAAGCATCAAAGAAAAAAAGGTACCAGCAGCTGCAGGGTGGCGAGTAAAGCACCAGTCAAGGTCAGTACTCCGTTGTAACATCCGCCCTAGCAGCAAGAGTTGCTCCGCACTATTATGTCGAACGACCTAAAGAAGCATTGTGGTGATAAGAAAGTTACCCAAATACACCTTATCTGATTCCTTAATGATCAACAAGCAAAATTACTTTGAGACTGCAATTTTGTCACCTAAGGTCTTTCACAGAACAGTGATATTGAATAAACTAGGATAATAAGAACTTATAATAATAATCTAGACCTCTTGGTTCTTAACCAATGACAAAGAAGAAATGAGATAAACCACCTACATGAGTCCCCTCTATAAAAGGGAGAATAAATCCTAACCTCAAAACGATCTATCAAAAATCCAAGCCACAGTCTGTGAGCGACTATTTGGTCAACAGGATTACTTTCAGGTGGATCTTCTGGTTCCCCAGGGGCAAGCTGGGGCCTTAATTTGGCAGCTGGGCCAGAGTATCGCACATCAGACGCAAAGAGTCCTCGTTTTGTGTCAATTGTCCATATCCATGCATCAACAAGCTCAGCAAGGACAAGAGATACCAGTTGAGGAGCAGCAGAAACTAACCAGGTCCAAATAAAAATTCCAGTTTCCATAGCATCTGGAGTAGATATATATGCTGGACACCAACAAAGGAGACGCAGTAATTGAGAAAAGCCTTCCACATTTGTTTTTGACTCACCACCCTGGTGCAACAATAAGAGATCAGAATGTACAGAACGTAGTAGCTGGTAGATATCACACACATGTGCTCCTTTCCCTCCATTTAAGTAAGAAAAAGGAATCCGTAAGTTTTTGGTTAGAAAACCTTACCAGGTTTGACAGAAGTAGTGCAGTTGCTTGAGAACAAGTTTCTCGGAATTGCGACTTATCCACCTCTCCACCTTTTTCAGCAGTATTAACAAATTGCTGAAGGAGACGCACAAACCTGGCAATTAACATCTCATTAAATGAATCATCCTCTGGTTGTGGTGCCTGAGAAAATGCCCCAGATATTAATCTTTGAAGGCCACCACCAAAACCACTAGGCGTTGAGCCAGATTGAAATCCACCTATACTGTTGTACAACCTTCGCATACCAGCAATTTCTCCAGCATGGTTGCACTTTACCGTTGCACTGACTACACCAGTACCTAGCACCTCCAAGTTAAAGGCTTCAGAAACTTTTAAGTTTGCCCCTGACGCTGCAGCTGCTGCAGCCATCACAGCTGGAATATTTGCAGTTCTTATCCCAGACCAAATTTCATTTTTCCCAGTTCCAATTTTTATCTCAGATAGAAGAGAAACCACATCCGTTGTAGTTTGTGCTCGTTGCCATGTGTTTGCCTTACATAGCTTATCCTGAGGTGCAAATTAACCAGAGAGGGAACATGAAACTCAATTGTCACTCAAAGAAATAGCAAGGGAAATTTAACAAAAAACAGAAACCACGGAATAGAGCCCTACAATGCGAACATAGATAAGAAGAATCCAGAGAAACAACACTTAAGCCCCTATGTCCAAACCTTTTCATAGTTCGTTGTTACCAAAAAAGACTCATGACAGTCTCAGAAATCAAATTTACAGGGACCAGGTATCATTACAGAAACATCAAACAGCAATAACACTAGTTACACGGAGAGGAAAACTGCGCCAAACTGCTTTAAACATTTCAAGAAAATGGAGGATTCTAAAACTAAAAAAAATAGAGTTAGTGAAAGACCGTAGAAGGAAGTAAAACATGGGTTCAACCAAACAGACGGGAAATACATCTCCACAGTAGATTTCCGTTTAAAATTGTCAAACTAACTGATTGTATTGGGGAAATAGAAAGCTTTCATAAATAAATAAATTCGAATGTGCAGATAGAAGATAATATGAATTGGCGAAAAGAAGGATACCTGAAGCAAACCCTGACTCGTGCATGGAGCATATGAAAGCGATATTATGATCCATTCTCGAACAACTTTCTGGTATAAGGATCGAACAGCAGCAGTCCAAGCGGGATCATTGACAACAGTTGAAGGTGTATTGTCATGAACAGAAAACAGCAAACTATCCAGACACGATGAATGCCAAAGGACCTGTATTTCTCATTGTTAGTCGATGTACAGAGCCTGGCGATAATTTCCAAAAGAACAGTTGAAGAAGGCAAAAGCAGACAAACATTTCCTGGAGGACTTCGAATGAAAACACCTATGAAAAATCTTAGGACTTCGAAAGTCATTAGACAGTAGCAAAAGGCAGTGATAGAATACAGAACATAGTAATCAGAAGGAGAAAAAAAACCTAATGGCTGTAGAGCCAAGAGGGCATTTGTAGGAGGAAGTAAACTGTGACGAAAAATGGTATAGTAGAGGCAAGTGCAACAGAGTCACAAAACATTTTAAAGTCCACAAAATTAAACAGACTACACTAATGTCTAATGGAAATGGATATGAGAAAATTGATCATCAAATTATTGCAAGCTAGTGAGAAGAAAATCATTTAAGGATCAACCAAGTTACTTTTGTCCCATGCAAAACTAAATGTGAATTATGATTATGAGAATTTGATATGATTACTGAGGTTCGGATCTTATTCCTAGGATTTCTTCTGTGAATACTCGCACTGAAAAAACTATCATGACTAAACAAAACTCTACCTTTCCATAATTCTATCAATGTAACATATAATCTCGTTTCTCTCTAATAAAATGGTGAACCTGCAGATAATCTTTTGAACGAGAGAATGTATATCCATTTGTTTCTACCTGCGGAAACTTGTCCCGTAGCTGAGTCAGCAGGTTCACAGATATATCTCGAACATGTTCATCTCTCTGTGACATACTCTTTATGAGGAAACATGCATGTGCATACGTTGTCAGTTCTCTATTTCGAGCATCTTTCCCAGTAAGAGAGATTCGTTCTTCCTGAAACCAGATTGAAGTTTCCATAACGTTCATATACTGTTAGAATGTTTAAATGAGGAAGCAGCAAAAACAGAAAAGCAGAGCTGCTGTTGGTGACAAAAAGACCAAAACGCATATACAAAGGGACAGAAGGAATCGGCTAGAGTTGGCACAAAAAATCCTTGACAAAAAAAATCAGCTAAACTACTATGAATAGGCATTTACATACCAGCCATGAGACTGCAGTTTCAAAGGCTCTATGCACAATTGCCGTCAAACATTGGGAAACAGCAGGAGTAAGATTTGGAGTTTTCAGATATTCGAAGACACAACTGAAGGCACTTCTAGAGGCAGAGACACTTGAGTCCCCATTAAGGATACCCCCATTGCTAATAAAACGTATGATCTCCAAAAAAGCGACAGCAAGCAAATATGTAGCCTTCACTCCTGAAAGAATTTGAAGAAATTTTTTTTTAAGTATTTAACATAGCTACACCAAAGCTCATCGAGCAGATATTGAACAATAACTCCATGCTTAATTAACCTGAGATGGTGTTCATTGCTGCAACGTCAACTCGGCCACCTAAAGCAGTTGAAAGAGCAAGTCTCTGGGTTGAAGCTACTTTCTCATTTCCATTTCCTCGACGACTACCAGGATTATGAAGCGCATTGAGCTCTAATTCGTCTTCAAGCCATTTTACAGAACTGACGACCTACAAAGAGTAATGCTCAATTAGTTAAAATAAACGAGTATCTCCTGGGAGGGTGTAAGGCTCAATATTTAGAAGAATGATTTGGGCCAGTAAAATAGTATTATGTTATGCCACTATTCTTATCAAAGGATATAATACATTGAAACACAAATTAAACTCTGAAGATGACCTTCTAAACGGACTTACAAGAGGGGGAGTGCCTTGAGCAATCCGCTGAACCGCAAGAGCCCACTGAGTGTTCCACATGTAAGGCCCTCCCACAGCTTGCAAAGCAACTCCACTCATGCTTCCTGTATTGTTCACTGAGTTGGAGTTTGACTTCACTGCTGGTGTCGGAGCTTTCAAAATAGGAGGTGCTAAGCCAAAAAGGGCTATATAAAACCATAGATTGCGGAACAACTTCAAAAGTGAAGGTTCCACATCCAAAGTAGGATCAAAATCCGAACAAATTTCTGCCACTGCAGGAAGAAGAGGCCCTAAAAAATCCACGCCACTCCTAAAATAGAATGAAGCACACAATTAATATTCCAGTCAGTATGAAGGAAAAAACATTTTAGATAATGAAACACTAACTGGATAAGTTCCAATTTTACTAGCTTTTAGGCAAAATGGAGAGCGAAAGATGTTTGGTTTGGCAGTTAAAGAGTAAAATACTAAGCCATTGGTCATCCAGTTATTCATGCAATATTTAGCCATTGCTGGAAACAATCCATAAAAACTGTTCCCAGTAGATTTCTCATAATTTGCAAGATATTTTATGCCTAAATATTTGTTTCAACAGAGTGAAAAGGTTATTTGACTTGGCAGTTACGAGATAGACTAAACCATAAACAGTGAAAGAATTCTGCAAGCTAAGATCATATTACTTACCCTCCACTTTTGGACTCAGCAGCCAGGCCTACATCTGAACACAATGAAAGCAAACGATGGCGATAGTCCGAGCGCAATTTTGTATCCATAAGACCACTGGCAATTGTAAGAAAACCTGCAGGAAGAGTCTACAGCATAATTGGATCAGTAAGCATCAGTTTCATAGTAAAACTTAAAAAGAAGAAACCAAAGTACCATATATCAAATGACAAATACCTCTACACGCTCGGTTGTGGCTTCAGGTGCTGATGTTTTGCTTTCTACAGATCCTACACTCGATAGTTTGCTCAAGTAACTTCTGGTCATCAGAACTACTGTCTCACGATAAGACTTCTCAAACCCTAATGTTGCTATCCGAGAAACAGCATCAAGAAGCTGCAAAGAATTGGCATAAATGCAAAAAGTAATATGTCAAAAAAATCAAACGAAAAAGGATATAGATGGTGGTAGTTTCTGCCTTTGCCAAAGTTCGAGAGAATGAAATATAGGATATAGTGATTAATAGCCAGCCAGCTAGCACTGTAGAAATTGGAACCATACTTGGAGTCGTAAAAAGCTAGGAGTCGAAGCATCACCCTCTTCCAGGCTTTCAATAAAAAGTGGCAAAATCATGTCTGCTACATCGGGCTTCTTAACAGCAACATTGAGATCAGCTAGCAGCCGTATCACATTAAGCTGTACAGCAGGCACTTGCTTCTCTCTATCAACCTGGACACCAAATGATGAGCCATATTGGAAAGCTGAAATTGCAATTCAACACAGAAAGGCATATAAACCAGCAAAGGGCATGGTAAAATTATTCTCTCCACGTTGAGGGAAAAGTTTAGAGTGACCTGTTCTTCATAATCATTTCTTTCACGAATACTTGAAGCTAACCCCATAATGAAGGTGTCCACTGGAGCTCGGTCCTTGGCCCAGCCAGATTCAATAATCTCACAACTAGTCTTAAATACGCTCTCAAGCATGGCCCCTTGATTGCTCGCCCAAGTATCCGGCTGTTCCAACAGACATTATAAATAAATAGTCTTCTTCTTATATGGATCTCCAGACGCAATGAAAATACCCATAAGTAGAGTAGAATATGTTGCTCGTGTGAGTTAAGAAACAAAAAGTTACCTGTGCACAGACAGCCAGTACCAGTGGTTTAAGTCGGATGAACAACACACGAAGTGGCTGTCCTCCTCTTGCCACTGCAATCTTCGCAATCCCAGAAAGTAGAGAACCAAAGAGCTCTTCACAGGCCTTCATTTTCCGCCATACAGATGTCAAGCAGGCATCTGCTGCATCTAATAACAATGCAAGTGTCTCCAGAACCAACCGTTTAGAGGTTTTTCCATCTGTTTCAAGAGACACAAGGCTCTTGATTTTCATTTTCGCTGCAGCCTGATAAACAGACAGTTTGGCATTGACTCTAGTTTTCAGAAGTGGGCCTTGTTCATTCCAGTCTCGCTTTCTTGACTGTAAAACAGAAGGCAGAAACAAAGTCATCATCTCTTCTAAGAAATCCAAGCTCCACCCAAGATACCATCTTACCAACCGTGACAACAGGCCAAATTATTACAGAAAAATGGGTATCGACCAACAATTGCTTCACCAAGAAATCTTCTCTCTAGCATTCCTATTAAACAACCTAATATATATGAAATTCCATATTCTATTACCACAAGAGAAGCATTACCTTCAGAAATGCAGACATGGACTGGAGCTGCCTCTTCGCTATAAACCTCACCTGATCCTGAAGTTTAGAATCAATCTTGACTTTCTCCAAAATATGAGTTATCAATCTAAAGGCAATCTCCTGCTTTTCCAAACTCTCGATGGATTCGTCCTCAAAAGAAGCCACTTGTTGTCTAAAAACAGGGTTAGAGCCTCCACTCCCTTCGCTAAATCCGAAACTCAGCTGATCAACACCACTCTTCCACACAATATTGCCCCCATTCACCACGACAGACGAAGAACCCTTAGAGGACGCATTGGAACCATTGCTAGTGACCTCGTAGCCAGGACTAGACTCCTCGGTTTTGCCCGAGGGATAACGGTTCGTACTACTCGGAGATCCCTGAGACGAAGAAGTTTCAGAGTTCTCCGAGTTCTGCTGCTGCCGTTGTTCCTTGGGAGACACAGGAGCACGATTCACAACAAACTGATCAAGCAGCATTGTTATCAATTTATCCCCATCAGACTGAAGAATCGAAGGAAAATTCTGAGAAAGTGCGACCAAGAAAGCCTTAGAAATCAACGGATCCCCATCGCTCTCACCACAACTCGTCGCAGCAATCACAACCTCCCCTGTAAACCTCGCAACCTCGGTACCAAATTCCGGTGATAGATCCGCGGCACACGATAGGTAGCTTAAGAAATCAGAATAGAACGAAGAAATCGACTGCAAAGGAAACGAATGTGGCCAGAACGAACGACGGAACGACGCAGGCACGGCGCTTAGAAATTCCTTCACGACGGATTTAGCACGATTATCGGTTGATTCTGGGTTCTTTGAGATGATCCGAGCAACGGCCAAAACCGCGTTGAGATGACTACGAGAAACCCTGGGTGATTCAGCGAGAAGCCATTCCGTTTGTGGACATCGACCACATATCCAAGCTAACTTCTCCGAGAATTGCTTCGGATTTTGCGCTATAATGTCACAGAGCTCCGTCAATGCCTCCATCTCCGATCAAAACCGCGACGGAAAAAGAAACAAAAATTAGCTGAAAAAGGGAATTTCCGCGATCAGATCTGCCTCAAGACCGAATCAAAGATCCACCAAGGACGGAAAAATCATAAATGTGAGTGTAGAGATTTGATTAGGATAAAAAATTTCTCAAATTCGTCCCTCTGTGTAAGGAAGAAGATGAAGCAGCCATGGAAGGGCTTGTTGTATGTTCATTGTGATGCCGCCTGAGTCGCCATTTGTTTTTGTCTCTTCCTTTTTTTCTTTTTTCTTTTTCTTCCTCCTCGGGTAATAATAATTTGTCCGTTGTTGTGGAGGATTATGCAAAGGGATAATTTGGTAAAAATACTAAAAGGAGTAAAACCGGTTTGAAGCATACCGAACACGAACAGTAGTACACAAAAATAAATCCAAGCGAAAATTTGAAATCGACGTTAATTTCGGATTATTCGGTTTATTTATGATGCGGAATAGATTCATTTATTGTGGCCGGCATTTTAGATGAAAATTTTAATTTTATGAAAAAAAAATTTACAATTAATGAAATTTTCCAACATGTAAATATCTCTCATAATTGAGAAGTGAAAAACATGCAACCATGTCCATAATTTAGAAGAAGAAAGAGTCAGTGAGCTGACTATTTTTTTCTATGTCGATTGAAAAATCAAATCTATCTTTGATACATTCATAATTCAATTGTATATGGTTTACTATTTAATCATTTTCTGTCGAACATTAATCATATTTAATTTATGAGATATGTTATCAAGAGAATGAGAAATTGGAGATTGATTAAATATTAATGTTTATCGAGCGATGTGATAGATATTTGGAAATTAGAGATTATTCACATATTTATTTTCAATTTCCGATATCTTTTAAAAAAATATGTTAAGACTTAAACCGATTGATATCGTTCTAGATATTTTCTTCTAATTCAAATCCACCTAGACTTAAAAAAGAAGAAGAGAGTTTAAAGTAGAAAATGGAAATTTTTTTTTTAATACATGAGATAATGATATCTAACATTCATAAGATTATATTGAGAAAATTCGAAATTAACACGTAAATTATACCACACCGTACCAATCATAAACTTAACAAAGACCATAATATATATATTAATGAGATATTAAGTCAAAGTCCATAGAAACACAAACAAAAGGGATATAAATTCATAATTCCATGCAATGCAATTGCATTATTCACATAAAAAAAAAAACACCAAAAAGCAAAACAGTCCAAATATTCGTAAAACCCCAAATAAACTTTTGAAACGATCATCATCATCTTCAACCAAACCCAGAATTAAGAAGAATGAAATCTATCAAACTCACCTCTTTAAGCTATCTCTCTTGAACAGCTCACGATTAGGGTCAAGCATCTTGCAAAGACCCAAATACGTCAAGTAAAGCACACGATCTTTAGCACCAGTACGATGACTCTTGGAATGTTTGCAGAAATTCTTCAACTGTTCCAATGTACAATAACCCAGTGTTTGTCCCAATAACAAAAACAACCAATTAATCTTACTTTTCCGTTCAGCAATCACCGGTTTCACTGCTTTTTCACGGCCACAAAGCTCACATCTCGCCGGTTCTGGATTTGTCCATATCGCCGGAGCTCGTTCCCTCATCATCCTTTTACGATTCACGAAAATATCCTCAACTTCTGAGAATTTCTCTCTCAGATTGTAACTCACTTGATATACTTTCTCACAGTGTTTGCATTGTACATCTCCAGTGATTATAGTGATCTGTTTCGATTCCAGATCTTCCAAGCTTTGTATCCTCCCTCGAATATTCGTTGCCCATGGAAACGGTGCCGGAATCTTCTCGTTTTTGATCCGGTTTCCGAATTGTGATCTGGTCGAACTCCGACGTGACTCAACAACGGAAGTTGTTGTTACTGATCTCACTGGTCTCACCGGAGTTTGATTCGACGACGGAGGAAGTGGAGCGAAAGCTGATTGAGGAAAGTAATTTCCCGGTGGACGAAAAGGTGGCTGGATCTGTTGTGATGACGAATATCCTCGAGGTCTTGACTGGTGGAGCGAGTTGCTCATCGATGAGCGCGGATACGGCGGAGATATCAAATATCGTTGATATGAAGCAATCCGAGACATAAAATCAGGTGGCGGAAGAGTCATCATCGGCTGAGAGAAATTAGGCAGCGACGGTGATGGTGCTAGACGAAGCGGCGGAGAGATCTGAGAAGGATACGGTGTTGGAGTTGGACCTAAGCTTAAGGAAAGAGGAAGCTGTTCGTCATCATCACCATCAGCTTGTGCGTCGTCGTTTCGAGGAATCGTTGTCCGATCGTCTTTCTTGTAAATCTGTTTCGCTTTTCTCCTCTGGTTACCTCCGATCTTGTCTTCGTCCATGTTTTCCGATGGAAAAAAAACGGTGAGAGAAAATCGAAGAAAAGTTAGGGTTTCCGTACGAAAAGCAAAAACGGGAAAAGTTAAGCAGACAAAACAAAGAAAAAAATGGCGTCAGTGTTTGTGCGTGCTGCTGCTGGTCATCACTGTCATTTTATGGGAAGCAAGAAAACGACGAGAAAGTACGAGAGAAAACGAGAGAAAATCTGAGAAAATATATATGAGAGAGGAAAGAAGGTAGAGAGAGAAAGATAGAGAGAGAAAGATAGAGAGAGAGAAGAGAATCTTTTCTGTTATGCAATCGACTCGTATCAACTTGATTTTCTCTCTACAAAAAAGCCGTTTACAGAGGATATATTCTTTCGCTATAAACCCTCAAAATTTTAACTAATTTCGAAATGCTTCCACATACTTTTTCAAACGCTAGAAAACAAAAAAAAACGCCACGTCAGCTAATTATAAGAAGCAAATAGAAATTAAGAGAAAATCTAAATTTAAGTTGAAAATTAGGGAATATTTGTGCAATCTTAACAAACAAGAGAAAGTGATCAACTTTATTTTAAATTTTGAAAAACGGTTATATAAGGCTGCTATTTTTTAGATTTTATGTTCTATTTTATTTTTTGCATTTGTTTTTAGCACAAATTTACAAATTAATGTCTTAATCTTTGAAAAAATAGATAATCACATGTACTAAATTTTACATCTCTTACAAGATATCTTCCAAATCCATTGGTAATATGCTTTTCCTTTGTGGGAGATTCTATGAGTTTTTTTCGTCATATGTGTAATTTATCTCTAAATAAAACTTTGAATTATGTTCAAAAAAGAAAAAAATAACACTTTGAATTTTTTTTTTATAGATAAATTGTAAAAGATAGAGTTTCGTCAAGGGGTATTTCGGTTTACTTTCAGGTTTGGTTCGGGTTCGGTTCGATTTGTTTGGTTTCAGTAAATCACTAGTTGAACTCAAACCGAAGTAAATATTGTTTGGTTTGGTTTGGGTCAGTTTAATTTGGTTTGATTTTAGTTCATTTTGGTCTAAATTTGGTTTAGTTTTAGTTCATTTTTAGAAAAACATGTCAATAATATATAACTAAATTCCTAAAATAAAAATATGTAAATACAATTATTAGAACTTCAAAGTTCATACTAAATACGTAAACGAAAATCATGTGAAATTTTCCTAAAAGACAATTCAAATGCATTAAGACCATTTTTAATTAGGAGTAGAAACAAATAAATTCCAAGATAACAATTACTTTAAGTCTCCAACACTATCATTACATTACTGATGAAATTGAAAAGATCAAAAAAATTAGAGGGAAAGAAAAGAAGAGATACTAGAGTTGGAGTTGGAGGCACTAGACAGAAAGAAAAAGAAGGGGTTTTGAATGTTTTTGACTTGAGTTAAAGAATTTTGATAAGGAAGAATTAAATATACTTATGTGATCTAGCTGTTATTAGATTTAAATTTTAAAAAAACATATAATATTACATATATATATTAAATACAAAAGCACATTAATTTATTGGTTTGGTTCGGTTCAAACCAAACCGAACCGTTTGGATTAGAAATAAACTTAACCAATGGTTTATTTATTTTGGTTTGGTTCGAATTCAGTTGGTTCGGTTTGGTTAATTTGCCCACTCCTTTCGTGTATATTCTAACCAATCTATCCTAACCAAACCGATAAAAAAATGAATTATGCAAATCAATAAGAGACCCATTTCTTATGGCAGAGTAAAAATTAGAGTTTAAAGAGATAAATTTTCTTTATTTATATGAACATATTTTTAAAACTATGCATACTCCATTAGTATGAAATTAGGGTCTCTTTTTAACAAATAAAAAAAAAAACTAAATTATAGTTAGAGAGTAGAGACCATACAATCATATATGAACATGATTTGCAAAAATTAGCCAACCGAGTGTTAAGAAAACAAGAAGAATAATCAACTAATATAGCCCAACAGTTAAAAGCCCAACATGTAAATGGGTAAGTTTGGCCTTAATTTCATTCCACATATGGTACCATTGATTTTCTGTTGGCATATTGTACCAATTATATTTGATCGGTCAAATAAGAATTTTATTGTGTAATTGTTAGATCAAATATAGTAATTTTCTTTGTCGTGATCAAATATAGTATTTAGAGACATGATTTGTGATCTGCCGAATATATGACATTTTATAAATCTTACCATTTAGGGAAATGAAGAGTCGTAATATGAATGATGATAGTCGACTAAATTTGTATGAACCGCAGTGATTTACTTTTATTTTTTAATATACCCTATCGATCCAGTTAGTTCCGGCAGAAATGCACCGGAATGCTACATAATAGATTTTCTTTTAGAAAAACCACCATACTATTTAACATGAGTTTGAAATATTTTCCGACTAATAACATGATTAGTTAAATCGTCTATTACCAAACTATCAAGTAAACTATTTGGAACGAAGCCTAGAACCGGTATATCACTTATAAAATTAGTTAATTTTATTAAAAAGATTATTTTTAGAAACTGGAATACCCGAACCGATTTAAACCGAATTAAAGTTTAAACCAAATAGAATCAATTTTTTGGACACTGAAAATCCTGAAATCCCGAAAAAAAAAAAACAATACTGAACCAAATAATCGAACACCCATCTTAATTGATAAGATACATTTTCTCTTTTTTTTTTGCTAAACAACATTTTCTCTTCTTCTTTTGTATCTTACTTTTATGTGCCACTTTTTGATAAGAAAAAAAAAAAGGGAAAAAAACTTTTTTATGTACCACAATTTCTTGTATCTTTGCTACATATGGACCATGTGATATAGTTATATCCACCGGCTACTGAATTATACATATAAAATTGGTTAGATTTTTAATTATAGTGTTTTTTGGTTGTTCAATGTTAATATAAAATATTTCAATTTTATTCAGAAAATGGTGATTCTTCTTCGTAACTCTCTGTTTTTCCATATCTTTGCATATTTCAGTTCTCTTTTCATAGTTGAGTTATAGTTAGTTCCCTTTTCACAGTTGAATTGTAGTTGTAGGATTGTATCTTCTAACCATAAAACCATCCAAATAAAATCAAATTGAAAAGAAAAATGTTCTATAAAAAGAGTGTTTAAGAAGAGGAAGTGTTATTGAGTGAAATCCTTTAAAAGTTAACAAAAAAATACTAAACCTTGATCGATGTCTTCACCACCGCGAAATATGAACCGACTATTGTCGTCGTCACTGTTAAAATCACTTCCGATCGAACTCATCTTTGAGATCTCAGCCCGAGTGTCGAAACGCTCTTACCCAAGTCCGGCCCACTGATGTTATAGACCTTGTGCTAAATTGTTTTTTTATAGAAATTTTGGGGCTTTTTTATAAAACTGGCAGAAATTGAAAACTCTTTTTTAGCAATTTTACAAAATTTTAGGGCTTTTTTGTAAAATGTTTTTAACCAGAATTATGAAACTATGGACTGGTCCTGTGCATAAGCACTCCTTGCACAGCCCATGGGCCGGGCCTGCTCTTACCCAATCCTTTCTTGCGTCTCCAAGAACTTCCGTGATATTCTCCGTTCACCGGAGATTCACAAGATTCGGTCTCTCCTCGACAAAGATTCGCTCTATTTCTGCTTCACCGACGAAACCACACATGATCATACCCGAAATTGGTTCACTCTCCGCCGAATCAAGAATAATCCAACAGAGAATCGGTTCGTCTCTGTCGTGTCTATCGCATTTGATGAACGATCCGAGCCTAGCCCTTGGATTATCGCAATTGGTCCGGAGATTTTCTTTATTTGCGGATCTATACTTCGCTCGTCGAGCATGTGGATCTTTGATTCTCGATCTCAACGGTTTCGTCGAGGACCGAATATGCAAGTGAACCGGAATTACAAAACCGTCGGTTTAGTCGGCGGTAAGATATATGTAATCGGAGGCTATAAAGATGGTGAGATTAAAGCGGAATCATTCGACTTAAGGACGGAAACTTGGGAACCAGCTGCGATTCCTAAGGCAAGACCACACATATGGATTTCGAATGCGGCTGTGTCATTAGACAAGAGGGTCTATGCATTAACGTATCATGATGTAGCTGTTACTTACTATGATCCTAGAGATGGTTCTTGTGGAAGTTTTGAGTTACCTAAAGACAAATGGTGGAACATGGGTGTGTGTGTGTGTGTGTTAGACAATGTGTTATATGTTCATTACGCGAGATTCGGGTTGATGTGGTATGACTCTGAGCTCAAGCTTTGGATAATCTCATCAAGAAAGTTGGAATGGCTGAATATTATGGAAAGTTACAGATTTCGTCAGTGTTTATCTGTTTCAGATTAAAGACCAAGACATATCTTGAGTTAATGATGCTTCTTTTGGTGTTGGTGACTTAATGAGGGTTTGCTTACAGAGTTCAACAAATAATATGTTTACAAGATACTGAAATGTGATGTGTTTTCTATGTTGTTCATAAGGAGACCCATTGTCTTTTACTATGACTTCAAGCGCAGAGATCTCTGTTTCAGTACGCTTGAGATCGATCAGCAATATATGTTTTTGAATTCTCTGTTTCAGTAAATACATTTGACACAAGTTTTCGTAAATACTCTGTTTCAATAAACTTGCTTTTACCTGTTAAAAAAATAAAAATAAAATAAATAAACTTGCTTTTTATTTTGTTTTTCCATATTTTGAGCGTTCCTAACATATATGTATTGTAAAACAACAATGGTAATTCTATAAATATAAACGTTTAAGTATGTATAACTAGAGTATCTGTGCGAGTTTTTGATTTACAATTTTATTAAATTTATTTAACTAATCATAAATAAAATAAAATATATTTGTTTGGAAGCATTAATATATGCATACTAGAATAAGACTCGCGTTAATACGCAGGTAAATACAATAAATATTGAAATTTAAATTAGTAACTCGTTGAATTTTAAAATACTATTTTACGTGGATTCTAAAACCAGTAGAAGAAAATTTATATCATAATTCTCATGTTCTAATCCATATCATGCAAATCCAAAAATATATATAATCGGATTTTTAAATCATAGTCTTAATAACAGAGAAATATATATATTTTAACTCATTATTAAAATTTATGAATTATACAATAGAAAATAAAAACAATTAAAATAGTAAATTTTATGCTGTGAACAATTATATGAATACATGATTGTTAATTGTATTTTATTAATGTCATTTTTTTATTTTTTATAAAGATTTATACTCATCAAACTTTAGACAATACTAACTTAATAATAAATATATTATTATTATTTTTTTAACTTATATAAATTTTCAATATATTCATTTGGAGAGTATCAATGACATACATTTGGAGAATACCAATGGCGTCATAGGTCAAAAATATCACCTCAGCTTATAATAACTTAATAAGGTAATAATGACAGATTTGTGCAGAAACAAATAGAAATTATGAGAAAATCTAAATTTTTGTGAAATCTTAACAAACAAGAGAATGTGATAAAATTTAGTTAAAATTTTGAAAAACGGTTTTAGGACTGCTATTTTTTAGATTGTATGTTCGATATATTTTTTTTGCATTTGTTTTGGGCACAATTATTAAAACCTAATGTCTTAATCTATGAAAATATATATAATCACATGTACTAAATCGTACATCTCTTACAAGATATCCTCCAAGTCCATTGGTAATAACTTTTGTATCATTTATGTTTGGGTAAACTATGTTTGGATTATAACAAAACTTGTTATTTTTCTTTAAACCTATAACCCAAACATAAATTATTCTCCAAATAACACTTGTAACAAGTTGGAAAAAAAAGGTCTATGATTCTATCTTTTAAAAAAAAAATAATAATAACAAGTTGGAAATTTTTTTTCGATAAATTGTAAAAGATAGACTTTCTAACCAATCTATCCTAACGAGACCGATCCAAAAAAATGAATTATGCGAATCAATAAGAGACCCATTTTTTATGGCAAAGTAAAAGTTAGAGTTTAAAGAGATATTTTTCTTTATTTATATGAAAATATTTCTATTCCATTCGTATTAAATTAGAGGATTTAAAAAAAAAAAAAACTAAATTAGAGCCTTATTAGAAGAGGACCATACATAATTTGCAAAAATTAGTCAACCGAGTGTAATAAAATAAGAAGATAATCAACTTATAGAGCCCAACAAATAAAAGCCCAACATGGGAATGAGTAAGCCTGCCCTTAATTTCAATCCACATATGGTATTGGTACGACTGATTTTCGATAAATTTTAAGAAATATCATATTTTAAATATCACTTTTAAAAAATGCTATTTTTCAAATGTTACTTTTAAAAAATATTTTTTTTAAAATTTTTTTGTATAAATGCCATTTTTCAAAAAAAAATATTTCATTATATCATTTATGTTTGGGTTAATTATGTTGTATTAGAGTTTAGTTTTGAGGATTTTAGAGGTTTTAGGGGTCAAAATATTTTTTAGGATTTATAATTTAAGATTTAAGTTTTAAAAATCCATAAATAATGGCATTTTTGCAAATGAACACCCCTAAATGGCATTTTTGCAAATGAACATACCAAAAGTGATATTTTGGTAATTGCCCCTTTGATTTTCTGTTGGCACATTGTAGTATTGTACCAATTATATAATAAATTAAATAAATAGTGATGCCAATATATATATTTTTTTGTGAAAAAAAGACAATATATATATATATATACATATTTATTTATTTATGGGTTAATTTAGTTACTAACCAAGAAAAAAAACCTTATTAACTAACCAAAATCCTTAAATCTAAAGATTCATGGGGATGTATTCAATATAACATTTGAAGGGATTTCAAAAGTTTTAATGAAATTTTAGATGATTTTAGTGATTTGTGTCAATTCTCTACAATCTCACTTAAAACTATGGAATTTGGCTCTTTATATTTTTAACAAAGAAATCCTCTCAAATCTCTCTTAAATCCCTTGAAATCATTAAAAATAAATCTTTCTTATGTTTTCCAATAACAATGGATTTGAAAAACCACTAGTTCAATAACACTGGATTTTAATTGAGTTTTTAAAATTCATGATCAAATAAAATAGGATTTGACAAATCATAACAAATCATAACAAATCACTTGAAATGCATGATTTTGCAACATGGGAGATTTTGGTTAGTTATTTAGTTTCATTTTTTTCTTGGTTAGTAATCAAATTATCTTTTTATTTATTTATGTAAAAAAAAAGATCCGAAAAATATTCTTAGATCAGTACCACTTAATAAAAGTATACTCTTATAGACGATTTTAATACATGCCATCTATTCCATTAGGAACAGTCGTATTTTTCGGCACTGAAAATCATCTCGAAAAAAGAAAACAAGTCTCCCCGTTGCCGGGACCAAAAAAAAAAAGCTTCTAGAGTATGTATACAACTTCTAGACCGGACAAAAATTTCGTGGACCATAAAAACTATATATACGTTACAAAAATATACGTAAATATATATAGTGTTATATGATGACGCAAGAGATTTATTTATGTTACATTGTATAGTAGTATATTTTCATGTTAGAAGCTGCAAGTCACATGACAGTCAATACCAAAGCCAACAATACTTTTTTTTTCCTTTTCAAGCCATAGCTATTACAAGACACATACTCACTTTATATAGAGCTAAGTTTCTTTCTCTACTTTGTTACCCACACAATGTTGTCAAGGGGGAAGAAGTGGCAAACGGGTGCGGACCTCGGCTCCATCTTCAACACCTTAAAAGCTACATGATCAATGTTCCACATTGATGTGTCCATGTGGCAGACAGCGGGTCCAACGACCTGTTGTCTCCCATCATCTGTAATCAGATTAACTTCAAAGACTCTACTTCCACCTCTATGGCCATGGCAATAGTAAACGGTGTAAGGGTATGGCATTCTATGACATCCCAACGTCTTAATCCCAACAAGCTCCTTAGGATCCTCGACGAACGTATAGTTATGCAAAGCGTAGCTTATCATGTTTGGGGATGGTACCATTACTTTAGTCGTCATGACCTTGAGATCAGCATTAGCCCCTATTGTTTTCTTCGCAAGATCAATCAATGACTCCAAAGAAGTCCCACAAAACTTATGCTCTCCTTCGATTTGTTTAGCATTACAATGTCCCAAAGTTTCTTTTATGGCTTTCCCCTGAGGAGAGTCTTTGGAGATAGAGAAGTGGTCGAGAAGGTAGTCAAGCTTTGACTTAGTGAAAGGAATGAGCTCAGCTTCTTGTCTCGTGAGAAGTGGAGGAAGTCTTTGAAGATCGAGTTTGTTGAAGTAAATAAGAAATTTGGTTCCTAATTTGAGATCACCGAGTTTGAAAAACATGGACATTGAAGGATCATCGAATTCACCATCTTTGATCAAATGACTAGTATCTTCATTTTCTTCTTCCTTGATTGATACCAGCTTTCTTGACGTGTGTGCCTCCACGACCCACTAGATTCAAGAACACACACAAAAACACAATTCAAAATATTTACAGTCGAAATATTTTATAAAATATTCAAAAAGAAAATTTACAAAAATTCTTAAAAAGTTCCCCAGAAGAGAAAGAAGAACCCTTTTCCTTCCTAACAATGTGGCAAGAACCATGATGCAGAAAGTTATGCAAATTAAGATACAAAAGAAATTCATTACAAACTATTCCATGAATATATATTGGAAGATTATTATAGTATTAATTAGTACCTTTTTCTATCCCATTGAAGAAAGTAAACTTTTGGTAAGAGCATGTATTTATGTAAATTTAACACCACATTTACGAATTCGGTTCAAGAAAGAATAATGATTTCAATTCAAGCCTTATATAAATCACAGATACATATATATATATGTATATATAATTGAGAATCATATACATATATATATATATATAAACTAACTGTTATGCATATTGGAAGATAAACATACCAGAGAGAAGAGGAGGGTGAGGAAAGTGACAGAGATTTGCAAAGTAGAAGCCATGGAGAGAAAATGAGTTTCTTCTTCTTCTTCAATTCTTGATGTTTTGACTTTTTTTTTTTTAATGAGAGAATTTTTTTAAAAACTATTCAAGTGATCTTTAATTAGATCTCGATGAAGTATTAACAAACCCATCTCTCCACATATTTATAATACTCTAGCTACTTATGTTGATGCTGACTTCTTCATTTAAAAAAAAAAAAAATTTCAAGGATTTTTTCATCTATTAGTTTACACATTAAGTAGACTGTTAACAAATTTTTAATTCAATTTTATTTGTATAATTAATTATTGTGAAGCCTGCAGCTTCTTACATCGTCACCTAATTTGAAACTGTAAAAGATACGAACATAAAATAATCCGATATTTCAATTGATTCTATAATACAAACAAATATTTCATGGACCATCATCCTTTACGTCGTAATGGAAAATAAAATTAAAAAAGATTTAAATCTTGTTTGTATATTAATTATGGTCGCAATCATTTTCGAAATTAAACAGAGAATTCTAGAAATAGTAAGATTTCAACTAAAAATAGATTATTCAAATACATATATGTATTTTTCATTATATTTTATATACAAATAGTTCTGGTTTTAATCTTAAAATATAGAAAAAGGAAGTCATTCTCACGAAGTCTTGTGGTACTCTTCTATAAAGCTTTTTTGACAGTGTGAATGATAGACCTTTAGCGAATTCAAAAGGATTAAAGCAATAAAATATTTTAAGATTTAGATAATATTTAGAAAAAATAAACAAGAAGGCCATTGATCTTTCTTTGAACTTAGTCGCAGCATCATTGACCTTTTTTTTTTTTCATTATTACCAACCCATTACTTAAAATCTTTGACTTTAATGCATCACCCATTTTATTTTATCATTCGCATTTGAGCGAAATTCATAAGAAGAAATTTTCAGAATGAATATTCATGTTCTTGGAATCTATTTTTTGTACATGAATTTTAATGGTTCTAAAAAATAAAAATAAAATAATATAATAGATTTTGAATGCGCCGTCATCACAGAAAATATGGTTAAAATCTCTCCTTTCTAGTTTTTCCAATACTTTTGTCCTGATTTTTAAGAGGTAAAATCTAGTTAAATGAATATAGTTTTAAAACAAGAAATTGCATATACAAAATCTTGTAGATTTGCACGAAACTACCAAGCGCCTTGATATATACATAATGAATAATGAATGAAAAGTGAAAAAATATATATGAAAAAGTTGAGTACTAATATTCATGTTAAGTTATGAGTTTTTAATTAATTTATGGTGATAATAATAGGAACAATTGCAAAAATATCACTTTTGATATATATATTTGCAAAAATGCCACTATAGATTGTCCATTTACAAAGTTTATGAATTTTGACCCATAAATCTTATGAATTTTTAGAGCTTAAATCTTAAAATTCTAAACCCTAAAAAATGTTTTGACCCCTAAAAACCCTAAAACCCTCAAAACTAAATTCTAATACAATATAGTTAACCCAAACATAAATGATATAATGAGTAAATAATTTTTAAAACTGGTATTTTTACAAAGATTTTGAAAATGTGGTATTTTTGAAAAATGACATTTGAAAAGTGGCATTTTTTAAAATTTCTCATAATATTTAGATTGTCGCCCCACTTATAATATATATATATATATATATATATTTTGCTAAACACATTATGTATTTGAGTTAAATTGACAAACATATCAATTTTAGTTTAGCAAAAAAAAAACATATCAATTTTAATTTTTTTTACCAACATATGAATGAATAAAAATAAATAAAAAGCACATGGAGGAATATATATTGAAGTTACAAATAGAGAAGTTTTTTTTTTCCGCTTAAGAAAATTGTTTTTCTAAGATTTTATTGTACTTTTCATTGAAAAATAATATATTCCTAGTTAAAATCAACAGAAAAGGGTATTATAATAAAATCATAATAAAAAAAGTTATTTATATAAAATCATAATAAATAGATCAAAATGACAGTTATATTGACACAAAAAGAAATAGTAATCTTTAACAAAAAAAAAATATATAGTAATCTCTTAACAACAGTGAATGGCCAATATTAATGAGCAATAATAATTGTAATCGCAGTACAAAAAAACAAAAAGTTGTAATATTTCCTGTATGCATGATTGAGAAATCTAAGTTGACTTTGGATTTAAAAGGCTAATTCCAACAAGTACATATTGAAGTTGACTATAGCTATATATTTACTACAAATTGATCATTTCAAGAATAAAAGCATTTTAATTTAGACCCAACAATTAAAGATATGCATGCATGACTTGAATGATCCCCACTCGCTCGATTCGTGTCATTCGACAAGATGTTACTTTTAAATGCAAGGTTTATCTATGGACATTTAATTTAAATTTTTTTTAAGAAATATCACATATTTCATACCAGTTTACCAAAAACCCATTTTTTAAATTTTTTTGCAAGATTATCATTCTCTTTTATTCATATTCCAAAATTATCCTCTTTGTAAACTAGATCTCAATTTCTCTCTGACTCTCTCTCTCTCTACGATTTCGATCTTGATCTCTCTCACATAGAGAGATCGCTCTGATTCATATCTTCGAATCGGATCACAATCTCTCTCTTTGACTCTCTCTCTCTGTAATCTCGATCTCGTTCTCTCTGTCTCTCTCTCCGATCTCGATCTCGATCTCTCTATCTCTCACACAGAGAGATCTCTCTGATTCGTATCTCCGAATCAGAGAGATCTGAATCTCATCTCGCTTGCTGCGATCTGAATTTCGGATTTTTCTGGGAATCGGATTTTCTGGAAAAATTGCTGTTGAAGTCGGATTTTCTGGAGATCGGATCTCGGTGCTGTCGCTGAGTCAGAATTCTGGTGATTGGATCTCGCTGAGTTACAATTAAGGTTATAACTTGTTTCTCCTTTTGATTGAAAAAAACCTTACAAATTGTTAAAATACCTTACAAATTTTTTATAAAACATACGAGATTAACATTACATGCAGTTTGAGCAAGCTTAATTGATTAACAATTGAGGTTATAACCTGTTTCTCTTTTTGATTGAAAACTTTACAAATTGTTAAAAAACCTTACAACTTGTTAAAAAACCTTACAAATTATTAAAAATCCTAGGAGATTAACATTACATGCGGTTGAGCATGCTTAATTGATTAACAATTGAATTATAAATCGTTTCTCTTTGATTGACAACCAAGTTTTTTAACCTTTAAAAAATCTTATAAATCATCTTTATTTTCTGTAACAGGCCGTAATGCTTGAGCTATATTCTTTGTGTGGAATTTGGAGGATGACTGATAACAGTCAGTGGGAGTTTATGTTCGATGTTGAAAGGGGAGAATCTCTTAACTTGGTCGATGAAGACATTAGTTTGATTGATTTATCGTTAAAAACGTTTATAAAAGCAGGTGTAAAAAACCTTACAAATGCTGTTAGTAACTCTTTATAAAAAAATTATTATAACCTCTAAATAATCTTTATAAATGCTGTTAAAAAACCTTACAAATCTTTTATAAATTGTAAAAAGTCTTTATAATCGTTAAAAACGTTTATAAAAGAGGAATAGAATGAACTTACACCCCCTTCTTCTTCGATTTACACAATGGATCTTATTCTGGGGCACTCGGTGTTTGACCATCTTAAACACAATGAAATTTCTTCTTCTGACCCTTCAAATTTCGTAGCAAATTTTTCGCCAAAGATAGGAATGGCGCTTAGCGACCACAAGTGTATAGCCAGAACGAATCCTTTGATGTCGTACCTGTCTTTCTCCCATGTCGTTGAAGTCATCTTTTTTGTGCTCTTAGACAACATAGTGAAATATTCTTTACCCCAAGCTTGGCAGTAGTATAGCTCAAAGTCTGAAGCACAGCGTAGACGGGACAAAGGAATCTTCTCTGTCGGACTTCCAACAATCAAAATGCCGTCAACCAGTACAACAGCGGCAAGGCACAACATCTCATCGACATCCATTTGTTTTTTTTTCCAATCTTTTTAACAGGTCGATGTGTGTAAACGTTTTGTGTTGCATCCATTGGTAAGAAGGCTTAGCTTGACCTTTTCTTTTTCTTGTCTTTTCAGTGACCAATTCTTCACATTGAATACCTGTGTACACCAGTATAAAATTATATTTAAAATCTTTATAATCGTTTAAAAACCTTATAAACATTTGAAATCAATTATACACTCTATTTTGTAAATAGCACATGTTATGAGAAAGAATTCTCTCATGAAGAATCGTGTTGGCTGTGAATCAATCCTGAACCACAAGTCTGATCCTTTTGTCACTAATCTCCTCTAGACCAGAAAATGGAAAATCTTACCAGATAATATTACTTCTCGATATGCAAGTTTGACAATTGGACTGAGAAAACTGCTTTCAATCCTTTGGAATAAGTCAACTCCGATTATTGTTTGGACAACTTTCACCAATTCTAGGCTGGTATGTTGCTGCGACGTTTTGTTTTCATCTGGTTCACAACCAGGCAAATAAATGTGTTCTCGCAGCTTTACGATTTCATCCATGTAAGCATCCATTTGATAAGATGTAAAAACACATGTCAATAACTCTTTATAAACTGTAAAAAATCTTTGTAAACTGTAAATTTTTTTATAAATTTGACTCTTCAACAAAAAACCTGCTCAAATGCCAGAATTTTATCCAGAATCAGAATCAGTTCAAGAACAATAATTTACCCATATTTACAAATTAAAACCGTCAATTTTCATTTCATATATTATTGTAAAAAAACTGTTTAAAACCCAAAATTTTACCTAAATTTACTTCGAGAAGTAAAAATTACCCAGATTCTTAGATTCGAACGACTTTTGTAACACAAATCGATATAATCGAAAAATCACGAATCAAAAAACCATTAACAGATGCAAAATAAACTAGTGAACGACGACAAAATCTGTTACTCAAATAGATGAAATCGCGATAAAAAACAAATAGATCTAGAAATCGATAAATCGAGAAATCGCGAAAATCAAAAAGATCTATAATTACCTCTAATTCGTTCAATTTTCGTCTATAATTTGTTTGATTTCGTCTCTAAAAGTTTTGATCTTCAAGAGCGATAGCGATGGCGATTAGGGTTTGCGAGAGAGAGAGAATGAGAGCTTTCTTTTGTGTCAAGGGCAAATTTGTCATTTTCGGATAAAATAGTGGCATTTTTGCAAGAAACCCACCGCGTATGGCAAAATTGCAAAACGTCGGCCTATATGTGGCATTTTTGTAATTCTCATTTAATTTACGAAAATGAATAGGTTTTTTTTTTTTTGTAAAAAAAAGAGAGAGAACATTTGTAATGTTAATTATAATTATAAAGGTATATTTCATTTATCATAAGTATATATCAACGATTCAAAATTGTTAAACGGACATATTAAACTCGTATTGGTTCGATAGTTTGACAATCGCGATAATTTGTTCTATAGATCATGACTTAACTAAGTTCAATAACTCTCTAATGTAAAAGATGCTAATTATGAAATGCAACATATGTGTTTATGAAGGTAGTACGAATGTCATCACCTCTCTGATTAAATCAGGTAAATTGGTGTTTCAATACTAAATGTGCCAAACTTACGAACCACGTAGCTCATGCGAAAAGTTAAGTTCGACTCATGTATCCTAAATTTCGACGAATATATATGGTATTCGAAGTAGAAATGTGGATTCTTTAAATACTCTTTTAAAACTAATTTGGAAGAGGATTGCATTTTTTGGTTAGCTCAAACCATTTTAACGCTTGATGAAATCATTTTCATTAAAATGTTTTAACAATTATTTACGTAAAATTATAAACCGAAAACTATTATTTGTGACAAAAAAAAAGAAAAAGAAAAATAGTAGCCTCTATACTTAATTTATAAAATAAGATTTTTTTGTCGACATTTATTAAATATTAATCGTGATATATATTGTGCTAAAAGAAAAATAGTTGTCTGGATATACACTATACAGCTATATTTTGAATCATAGTCAATATGTTAATTTCAAGAAAATTTCAATTGGTGATGTCAGTTTCTAAGACAATTCTTGTAAAAGCATGTTGTGGTTATTTATTTATTTTTCTGACTAGAGGATTCCAAACTATATTAAAACTAATCCAAAAATATATTTTTAGGTTAGATGTTGTTTGTTTGGCCACTAAAAAAATTACATCATAATTGGAAATATAAAAACAGTTTGAATTTTAATCCGATCTATCAGTCATATAGAATAATTTCTTATATCTTGCAGCATACAAGAAATTCATCTGCGCCACAATTAATTAATCAGGAAAAAGTGAAGTCATTTAAACCATAAATCTTATCTTTACCCTTTATTAATTAAGCCCCATAACACAAATAAAATTCAACATCCACTTATGAGGAGCACTAAGATCAGCTTTTTCTTTATGACTTTCTTTCTAAAGCTAAACATGTAATCATGATTATCCATTTTCTAATTGGAAACTCGTAGAAGCGGTTTCAAATCTTTAGACAAAATTCTATGGCCACTAAAAGTTAGCAATGTTTAAAAAATAAAGATTTGAAAGTATGAGTGTACTTGGCCAAACACCATAATGTTGAGATCACAACAAGAGCAATAATAATTTATTTAAGTTTCCAATCTTAATCACAAAACATCATTGCTTAGTATTTTGAGAGGATCAACTTCAAAATTAATGGTGGGGTCTTATCAATCCGTTGGTCTCCAGCCAATTAAGCAGTTAGGTTATTTGTGTACTCTACTGTTACCAAATTAATTGGTTTTTATTCATAATGTACTAATTTTAAATTTTGTATATATAAACGACTAGATAACACGTGGTTTTTACTTTCTCTGTAAAGTTTTCTAAATCATGAAAGTAGAATAATATTTTTCACTGTTTAACGCCTTGCGAGAGTTAGTGAGAAGTTGACATATGTAAATAAAAAAAACAATTACATTCGAATAAAATTATTTCAGAAATCAGAAAGTATAAACGTAAAGTTCTATGCAATTCAAGTTTAATTTTGAAAATCATAAATATTAATTAATATGAGAGTTTAACTGATCATCTTACCTTTTCATTTTTATCATTATCTTCTGTGGGGAGTTTTATCCCATCATCATATATTCACTATAGTTTTTTTACAGTAATGTAGATATATATATATATATATATATATATATATATATATTTATGTATGTAGTTTGCCTTGGACTGTAACAAATTTAGGCACGGCCCAAATTAGTAGTGATTTGTTAGCTCAAGATGGTTAGTAAGTTCTTAAGAGGTTAGGTTGTTATTTGTTAGTTACTTAGTTACGTGACTAATGCCTCGTATACATATACATAGTTATATACAAACACCATACATTTATTTCTAATTAAAGGAAGGATTTTGTCGAAGTTAACAAAGAACGAGAACCAAGATGACAAGGAAAAGCCCTTGTTCAAAAAAAAAAAAATGACAAGGAAAATTAAATTAAAAAGAACCAAAAAAAAAAAAAAAAAGAATCCTCTCACATAGCACAAACATCATGCTCGCAGTAATCTTATCAAACTTGCATAAAAATTGTGTAAACTTAGATAAAATGGGGTGTTTATTTTGGGTATCGATCGGGATAAAAAATACTAACATATAAGAATCAAAAACAAATTATTTAAGAATTGAGAAATACTTATTTAAAGTGTTTCCATTAAAATTGATTCGAAAAAACGGTAACAAGATTTTTCAGAAAATTCGCGTAGATAAAAATGCATTTTTCAAACTCCTACTAATTTATGTAAGGGTTAACTGCGGAACTGGTATTTCAGTTGTTTTTTTTTATAATTGATTTTTTGTGAATTTTTAAAAAATAAATTAATGCTCATTATTTCTTAAAAATTTAATTCTTAAACAGAAAATTTGGATAACCCATCCTATACCATTTTTCTTTCCATGTTTCTTTGAATTAAATTAATGGTCTTGAATGAATAATTAGTTAAAAAAACGAAATCATAAGGGAAAATTTGGGATGGATACATAATTCGTCCTGAAGTGAATATGCCTACATAATAAATAGATCAAAATGGGCGTAAAAAAAGTAATTATTCATATTTTTCTTTCTTTTGAATAGTAGTACTATATTTCTTTTTCGATCCCCAAAAAAGACATTTTAGAGTTATTTTTCCGTAAAGCAGATTCAAAGATAAACATAAGTGGGACTAAAACATTGTTCCCAATATATACACAACGCAATGTGAGAATGTAGCATACACGAATACAGAAATGCTAGCGTAGAGCTAGTCAGAGAGAACGTATTAGTATTTAGTAGCCTTGGACCCTTTAATATTGTTCAATGCTCATACATATACATGGCCATTAGTCACTTATATATATACACATACATGAACTCTCAAACAACTACTACTAGCTAAATAGCCCTCCTACGTCCTAACTGTGATTATTCGTTCAACAAGTGTAATTAATTGCAGCAAAAAATATAGTTTGGTCAATGGTAATTTTCCTACAACATGCAATTAGGAATATTGATCGGTAAATAATTAACGTCGGCTAGATTATTCGACGAATAAATCCAAAGCAAGACGAACAAGAAAAACACTTGATCTACTCAATGGGCTCTTCAACGAATACGTAGCCCACTATCAATATGAAAATCAAAATACACTCTTTTTTTTGGTGGTCCATAATACACTATTAACTCATAAACTATTTAGATAATTAATGTTTCTTTTGTTGTTCTTGTCACAAAATAAATGAATGTTTTAAAAAGTACTTTGGGTGATGTGTCGTATAGCAAATGTGCGTACACATTCAAAGTTGACCAGCTTCAATTGTCCCCACTTTTATTTAATACTTCTTTTATTTTGTTGGTTTAAATCCAACTTTGGCCTGTCTTTTTCATTAATTAAAATAACTCTCACGGAGAAAAGCCAACATTTTCTTGTTTATTTTTTTTAATTCAAGGGGCCCTAAATTTAAAGGAAAAAAAACATTTTTCTATGTTTATTACTGAATTTATTAAATTCATTAAATACAAAATATTCATTAACTTTTGATCCTCAACAATAGAGAATCAAAAAACCTTTTAACAAAGAGATATAACAACCTTAAAAGTTAAGAAAGGCCTTGTTTTTGACATATATTATCAATTTAATGTTATTATTCAAACAATAACAATAATGAAACTAGCATTTGTGATATATGTGTATATATATATATTATGTAAAAAAATATGTTTGGGTTATTAGATACCATCGTATATTCTACACTAGATTTAGTCGTAGATTTATTATTATCTACACAACATGTATAAATACTTTTCACCATCTATCAATAACAATAACACTTTGGAAATATTTCATGGTATCAGAGCATAAATCCAATTTTTTAACCTAAAACCAAATTCTACCGTAGCCGTTGTGATTTTCATCACCGCTGCTATTTTCTAAAATCTGATCATGTCAATAGAATCATCATCTATCACACGTCCTACTATCTCCGGTCTACCTACTCTTCCCTCACCGTACCAACTCCATGCCTCTGACAATCCCGACGTTTTGATATTTCCGGTGATTCTCAAAGAGGACAACTACTCAGAGTGGACTGCTGAATTCAAGAAATCTCTTCAAGCCAAACGAATATTGGGCCTAATCGATGGCTCAATTTCAAAACCTATTACTGATCTTGATCTATCAATGTGGATGGGAACTAATGCCATGATTGTTGGCCGGATGAGAACATCCATAGATCCTAAAATTCGATCCACAGTATCTTATGTTTCTAATGCATCAGAGTTATGGGAAAACATCCGCCGTCGTTTCTCGGTCAACAATGGTGTTCGGAAACAATTTCTCAAAGACGAAATTTCTTCGTGCAAGCAAGACGGTCAACCTGTTCTAGCTTACTATGGTCGCTTGACCAAACTCTGGGAGGAATTACAAGACTATATTCACACCAAAACCTGCTCTTGTGAAGCTGCTCTGTACATCGTAAAGGAACGTGAGGACGATCGTGTTCATCAATTTCTCTTTGGTTTGGATGAACGATTCCGCACAATTCGATCTTCAATTACTGATCAAGATCCCTTACCAGATGTCTATCAAGTTTACTCACGTGTGATTCGTGAGGAACAAAATCTCAATGCTTTGAGATCACTAGAGGTTGTTAAAACAAATGCTATCGGTTTCAAAGTACAAGTCTCTTCCACACCGCAAGCTGCTGCCGTCACCGGACCTCGTTACCGTGATAAATCAACTCTACTTTGCACTCACTGTAACCGTCAAGGGCATGAGGTTACTGAGTGTTTTCTGGTTCATGGCTACTCGGAATGGTGGTTGGAACAAAATCGTGGTGATGGCTCTATTAGTTCCTCGAATAGAGGAGGATCTTCGTCTTGTGGTCGTGGCAATAGTTCTCGCGGTGGTTGTACAAATTGTGGTCATGGAAGAGCTAACACAGCTCGTACTGCTTCTCCTGCGAACACTAGCGATGATCAAATCGCACACCTGATCTCACTACTACAATCTCAATGACCTAGCACATCCTCCCAAAAAACTGTCTGGTAAAACAAATCTCATTGACGTCATCTGGTGCATCGCACCATATGACAGGAGATCCTAATCTTTTGACTGATGTTGTGAACATAGTTCCGTTGGCAGTGATGTTCTCTGATGGGAGTGCATCTAGAGCCACAAAACGTGGGACTCTAGTTCTCAACAATAGTTGTTCTCTACCTAATGTTCTTTTTGTCCCAGATTTTAATTGCACTCTCATTTTGGTATCGAAAATGCTTAAACATACAGGATGTATTGCGATATTTACAGATACTTTGTGTTTCTTGCAGGACCGTTTTATGAGGACTTTGATTGGTGCGGGTAAAGAGCGTGAGGGGGTGTTTTACTTCACAGGGGTCCTAACTACTTATGTCAACAATGTTGTGAGCAACTCAGTTTGTGGAGCTTTGTTACATCGTAGATTAGGACATCCTGCTTCTGGTGTTTTAGTTTCTTTACCTGAATGTGATTAATCTTGTACCAATGTTTCTGAGATCAAATCATGTGATATTTTTTTTCGTGCAAAACAAACTCGTGAAGTTTTTCACAAAATTTTTAATAATACTACCGACTATTCTCTCTTGTTCATTGTGATGTTTGGGGACCGTATTGCAAACCATCAACTTGCGGTTCTGTCTATTTTCTAACGCTTGTTGACGATTTTTCTTGATCTGTTTGGACTTTCTTAATGGCTGAAAAATCAGAGGTCTCTCGGATTATCAAGAATTTTTGTGCTATGTCTGAACGTCAAGTTCGTAAAGTTATTAAAACTATTCAGAGTGACAATGGAACTGAGTTTATGTGTTTCACTTTTTTCTTCCAAGAACAAGGGATCGCACATCAAACCTCATTTGTCGATACTCCGCAGCAAAACGAACGAGTCTGTTGAATGTGGCCCGTGCTTGTCTATTCCAAAATCGATTACCTACCAAGTTTTGGGCTAAAAGTATCCTAACAGCTACACACCTCATTAACCGCACACCTACAACAGTTTTGAAGGGAAAATCACCTTATGAAGTGCTCTTTGGGACACGACCTTCGTATGATTTACTTCGCACTTTTGAATGTTTCTGTTACGCACATCACCGTTCACGCGACAAAGATAAGTTCGGATCACGAAGTCGTCGCTGCATATTCGTTGGATATCCCATTGACAAAAAGGGGTGGCGTTTATATGATCCTGAAAAGGAACAATTTTTTGTTAGTCGTGATGTTGTCTTTCAGGGAGATGTCCCCCGTTGCTGCACAACCTCTCGAAAATTCATCAACGATATATTCTAGTGATGATCCTTTCGATGAGGTTGATATACTATCTGTTGTTGACCTGGTTGATTCATTATCACCTCCAGTTAATCCCAAACCTGCAACTTCTACTCAAAACAATACTGAACCGGTTTCTTCAATCGCTCCTGAACCGATTTCTCCAAGTGAGACCGAACCAGAAATTTTAGTTCATACTGAACCGGTCTCTTCAGCTGGGACAGAACCGATATCGCCTCTGTCTTCAAGGACTCTAAATGAGCTAGAAGCACCTTCATCTTCTGGTTTGCCCGAGTTACTAGGTCGAGGACATCGAGTTCGTCAATCGTCTGTTCTACTTAGAGATTTCATCACTCAACACGTTCAAGCTACACCCTCTAACGCTCACTCACCTGGTCTCACCTCTTCAAGTCCGTCGTCAATGGTTCTTGGTAAGTCTCGCTATCCTCTAACTATGTATCTTGATGATAGTGGTTTTTCTGAAATTTATAAGGTCTTTATGGCTGCTATTACGGAGGAGGTTGAACCTCGAAATTATCATGAAGCGTCATTGATCAAAGAATGGTGTGATGCTATGGGCTTTGAGATTACCGCTCTTGAAGAAAATCATACGTGGGATATAACTACTTTACCTCCTGGAAAGAAAGCAATTGGAAGAAAATGGGTTTTCAAACTAAAATATAACTCCGACGGTACACTAGAACGGTACAAAGCAAGAGTAGTTGATCTTGGAAATCGCCAAGAGGAGGGGATAGATTTTAAGGAAACTTTTGCTCCCGTAGCTAAGATGACAACCTTACGGTATTTACTTGGAGTTGCATTGGCTAAACAATGAGAGGTTCATCAAATAGATGTTCATAATGCTTTCTTACATGGTGATCTAGAGGAAGAGGTATACATGAAACTACCTCCCGATTTTCGGGGATCCGATTCTACCAAAGTGTTTCGTTTATGCAAATCACTATACGGTCTTCGTCAAGCTCCTCGCTGTTGGTTTGCTAAACTATCTAATGCACTAAAAAAGTTTGGTTTCAAGCAAAGTTACCAAGACTATTCATTGTTCTCGTTTGTTCAAAATGGTATCGTACTTCATGTTTTAGTGTATGTTGATGATTTCATTTTGGTGTGGAATGATTTGGCAATGATTACAAGGTTTAAGGAGCATATGAATAAGTGTTTTAAGATGAAATATCTTGGCAAATTAAAGTTATTTTTTGGGGATAGAAGTCTCGCGTAGACCTAATGGTATAACTCTTTCTCAACAAAAATACGCTCTCGACATAATCTCGGTGGTTGGTTACTTGGGCTGCAAACTAGTTGGTGTACCGGTTGAATTGAATCATAAACTAGCTGCGGACAAAGGGCCAGTTCTCAAGAATCCTCAGCAATACCGTCATCTTGTTGGTCGTCTAATCTATCTCACAATAACTAGACCGAAACTATCGTACATCGTACATATTCTATCTCAATTCATGTAGACCCCACACTTAGCTCATTGGGAAGCTTCTTTGCGGGTGGTTCGCTATCTTAAAGGATGTCCGTCTCAAGGTATATTGTTGTGTTCCGATAGTAATCTCCAAATTTCTGCCTACTGCGACTCTGATTTTGCTGCATGTCCTATATCTCGTCGATCTTTGAGCGCTTATGTCATGTTCTTGGGCTCATCTCCTATCTCTTGGAAGACTAAGAAGCAAGACACAGTGTCTAACTCCTCAGCTGAAGCCGAGTACCGAGCAATGGCCTTTACTCTACGGGAACTCAAATGGGTACGGGAATTACTAACTACATTTGGCATTGATCATCCGTCTCCTATGAGTCTATATTGTGATAGTCAAGCGGCAATTCATATAGCTGCCAATTCCGTGTTTCACGAGCGAACGAAACATATAGAGTCCGATTGCCACCAAGTAAGAGATGCTGTTCAATCAAACCTAATTACTATGCAACATATCTCCACTAACGAACAAGTAGCAGACATTTTGACAAAGCCGTTGCCGAAAGCTTCTTTTGATAAGCTATTGTCCAAGTTCGGTGTCCGAAATTTCGTACTACCAACTTGAGGAGGGGTATTAGATACCATCGTATATTCTACACTAGATTTAGTCGTAGATTTATTCTTATCTACACAACATGTATAAATACTCTTCACCATCTATCAATAACATCAACACTTTGGAAATATTTCATAGGTACACACAAAGTTTTAGAGTGCTTAGTTTTGAATTTTTGATAGCAAAAGTATTTCACAAAAAAATAAATAGATTGTTTTGAAATAGTTTTAATGGAATTCTACTTGTGGTCCCGACTCTTCTTAGTTTGATTTAATCACAGAATCTTTGTTATATATTTAAGTACTCTAAAATTAGCATATTCAATTACAGAATTCTTCTTTGTTCTATTCAATTTCGTAGATATTCTTAATACATATAAAAAATGATGGTGTTGCTATCTGAGCTGGAATAGTTGATATCTCCATGGAAGAATAGACAAAAATCCTTACTTAAGCGGCCCACCACTATGAAATGAACAATAAAATTGAAAAAATTAGGTTTCATATATAATTATAATTATATATACACAATACAAAGTTGACCTTACAATGTAATATTAAATGATTTTCTTAAAGTTAAAAAAAAAAGTGCGAGGAGAGGAGAATTATCACTTGTATCAAGAAAACAACTTCCTTTAATAGGATCTCTATAAATATAAACTATAAACACCCAAAGATTTAACATAGATCGAGAAAAAAAAAATCCTCAAAACAACAAACACAAAAGTTAAAAGACATGAAGCAACAACATTACTTGGTCGTCTTCCTCGTTTTCCTCATGGTGCACCTTCTTACTCTTCTTCTTTATATTAAAACCCTAATTAAGATCTGATCTATACATGATATATCTGTCTCTCTCTCTCTCTCTGTATATATATATACATATTGAAATGTTTTATAATTTTGTTGGTATATATAGTTTGTGAATATGAGTGAAGGAAGATCAGGAAGAGGAGTTGCAGAAGAATATTGGAAGAAGATGATGAAGAATGAGCCATTACCTGAACCAATCAAAGAGCTTCTCAATAATCCATTTAGGACAGCTCAAGAGAAATTCATTACGAATTTCGACACCAAATCTATCGTAATCATCTACCATACTCCGCTCGAATAATATTATTAAATAATTAAGTCGCTTATATAATAATGTGGGTTTGTGTTTGTGTTTATACGTATGTATCGATATATACGTGCACGTAGATGCGTGAACGTTGTTGTTATACACTTATACTAAATATATGTTAATGTATAGTGAGAAATGTTAACCCTAGCTATAAAGGACTTTTCTTGCCATTAATGTGAGTGAGTCTTTGTGTGGAAAAGAATTAATTAGGTTTGCTTCACATTGTGGTATTTTAAAATATATTGTGAATTTTATCTATGTAATATCAATGAAAAAAGATGATCAATCTTAAGGAGATTGATGTGAGTGAGTCTTTGTGTGCTAAATGAAATGTTGTCCTTTCTCAAAAAAAGAAAAAAAATGAAATGTTGTCGAAAGAATAATTTATAAATAAATTCCTTCATATGACATTTTCTTAGTTTGATTTTTTACCAGCTATTTAACGTAACATGCAAAAAAAACATCAAATGATTTGAAAACAATTTATGAGGAATATCAAATTCAACATGTATTCAAATGAATATAGCTTTATATTACTATTCTTTATTTATAATGCGTTATATATTAATATGCCATCGTCTTCAAACCTACATAGGATAGGATTAATTAATTAATACGTTATCCTTAAGGAATCTATATTTAAATACTTAAAAAATAGTGTAAGAAAGAAAAAAGACCACAAATTTGTGGTAGAAACTATTTTCACAAAGTGTAATCGATTAATGGTAGAAAAAAGGTCCATAATATACGACCACAAACACCGACCAATGATCCTGTCCAATTCATTTTGATAATTTATTCATTACCCCCTTTTTAGATATTATAATAATTTACCACACAACAACAAATTCTTAGGTTTACAATATGGTTAAAAAAAAAAAAATCAGTGAAAGAGAGATAGATAAGCAAATGTAAAAGAATTCTTAGGTTTGACCACTGTGCATTCACGCACTCACCTTAAAGATCAAAACCATCAACTAGTTTCAGACAAAATCATTTTTCAACGCCAAAAATAGCATAAGAGTATTCTCTTCACTCTGCCACCAGCCTATCAATACCCCCTTTATTAAGTTATATTCTATATTATGTAGATAGTTTCCATTAAGATCATGTACAATAATTCATTTTTTCAATACCCTATTTTTTACTCCACATCATTATTTTCTTTCTTCCACCTAATTATTTAATACTCATTCAAATTTTATCATCTACAATAATTTTTATTAATAAAATTTAATATCTTACCCCACCATTTTCTATTTTCATAATTTGATTTTTTTTATGTTTTATCGTTACATATTAATAATCGATTGAAATTAAATTAAAATAATTTAGAGTTAAATGATTTTTTTTATATAATTTTGGGTTATTGTTGGAATCTGTAATGTCCGTGAACCAAAATTGGAATTTTTGGAAGGGTGTCGATCGACACCAGGAGATGTGTGTCGATCAACACTTTGGAGAAATCGCGATTTTGGTTGTGTGCGTCGATCGACACTATGGTGTGTGTTGATGACACAATGGTGTGTGTCGATCGACACAAGCCTTTATTAAACCGACGAGTTCGGTTTTGAATCGTTCGGTTTGCGATTTGGTATAAGGGAACCCTAGGGCTTGCGTATAAAAGGTGAACAACCGTGTTTCTATCTTTTTCTAGAGTGAAAACAGAGAGTTTGAGAGGATTGAGTGAAGAACAAGAATCATTGTTGATATCCTTATGTTCTTGATCTTGAAAGCGTGTTATTGTGATTGTGAGGCTCTTGAATCGGGTTCTAGTGCGTGTTTTTCGTGGAAGAAAAAGGAAATCCGGTTTTTGGGAGTTGTAGCTTCAGATTTTTCGTGTTCTTCGTCGATTTTTAATCCTTTTTCATTCCGAAACAAGGTGAGTGCGTGACCGTAACTTATATGGGTAATTGGAATGTCATGATGCATTTGATTGAGGTTTGGATTGATTTGATGATGATTGATTGGGTGTTTCGGATGATTTTCATGTCTATGTTGACGTTTGTGGTGCAAGAGATCGATATGTCGCGTCCTGGAATGAGCCATGAGAAGAGAGGCTCGTGTTCCTCGACACTGCGATGAGTGTCGATCGACACAATGTTGTTGTGTCGATCGACTCCAGGAGGTGTGTCGATCAACACAAGTGTTGTAGTATCGATCGACACCAGAGTCTGAAACGTGGATGTTTGTGTTGATTCATTGTTGATTGGAATTGGTTGGTATTATGAGTTTTCCTTATGCATGTGTGTATAGCCGATAGATGGGATGACCGTCTCATTGAGTATTTGTGATAATACTCACGCATCTCTTTTAACCATGTGATGCAGGTAAAGAAAAGGTGTGATCGTGGAATTGTGGCTGTGAAGAGGAGATGATCTAGAGTCTCGATTATTGTTGAATTTATGTATTGAGTTAGAATTGCTAGGTTATTGGATTGTTGAGTTAGAATTGATGAGTTGGAATCATGTTGGTTGTTGGAATTGGTTATGTTGATTCAATGAGTTATTGGATTTAATGGATAATTCGTTTGTTTGAATTGAGTTGATTTCCGCTGGATGTTTGATTGGTCCTTGCTGTTGAGAATTAGTATTTATGGGAATACTCATTCGATTATGTGTTTAAAAAAAATGGGCTGGGTTGTTTCAGAATCCATTTCCTTAAAAAATGTTTAAATGAGGTTTTAAAGAATATAACTGAATAAAATTTTAGAATAAAAATGCTTTTTTTGTTATGTGTACAAATCAAATAAAACAAGTCTCTATTTATAATATAAAAATGATGAATTTTGGTATAATAATAAATAAATTTAATTTAATTTACTATTAGATATTCAATTTTAAATATTTTAGATAAAATAAAAAATGTCAAAAATCTCAAGAACCACTAACAATAAAAATGTGTCATACTCTAAAGTAAATCTGTGTCTTTAGAATAAATGCAGTATGTTTCACGCATGTAGCGTGTATCTACAAACCACTTGCTTTGTTTCATCGAATCAGAAGCTGCCACATCGCGTTTGTGAGGCCCATTTTTTAATTCAACTGATTGAAGAGTTGAAGCCACGTAGGTTTTCTTATTTTTTCAACACCCTCATGATATGCTCAAATTTGCCCTGAGCTACTCTCTCAAATTAAGACATCGATGTAGTACGTAGGGATCGAATCCACATGGAATCAAATCACACAATCAACTAATGAATTCAAATTATGCTAAGTAAGAATATATGAATGTAATAAAAATAGAAAAGTAAACAGTGAATGATTATCAAGGATCTAGAAATCAATTGGACAAAAGGTTAGGCTATGGGTAATTCGCAGGAAAGAATCAAAATACGGCTGTGTCGATCGACACATATGTCCATATCGATCGACACGAGGATAAAAACAGTTAGAATTTGTTAAGCGCGGTTCTAGAACTCAAACACGAATATAAAACCAATCAAATTTCGTTGTAGAGATTATCTATGATTAAATCCCTAAATTCCAAATTTCTTTGCAAACTTAGTGAATAAAATCAAGCATTAAATTCAGGTTCAATTGTTCACAAAATTTCTAAGCCAAATCTCTTTGCGAATAGACAATTTTGCTCATCTAAGATTATGTCCGGTTGTTAATAATACTTTTGCATCTATTAAAGAAACCTAGGATATCCAATTTTAGTTGATCAGTCCTAAAATCAGAGTCTAATCAATCTAGATGAAGAACATAAAGATAAATCCTAACAGTGTTTCAATCCTAACGATTTCTCATCAAACTCTAGAATTACCCTAAATCTAACAAGCAAACTACTCAGATATAGATGCAGTAAACATTATGAATGAATAAAATTGCATAAAAAAGATAGAGTTGGAGATACAAAGGTTCGAAATCTGAAGGTCTGGAAGTCCCGAAATCTCTCCTAAAGCTCTCCTCTCTAAAGTCTCAATTAAAAACTAGATAAAAACCTGAAAGCCTAAGTAAAAAACCATATATAGTGTCTAAAATTCGGACTGGGCTTTTCTGTAAACTTATAGGCTTCGTGGGCCGAAGAGGAAATTCTTCAATCTTCACGTCAGACATGCTCGTGTCGATCGACACAGAGGACCGTGTCGATCGACACATCCTGGAAAACTCGACTCCGACTTGATCACTTCGGCTCTTCTTTCTTCGATGCTCCAAAATGCTCCAAAAAATCCCATTAAGCTCCAATCGTCCTTTAACCTACAAAGACTCAAAAAGACTCGAAAAATACCAAAAAGACTCTATGAAAAGGACTTATATCATGGTAAAAAACGGGTAAAAACCATGATATATCACCTCACTATTTCACATTCAACTGTTGAATAAAATATTCAACACCCTCAATGCACATGGTCTAAGAAAACTTGTCCTCAAGTTGTAAGGAGAAAGTTACTACCCACACTGATCTCAAAGATTAACTCGAGAAAATCGGCATGTAATATTAGTTTGCATCCCATGTAGTGCCACCAGTGGCAGAGGTGCAACCGAGGATTGCGGTTGCAGAGGAGCTCCCATCTTACCTTAAGATGATGGAGCAGATGCAGAGGATTGGCATGAATTTTTTTTTGAGGTGCCAAGTTTCAGGAGGCTGATGAGTGGTAGATGAGATTGGAGCGTAATTTTTGCTCTATCAGGTGTCTAGAGGGATAATGGGTTGATTTGGCAGTACTTTACCTAGATGATGATAGGTATCTCTTGTGAAGGGGTGTTGTGGCCAGAAAGGTTTAGGCAGAGATGGCATGGGAGGACTTGTTGGCTGAGTTTAATGCCAATTCCTCCCCGCAGGAGGCAGTGGATTGGTTGGAGTCGAGGTTTTTAGATTTGGCTCAGGGTGACCAGTCAGTGAGAGAGTTTGACGCGGAGTTTAACCAATTTTTTGTTTATGCTGGTCGCGGGATAGAGGGAAGCAGGCCCAGGTGAAGAGGTTCTTGAGAGGACTTCGACTTGATTTGAGGACTCGGTGCAGAGTGAGTAGGTTCACCTCGAGGGCACAATTGGTTGAGACGGCTGCAGCGATCGAGGAGGATCTGAAGGAGCAGGTTATGGTGGTTAGTCCGTCTGTTCATCAGAAGAGATCGCATCAGCAGACAGTTCCGAGCAAGGACAGCAAGCCTGTGAAAGGACAGAAGAGGAAGTGGGAGGGCACTTCCGGGTCGAGTTAGAAAGGACAGAGTGGTCAGAGATGCTTCAGGTGCGGGAGCATGAATCATAAGCATGCGAGCTGTCTTAGAAAGAACGACACTCTGGATACTCGGGTTTGCTACCACTGCAGAGAAACGGGGCTTATCAAGCCGAAATATCCCAAACTGCAGCAAATGGCAGTGGCAGTATTGCAGCCGGTGGTGTAGATTGTAGCAGCACCGCGAGTGTTAACTTTGGTGGAGGCGGGTGGGTTAAGCGCCAGGCCGATCACAGGTAAAATCTCAAAACTTGACTTGGTAAATTTTGGTGTTAGATAATTTTGTCTGTTTTGGAATTTGTTAGTTATGTGATAGAATGTTAGGGTTCTTAGGCACATGAGATTTGTGCAGGGACCTTGTTAGTGGGTGGTTTTGTGTCCCATGTTTTTTTTTGATTTTGAAGCTACGAATTGCTTCTTCACTCCATAGCGGGCCGAGAGCAGCAGTATCCGGAGCGATTCCGTTGAGCAGCTGGGAGTAGTTAAGATTGCTGGTGGGAAGTTTTTGACTACTCTTGGTCGGGCTGAAGGCGTGGATATTCAAGTGGTTGGAAAGTCTATGCCAGCGGATCTGATTATTAGTCCGATGGAGCTGTACAATGTCATTATGGGGATAGATTGGCTGGATCGGTACAGATTTCACCTGGATTGTCATCGAGGACGAGTCGTCTTTGAGCGAGAGGCAGGGAGGTTGTTTTATCAGGGAGTGAAACCGATATCTGGGAGTCTCGTGATCTCGGTGATTCAGGCTGAGTAGCTGATTGAAAAAGGATGAAAGGCGTATTTGACGATAATTGGGATGTTAGAGACTGTTGGAGAGATTATTGTTGGAGATATCCGGGGGGTGCCAGGACTTCGAGGATGTATTTCAATCATTGTAGGAATTACCGCAGTCTCGGTCTGATCCTTTCACGATTAAGTTGGAGCCCGGGATGACTCCGATATCTAAAGCACCTTATAGAATGGCTTCAGCAGAGATGACAGAGCTGAAGAAGCAGATAGATGATCTTTTGGGTAAGGGATTTATCCGGCCTAGCAGTTCACCGTGGGGAGCGCCGGTGTTGGTTGTGAAGAAGAAAGATAGAGGTTTTTGGTTATGCATTGATTACAAAGGACTTAACCGAGTCACTGTGAAGAACAAGTTTCCTCTGCCACGGATTGATGGGTTGTTGGATCAGTTACGAGGAGGTACTTGGTTCTCCAAGATTTACTTGGTGTTGGGTTACGATCACATTCCTATTGATGAGGCAGATGTCAAGAAGGCTGCTTTCAAGCTTGTGATGATGCCTTTCGGTTTGACTAATGCACCAGCAACGTTTATGGGGCTGATGAACGAGGTCTTTCAAGAGTATCTGAATGAGTTTGTGATCATCTTCATAGATGATATTTTGGTGTATTCGAGGAGTTTTGAGGAGCACGAGGTACATCTGAGAGTGGTTTTGGAGAAGCTGCGGAAGCAGAACCTGTATGCTAAGTTGAGCAAGTGTAGTTTTTGGCAGCGGGAGATGGGTTTTCTCGGTCATGTGGTTTATGCAAATAGAGTTTCTGAGGATCCGGCGAAGATTGAGGCTATCAGAGAGTGGCCTAGACTTAGGAATGCCACTGAGATCAGAAGTTTTCTTGGTTTGGTAGGTTACTACAAGAGATTTTGTGAGTATGGCTCAGTTGATGACAAAGCTGACAAGGAAAGATGTTCCTTTTGTGTGGTTTTCGGCTTGTGAGGAGAGTTTCGTGAAGCTAAAGGAGATGTTGACTAATACACCAGTATTGGCGTTGCCAAAGCCAGATGAGCCTTACATGGTGTATACAGATGCTTCGGGAGTTGGTCTGGGTTGGGTGTTGATGCAGCAGGGTAAGGTAATTGCTTATGCTTCGAGGCAGTTGAGGAAGCACGAGGGCAACTACCCTACCCATGATCTTGAGTTGGCTGCGGTGATTTTCGCTTTGAAGATTTGGAGATTTTATTTTTATGGCGGAAAGGTGCAGTGTTCACAGACCATAAGAGCCTGAAGTATTTCTTTACTCAGCCAGAGTTGAATCAAAGACATGAGAGATGGATGGAGTTGGTAGCAGATTATGATCTAGAGATAAGTTACCATCCTAGTAAGGCTAATTTGGTTGCAAATGCTTTGAGTCGGAAGAGAGTTGCTTTGGCTCAGGAGCGGGATATGGAGGCTCTAGTGAGTGAGATTAGCACTTTGAGGTTATATGTTATATCACAGGAGCCTTTGGGGTTGGAGGCAGCCAACCAGGCAGACTTGCTGAGCAGGATTTGAGTAGCTCAGAAGAAGGATCAGGGGTTGATCGATGCTTCCAAGGTTACAGGTTCTAAGTATCAGGTCTCTGCGAACGAGATAATTTTTGTGAACGGGCGAGTTTGTGCCCCTAAAGATAAGGATTGGAGGCAGGAGATTTAGAGATAGTCTAATTCGAGCATGTTGTCTATTCATCAGGGAGCGACTAAGATATACTCTAATATGAAACGGTATTACCATTGTGTCGAGATGAAGAAGGATGTTGTTAACTGGTGCGTGCGATGTGTGCCATTTAGTGAAGGCAGAGAATCAGGTTCCAAGTGGTTTGTTGTAGAGTTTACCCTTTCTGGAGTGAAATTGGGATATTATTAGCATGGATTTTGTGGTAGGATTGCCAGTTTCACGAACTTTTGATGCTATCTGGGTGATTAAGGATCATCTAACTAAGTTAACACAGTTTCTGGCCATTAAGAAGACTGATGAAGCGGCAGTGTTGGCTAAGAAGTATGTGAAGGAGATAGTGAGGGTGTACGGAGTGCTAGTGAGTATTGTGTCAGACAGGGATCTGAGGTTTGATTCTGAGTTTTGGAGAGCCTTTCAGGCTGAGATGGGCACTACGGTGCATATGAGTACTGCTTATGATCCTCAGATGGATGGGTAATCTGAGAGGACGATTTAGACACTTGAGGATTTGATGAGGATGTGTGTGCTGGATTATGGTGGTCATTGGGCAGATCACTTGAACTTGGTAGAGTTTGCGTGTAACAATAGCTACCAGGCGAATATTGGTATGGCTTCGTATGAGGCGTTGTATGAGACGCCATGTCGTACACCACTATGCTGGACTCAAGTGGGGGAGATGAGCATGTATGGTGCAGATTTTGTTCAGGAAATGACGAAAAAGATATGTGTTTTAAAGCTGAACATGAAGGAGGCCCAAGATCGGCAGAGGAGTTTTGCTGATAAGAGGACGAAGGAGTTAGAGTTTGAGGTTGGAGATAGAGTGTATCTCAAGATAGCGATATTGAGGAGTTCTAACAGATCTATTTAAGAGAATAAGCTAAGTTGTGGAATGGGTGGGACCAGTGGCTTATCGGTTGGAGTTACCTCAGATTATGAAGGCATTTCGTAAGGTCTTCCATGTGTCGATGCTGAGGAAGTGTCTGCATAAGTCTAAGAAGGTGTTGGTGAGGATCCCTGATGATCTTCAGCCCAACATGACGTTAGAGGCGAGACCTATGCGGATTCTCGAGAGGATAGTCTAGGTTCTGCGCTAGAAGAAGATACCGTTGGTGAGAGTCTTGTGGGATTATGATGGTATTGAGGAGGACACTTGGAAACCAGAAGCTAGGATGAAGGCAAAGTTCAAGAAGTGGTTCGAGAAGCAAGTCGAAACTTGAGTTTGTCTTTATGGTTTCAGTCTCAGAGTTTAGCATTTTTGCTATGTGTTTTGGATTATGTAATTTCGTTGAGAATGTAACGATTATTATATTTTGAGATTTAATAAGATGAGTATTTCTTATGGTTGAGATTTATGAGATGTGTATTTCTTATGATTTGACTTGTGTTGTCCTGAGATGTGTGTTTTTGGGAGTCTGGAAATAGAAGTTTTTTGAGGATTTCAAACTTGGCTATTTCTGAGGGATTTTAGTGAAACACCCTGAGTAACTAGGTTGTTTAGAGGTGACCTGAGGGATTGGTCATGGATGAGACTATATTCTAGGGTTTTGGGATATCGCTTTAGGACCACAGGAGGTAGTTCTAGTCAGGGATGTTTATAGGCGTTAAGAATTGATTGTTCTAGGGGATGAGGATTTTTCCGAATAACTCACTAGGAGATGAATATTTCTCCATGAGAGATGAGGATTTCCTTTTAGATTACTGAGGAATGAGGATTTTCCTTAGTAATACTGAGAGATGAGGATTTCTCTTGATGGGATGAGAATTTTCCTGTATACCAATAACTCAAGGAATATTTCCTGAGAGTGGGAGTGGTATGGTTATGAGTTATGAGTTAAAAGTAATCAATGTCTAGACGTGGCTATGCGCATAGGACGAGATGTAGACCTCACAGATCGGGAGTGTTGATCTCGGGTGATGCTGACCGGGTTGGTCAGGAATGTGGATCGTGGTAACTCGGTATTGCGGGATTCGAGGTCGAATCCTGGTTAATGGGGGAGAATTGTAACTCCCGTGAACCAAAATTGAAATTTTGGGAAGGGTGTCGATCAACACCAGTGTATTGACTTGGGAGAAATCGCGATTTTAGTTGTGTGCGTTGATCGACACTATGGGGTGTATTAATCGACACAAGCCTTTATTAAACCGACGGGTTCAGTTTTGAATTGTTCGGTTTGCAGTTCAGTTTAAGAGAACCCTAGGGCTTGCGTATAAAAGGTGAGCAGCCGTGTTTCTATCTTTTTCTAGAGAGAAAACAGAGAGTTTGAGAGGATTGAGTGAAGAACAAGAATTATTGTTGATATCCTTGTGTTCTTGATCTTGAAAGCGTGTTATTGTGATTGTGAGGCTCTTGAATCGGGTCCTGGTGCGTGTTATTCGTGGAAGAAAAAGGAAATCCGGTTTTTGGGAGTTGTAGCTTCTGATTTTTCGTGTTCTTCGTCGATTCTTAACCCTTTTTCATTCTGAAACAAGGTGAGTGCGTGACCATGACTTATCTGGGTGATTGGAATGTCATGATGCGTTTGATTGAGGTTTGGATTGATTTGATGATGATTGATTGGGTGTTTCAGATGATTTTTGTATCTGTGTTGACGTTTGTGGTGCAGGAGATCGATACATCGCGTCTTGGAACAAGCCATGAGAGGAGAAACTCGTGTTCCTCGACACTGCGACGAGTGTCGATCGACACCATTACTTGGTGTCGATCGACACAGTATTGTTGTGTCGATCGACACACCTCCTTATGCCTGTTGTAGTATTGATCGACACCAGAGTCTGAAACGTGGATATTTGTGTTGATTCATTATAGATTGGAATTGTTTAGTATTATGATTTTTCCTTATGCATGTGTGTATAGCCGGTAGATGGGATGACTGTTTCACTGAGTATTTATGATAATACTAATGCATCTTTTTTAACCATGTGATGCAGGTAAAGAAAATGTGTGATCGTGGAGTCGTGGATGTAAAGAGGAGATGATCTAGTGTCTCGATTGTTGTTGAATTTATGTATTGAGTTAGAATTGATGAGTTGGATTCATGTTGGTTGTTGGAATTGGTTATGTTGATTCAATGAGTTATTGGATTTAATGGATAATTCGTTTGTTTGAATTGAGTTGATTTCCTCTAGATGTTTGATTGGTGCTTTCTGTTGAGAATTAGTATTTATGGGAATACTCATTCGATTATGTGTTAAAAAAAAATGGATCTGGTTGTTTCAGAATTCATTTCCTTAAAAAATGTTTTAAATAATGTTTTAAAGAATATAACTGAATAAAATTTTAGAATAAAAATGTTTTTTTTTTGTTATGTATACAAATCAAATAAAACAAATCTCTATTTATAGAATAAAAAAATGATGACTTTTGGTATAATAATAAATAAATTTAATTTAATTTACTATTAGATAATCAATTTTAAATATTTTATATAAAATAAAAAATTGCAGAAATCTCAAGAACCACTAATAATAAAAATGTATCATACTCTAAAGTAAATCTGTGTCTTTAGAATAAATGCAGTATGTTTCACGCGCGTAGCGTGTATCTGCAAACTACTTGCTTTGTTTCATCGAATCAGAAGCTACCACATCGCATTTGTGGGCCCCATTTTTTTTAATTCAACTTGTTGAAGAGTTGAAGCCACGTAGGTTTTCTCATTTTTTCAACACCCTCACTATTTCACATTCAACTGTTTAATAAAATATTCAACATCATCAATGCACATGGTCTAAGAAAACTTGTCCTCAAGCTGTAAGGAGAAAGTTGCTACCCACACTGATCTCAAAGACTAACTCAAGAAAATTGACATGTAATATCCGTCTGCATCCCAAGTAATAACAACTGGCTCATTCACCTATATAGACCTTTCCAAGATGTGTGACCTTGTATACTCTGCTCATAGACAACTTGTTTCCTTGGAACTACATCAATCCATCTTAACCAAGTGGTGGCAAGCTACTGGTTTCAGACAAACCAAGTGGTGGTGAACTAGTGGTTTCCACTTGAGAAATGAATTGTTTTGTGGGTCTAGGCTATGATTCAATTTCCTTCAAGCGTGAAATTATTTAACACTTTTTTTTGGTCAGTCGAAGTGGTGTCACGCTTTAGGTTTAACGCTCCGACCACCCGTGCCAGTGGGCCTCACGCCACTCTCGTCCAGTGGGCCGACCCTTTTCCGAATCGATGCGTTAGTCCAGGAAACTCGAAAGAGTTGTCTACTGACCCTGCAAATCACCACATGATCTTTTTCTGTGTTTGGTCATCACTCACACGGTATTGGAAATGACTTCCAAGTAGGGCACCCATCCTTAAATTGCTCCAGCTCAAGCACGCTTAACTCTGGAGTTCTCTCAGGATGTGTGACGGAAAATATAAGTGCACTTTGGTGACATAGGTAGCCAAATCAATTCTTTTAAACCTCTCTGCATGCACCACATTTTTCCTGAAATCGGGGTGTTACATTAGGCCCATTAGAAAACCAGATGAGTGAGTTATTCGACGGCTACACTCACCCTAAAAAGATTAGTGATGGTGCGTAAAGGCCTGGATTATCCCCTTGTTCTAAAAAAAGAAAAAATTCCAAGTACATCGCTATGATGTGGAACATCATCTGTCCCTTGCGTTGTTGAGAACAATCTTAACTTGAGTGACTATGTGTAAACTCTGGAGACAAGGCTTGAAACAACCACTGTGTTATCGATTTTGATTTGTCAAAATTTTCCCAAACTTTAAGTTTCTGCTTGTATGTCTAGGTCTTTGTTTTGGTCTTAGCTTGTACTTGAACATCCAAGTCTTGTAACATTTTCTCTGCTTCTGCCTTTGTTGTAGAGAACATCAACAACGTGAATGTACAATTTTTTTCAGGGAAAACAAATCCTCTGGGAACCAGTGTGTTAATCCTTCATGTGTATGTTCAGATAGCACATATAATCTGCAGACTTGTGTTTGTATTAATTTAATTTTCCAAAACTTGCAACACTTCCTCTTTTTCCTTGTACTAGAGATGTCTTGCTGCTGATACAGTGCACACAAAAATTGATAGGACTTGTCAATGTCAGAAATAACTTATTTCACAGCGCAAAACAATGATAGAAAACTGGCTAGGCTTTCGCCCGAATTTAGTGGAATATGATGACTTATGGAAGTCTTTCTCGGATTTTACACTTGTCTATCAACCTCGAGACAAGAATATCGCATATCTATTTAATACATTTTTTTAATTATCATTGGCACTTATGTTCTTTATTGGCTTTTAGATACATATAATGTACTAATGTAACCAATATATGAAGTACGTTCGTAAAAAAAAAAATACCAAGAAATACATACCAAGTCTTATGGGGCATGTTAAAAAGATTCGGACCGCCGAAAGTTAGAACTAATGAATGATTTAGGATCCAAGGGATCAGTCTCATGGGGTTGATAACTTATTACAAAGTATATTTAATAAGATATTTGCAATGGAAAGTTTGAGTAACGGATCCAAGTTCGGATTACTATCCAAACAAATTTGGGTTACATGCTCAAATTAGAGACTCGGGTAATTCATAAAATTGAGAAAATTACAATAATTTTAGTTCTTTTAAAAGAATTTAGATCACTTTTCTTACTTTGATTAAATATTTAACCATTTCAAATAGACATTGAATATGACAACAAATAAATTCTACATTTCAAATAGCAAAAATAGCACAAACATCTACAATCTAAATTCTACGTCAACTAATATGAACCAATCATCCCCTTAAAAATGATGATTAAAATACTTTTTAATTGATTATGATAAGTATGTTATAACCTTTTTCTATTTAATCACAGCAAAATCTTTTTAGAAAAGTAAGAGAAGACACAATAGTTATATTAAAACACAATCTTGTTCAAATGGAAAATGCCACATGAAAAACACAACTTATTCCTCAGTTTCTTGTTTTTGTGGATGTTTTGTTCACAGTTCCGATGTTTTCTGTTCAAACGTAGGATCGATGCAAACGATTACCTGTGTAAATTTTTGAATAAAAAAATCTGATTTATCACATTGCATAATGGAGCAAGAAAAAGCTCTGGAAAATGGCTTCTTACACTGCACCGAGACTATCAAAGTTGTATGTTTTCATGTTCATTAGGATCCATGAAACCTTTATAGATCTTCACATTTTCGACCTAGGATTCTAGTTTCCAAGAAAAAGATGTGCTTTCGTATTCTAAACTCTTTTTGATTAGTAAAAACTGTAATTTATTACCTTCCCAGTGCTTTTACCGGAATGCAGATACTCAACAGCATCTACAACAGAGTTTAGACCTATAAACTTTTTCTGATCAATTCCAACCTACCAAAGTAAAAAAACAAAAGTGTTGTTTACAAAACAACTGGCTGGTGAAGTAACAAAACTTGATTTCAGCAAAAGAAACATGGTTTATTATTACCTTAAGCTGTCCGAGAGAGTAAAGATGGAATAACTTGTCAAGATTTTCTTTCCATAGTTGACTATATTGCACCAGAAAGAAACCAGCCTGAAATTTTTTGGTGTTTGTTTAGTTATAACAAATCAATTCAAGTAACGAATATAGCAGTTTGAAATTGAAACGAACATTGTTAAACTCTAGACAATTTCTTAGATACAAAAACAAGGATTATAGGCAAAAGGTAGAGACCAAAGCCAATTACATGGTTATTTCAACATACCAAGGTTTGGCTTTTTGCTAGAACTTTTTCGCAGAGCCCGGGATAGTTTGCTGGTTGCCAGCCTTTCTCACCTTGATACTGCATGATGAAATCATGTTATATATTTGGCAATTTCAAAACCAAAATTCAATAGATGTACCTGAGAGATCATTCCAATCACGATGAGTCGACCGTAAACAGCAAGAGCATTCAAGCACAAATCGAACATTTGACCACCAACAGATTCATATACAATATCAACACCATTTGGAAACTCCTTTTTCAAGACCTTAGAGCATGAATAATATGTCAATTAGCCAAATATATTAATTACAAAAACAAAAACTAGAGTTTCTATTTGAGATCAACCGTCTCGATATCCTCGGCTTTATAGTCTATGACTCGATCAACCCCAAGCTCTTTCAATAACTTGGCCTTCTCTGATCCTCCACAAGTAGCAATCACCTTATTTCCTGCTAACTTTGCAAGCTTTATAGACAAGAATCTCTCAAATTCTATTTTTTCAACTCACATAAATACTTTTTAAAATGAAATAGAGATGATATGATCAATGCTTAAACCTATTGAGTTGTGACAATCAAACAACACTAGAGGACATAAAAGTAGCATAGATTCAGACAATTAACTTCAGGTTTTTATACCTGGACTGCGAATTGTCCAGTCCCTCCCGCAGCAGCAGTCACAAGAACTGTTTCACCTGATTTCATTTGTCCTGCCTATGGAAATGTCAAGCACAATTAAACTTAGCAACCGAAGAATATCCGATAGAGCTCGTTCATACAGTAAACAGAGAGGGGAATGAAAATACAGAACAAGCTGTTGCATGGAACTTAGTTATTAAGGCATCAAAAGAGAGAGAATTTTAATGAACGAAATCGAAAGACCGAACAATAACTACCTTTTCGAGGGCGATTAATGCAGTTAATCCTGAGGTAAGCATGGCAACAACTTCTGGATCTGGTCTTGGAACAGGAAGCACATGCTTAGAAGAAACCTAAATCCACAAAAAAACAGGATCAGTACATGATCACTCAAGCCTTGAAAAAATCTCAACATTTTGCTCATATAGTTTAGGAAGTTTAAGAAATAATCTCATACAAGCACGTATTCAGAATATGCTCCAAATGTCATAACAGCAGCTGGAGTCCCAACTTCCAAATTCTCAACAGATTCTCCCACTGCTCCAATAAGTCCAACTCCCTGCAAAATTTGAAGCATTTTAGAATATTGATGTAAAGCATTGTACCAAAAGGCTATAGAAGTTGAATTGACCAAAAAATTACTTCGAATCCCGCATCAAACGGAAGCTTCGGACCATCGTTTTGGGAGAAGTAACGACCGGAGCTGAAGTTTACCTGTTCATGATATACAACAAGGACCAAAAAAAAGTTTAAATTTCACAGTTGATGGACAGGTTAGTAGCATATTAACTGAGAAGAAGAGAGAATATTGTCAAGATATCAAGATCTTACATCACTTGCGTTAACACCAGCATAGAGGATTTTCAGGAGAACTTGGTGTGGTCCAATAGGTAATTTTAGTGGCGCGCGGACAATGCGGGTAGCATTACGGAAATTATGAGACAAAGTGTGTACAACTCTGAAGGAGAGAGTAAGCCATAAGTATTTGTAGTCTTAAGAGAAGTTATAAATATAACATTAATTCATACGCCTATGTTCTGTTCTCACATATTAACTTACGTTTTCTCGAAGCTTTGTGGAAGTTCAAACTTTGAAGATACTTTAAAGGAAGGTCCTTTTGTGGAACTTGTACCAACCAAGCCCTTTGCCTGTTCCTTTTGAGGCGGCCAATACTCAAAACCCCAGCGCTTGGTAATCCATAGACACGCACCGTCTTTAGTCTCATCGGTTATAAGTTCAAAAGCACCTAGAGCAAAAAAACAAAAAGACAAACCCATGAATGTCATTACTATATTAATCTCATAGAGGTATCATTCCTAAATATCTAAGTATAATTCAAATATGGCACACGCACCTTTAATCAACATGTCCATAGACATGAAACCGCCTACCGACTGAATGACTGAATCATCAACATGTTCGGTTAAATCCGTCCGGATATACTGCAGAGAAAACAAAACTTGAGGAAACACTCAGGTAAAAGAACTTGAGAAAAACTTGGGACACATTCAAATACTCTTCTTACTCCAGGGCAAAGCACATTGATACGGATCCCTTGACCCCTAAAATATGCTAATGATCTAGTGAATAAAACGACGCCGGCTGTAGAAATGTAACATAGTAAGAAAAATTAGAGACTGTATGATTCAATGAAACTTATGAAACAAAACAATAACAAAACCTTTAGAGGCAGAGTAGATAGGATCCGTTGTCATCGGAAAAAGACCCGCTGATGAGCCCATATTAATGATAACTCCGGGGTTTTGTTTGGCTTTCATAGATTTGATCTACGCAAAATCGAAGACGATATCGTCAATTGAAACACATACAGTAAAAACCTTAAGGGGAAGACAAGTTAAACACTTACTGCAAGCTGTGTGCATTCAATTACTGCAGTCAGATCAACATTAATGGTGTGTTTCCATGATTTAGATCCATCAGTGTCGTCTTTCTCAAACGGTATAGGATTGCAAATCCCGGCATTGTTAATACATATGTCCAATGCTCCAAATGAAGCTAAGTGCTTCTCGAAAGCAGCGACGAGATCTCCTACTCATAGGTAATCAATACAAGAAACACTAAGACATAGTTTATGTTCTCATTTCTCAGTGTCTTAAATGATATACTCACCTCTATTAGTCACATCACATTTGACAAAGATAGCAGAAGGAAAGTTTATGTCAGGATGGAATTTAGCGTTTGCGTTTTGAACAAGCGAAGTAGTCTCTTTTCCTTTCTCCTCGGAAAAATCAACAACAGTTACAAAAACTCCTTTCTCTGCTAGAGCCAAACAAAGAGCTCGACCTAACACACACAAATTGAAAACATCTCATTTACCAACAAAAGAGAACATTCTAGTATTTTTAGTTTTTTGTTAATTGTTACTCTTTTTCTTCTTCTTTTTTGACATCAACAATTTTCCAGAGTAAACAGAACTATGACTATAGTGATGATACTCTCACTTGGTCAACTAGAGATTTTACGTTTTTGGCGGGCAAAACGAGATTAATACAAGATAAGACTAACGAGATCGGAAATAAAAAAATCTAACCGATCCCGGAGGCGCCACCGGTGACAAGAGCGGATAAACCAGGCTTGATCTCCATTATTACTTAGACCGTGAAGCTTTGGTTGGACTAATGTTTTCTTCAAAGGTGATTGATTGATTGAAATGTTGAAAGTCAGAAAAAACCAGGAAGCGTTTGTTTTGACACGTATGCAATTACACGACAGTTGGTTCGGGGACCACCGGCTTTAGCCCAAACCAGTACATCTCGTGAATGAATGGAACAACAGCTAATGAAAAAGAACAACTTTTTTGTTCTGAAAATTAAAATTTCCATAACCATGTAATGTTTTCTTCAGTGGTAGAATATGATTGATTTGATTGATTGATTGAAATGTTGAAGGAATTCAAGAATCGTTTGTATTGTTATTATTATTATTTGACTGACTGTTCAATTACACAAGTCCTGCCTAACCGGTATATACAGTGTGGAACAGCTAATGTGAAAAATACGTCTGTTCTGAAAATTTTGGCACTATGTGGAAGTTTATATAGATTCTGATCAAATCAGTGAAAAGTATATCACCATCTCCATTATTGAGATACCCTCAATAAAAAAATAAATCAAATTTAAAAAAAAATTATACTCTCTCTCGCTTCTAAAAAAATTTACGTTTCTCATATTATTACATTTTCGTTGTAAATCACATTTTTTATAATTTAAAATAGTAATTAAAAAGTTTATATGTTGTTATTTTTATTTTTATAAATCATAAAATAAAATTATTTATATATCAAACTCCATTATGTATAAATTTAAATTATATATCAATATTATTTTTTGGAGAATTTTTGAAAAATGTTACTTTTGAAGTACCACTTTTCAAAAATATCATTTTTAAAAACAAATCTTTGCAAAAATACCATTTTTCAAAATAATTTTCTCAATATATCATTTATGTTTGGATTAACTACGTTATATTATGGTTTAGTTTTGATGGTTTATGGCTTGTTTGGCGTCAAAACTTTTTGTAGGGTTTAGAATTTTAACATTTAGGGATACAAAATTCTTAATTAGTGGCATTTTTGCAATTATATCCTTATTTTTAGTTGATATTATTTAAGGTTAATACAAAATATTAAATAAATATAGTTTTAGTTAGTACAATAATATACTATTTAAAAAAGCTGAGATTTTTAAAATTTCAAATTATATTTTTAGATTTCAAATTATTTTTAATTGATATAAAGATTAAAATTGTTAATATTTATTATTTTATTATTGTTGTTTTCATAAATAGATATAATTTATTGATATTAAGATTAGTAAGATGTAATTTGATATGTTCAAAACTTAATCAAAAGTTACATAAAAAATTAAATTAAAAATGTTAGTATTTTATTGACGAAATACTCAGAAAGTATATAACTAATAAAGGTAAGATTTAGTAGTGAGTCTCTTAACATAAAATATATTAAAATTATTAATATTATATTGGTTGGATACCCATAGGGTATCTAATCAATGGAGATGCTCTAATAATTTTTGGGTTTAAAATTTTGATTTAACAACCGATTGATTAGACGTTTTAGACTAGGTTTCGAATGGTGACGTCCCGCACTTACTCGTCTCGCATTAAACAATAACAAATATTTATACTTATATATGTCTATCTAACAAAATTCTATACTCATACACATGTACATATATACTTTTGTTATTATTTGTCCTGCGGCATACCTATCCCGTCCTGCACCGCCCTATCTCCAGTAAGAGCTTTTAATTTTAGCTTATACTTTAAATTAAATTTATAAAAAAGTGATATCGAAACACAAATCCATGATTAATTTCTGATTTACATTATGAATGGAATGGCTAATGAAAACCTAAAGTTAATTGTATATACCGGTATATATTTTATGAATTGAACAACTAATGAGAAAAAAACGTTTCCGTCACTTTTTTAAATTGAGATTTTTATGAAACACATTTTTATTTTTCTCTGCATTATGAGTCAAAGATTCAGAACTTCCATAGTTTATAAAAAAATATATATATGCGTGATGCAAAGGTTAAGGTAATAAGATAAGTGATGCACAGTGAAATAAAAATGATTTATTGAATCAATTGGTTATTAGCCTCGCGAACCAAATCATAAGGAATGATAACCATCAAATATGTGATTGCCCAAGGATATGTGATTGCCCCTAACTAGTTTATCCATTAGAGCTATTAGAATTTTAGTCGTGATATGCGAGTTTTTGTTTTATAATCTTATCAAATTTGGTAACAAAAAAATTAACTATGTTAAATATATTTTAAATTTTTTTATCACCTATATATAGTTTGTCGTTGAATAAATCATGTTAACTAAATAACCGATTAATATTTTGAAAACAAAATTATTAATTATTTTATAATCTCTCTATTGTATGATTTATTATCATTTTGTCTTCTTTTTTATATCTATCTCGCGAGTTTATATAATTTTGAATTTTGGAAAATAATTTCTTTTCATATATAATCTATCTTACATTTTTGTGTTTCTTATATAAATATATATATATATATATATATTGTTAATTTATTATTAGTTACATTTTAGCAAAAAAAAAGATTATATATTGATTAGTTGAAAAAGATGTTCAAGAGTATATGAACTAAATCCGATTAATTCACTTATTTGATTTTGTAAAATCGAGATAAATTTTATGAAAGTATGACCAACCCCCCTTTCCAAAAAAAACCGAATGACAATTACAAAAATGCCACTTTTTTGTGCACATTTGCAAGAATGCAACTTATGGGTGTTCATTTGCAAAAATACCACTAATTATAGATTTATAAAGCCTATATCTTAAAATTCTAAACTCTAAAAAATGTTTTGACCCCTAAACCCTCCTAAACCCTCAAAACTAAACCCTAATAGAACATAGTTAACCCAAACATAAATAATATAAAGAAAAAATAATTTTCAAAAAGTAGCATTTTTGCAAAAATTTCAAAAGTGTGGCATTTTTGTAAAGTTACATTTGAAAAGTGGAATTTTTTAAAATTTCTCATTATAGTTGGACCAAAATATTGGAAAATTTATTTGTCTTCAATTAATAAATTCACACTTTTATATTAGAATTTTATCTTTCATTAAATAAATATATAAAATATAAATGGATGTGGATTAAGTAAAAATTATCGAATATACTTTAATATTTGTTTTGATTTTTATGTAGGGATCTTAGATGGAGAGAAAAATAATGTCTTGTTGAATACTTATTAAAGTTGGAAGAATTTATATATAATATATATATATATATATCCAATATTTCAATTTCAATTTTTCTAATCTTTATGTTTTCCTTGTATTGTATTTTTTTTTCGTTTAAAAAAATTGTTGTGTGATAATAAATATAAGATAATAAATTGAATAATACAAAAATTTATGAAATCATTAAATTTAAATTTAATGTAATTACTTTTTTTATGATATGGAAGTTTTAAAATGATGTTGTGGATGTTTTAGATGGAGAGAAAAATTTGCTATTATATACTTTTTTTTTTATTGATTTCTTTTCTCCATTTTTTTTTTGTTCTTGTAAATATATTTATCAAAAATTGCTTGGAACGTCAATGATATGATAACATCCAGAGAAAACACCATTACACCAAGACACCATACGCGTACCTGTTGAAAGATTATCTTTGAAAACCAACCAAGTTTTGTAACAAGATTTCAACATGAAACACAACAATACTTCATAGGAAACTAATGAGAAAGCAAAACAAAAATGATGTGAAGGGAGAGATTCAAATAAAGGAACATTTATCAGTGTACGAAAACATTTTTGAGATCAAAAGTGCTTACGAAGATAGACAATCCATACATCTTGTCATGGATGTGTGTGGTGGTAGCGATTGTTCGATAAGATTATAGCTCAGGAACTTTACTTTTAGAGAACAGTTACTAGTGTTATTAGATCGAATGTAAATGTTGTGCAGATTTTTCATTTCATGGGAGCGACGTCGCATCGTGATCTCAAGCCTGAGAATGTCTTGCTCGCTAGTAAAGACGAGAATGTTATGCTCAAAGCTACTGATTTTGGATTGAGTGTTCATCGAAGAAGGTTAGCTGTGTAACCAATCATTGTGGTTTCTTAGAACATCCTTGGATCAGAGGCGGCGGAAAAGCAGCAAACAAACTTATTGATAGTATTGTGTTATCTCGTATGATCATAAGTAAAGGCGCTTCAAGCGCTGACCTATGGGCCCTATCTCAAGGACCAAAGAAGTCAGTACGAGCTTTCATGTATCAATTCAAGGCAACAGTCCCTGGAATCGTAGTAGCCGATGAAGCGGCAATATCTGTGCCACACAACGCCTTGTGGTACGAGTCCTGATTCTGAGATGATCTGCTGCTCAGTAGACTACATACTTTAGAAGACGCGGTGCATTAGGGATCTTGCAACATGGAGGTCGAAGAAGACCGTGATTAGATGGCTAAAAATATGTTGTGTCACGAGCATGAGCTCTAAAAGAAAATGACGATTATTACGCAAAGAACACCGGAAGGATGACCGAGGCAAAAAATCTTCGAACAACTATGACAGCGACAACGCTAAGGAGTAACAACATAAGCTGTGGAACTAATACAATCAAACCAATGAACCAAATGAGTCACAGATGTGGTGTGATTTCCACAAGTAGTCCGGTTATTCGACCTCACAATGCTGACACCTTCAAGAGATCCTCTTGATGAAGCACCAAAAAGATGAAATCAACGACGTAAAACTTAAGAAAGACTTTGGAGGAAACCAACCTGAGTATAGATCGGCGTAGGGAAACGACAAGGTATGAGCGGACGATAAACATCAGGAAGATAGGCCTCGGCAGAACAATGTTTATGTTAATCCACTAAAAAGGAAATGCGATGATCTACATAGAAAAAAGAACGACCGTATCAAGAAAAAGGACCAATATGATAATGGGTGGCGAAGCTTGCAACGATCAGATCGATCCAAGAATACGAAATAAAAGCGGTGACGACCCAAAAATGGTGCCTGCAAGCAAACAAGGATCTCATTGTAGCCTTCGATGAATTTGATACTGAGGGACTCGACATGCCTCACAACGACCCATTCGTAATCGAACTGATAATCGCCTATTGCGAGGTAGGCTGCATACTGATAGTAACATGAAGTTTGGTGGATCTGATATACAAGAGGACGTTGAAAAGGATGGACATCAAAGATAATGACATCAAGTACTACAACCGTCCTCTAACCGGTTTTGCCAAGGTACTTCGTCGAGATCGCCCGACAAGTCAAGCTCATCGTAATTGACAGGCCGTCTGTCTATAACATAGTGTAAAACAATTTAGGTGTCGTTCAATGAGCGTTTTAAACAACACCATTTAATTTAATTAATCAGAACATTTCAAGTATAACTATATGCCATGGTGAAAATCTCTATATATTCTCACTAATTTTATAACATAAGTCCATTGATACATATTTTACATATTTAGGAACTTAATGTAATATTTTAGACTTACCATATCATCTATTTTTATTTACTTCTGATATATTTTTACATTTTATTATTGAAAAACATATATTGTTTTTCGTTTGTTATGTCCGAAAAATTTTATATGATTTATTATATGCTCTATAATTTATACAAATAATGAATATAAATTTTACACTTAAAATATATTAAAATAAATAACATTTGCATATGTTTTGATCATATTTACACATATAAATATTAAAAGTAATGGCATTAAGATATGCTTGATCAAAATATTATATTTATACATAATATATATCACTTTTACATTTATAGATATTAGAAAATCATATGTTTTGTCATACAAATTTAGATATTAAAAAGTTATATATGTTAAAATGATTAGCCAAATTATTTAATTATATAATTTTTAATTTCGTATTTGGCACGGATCAAAATCTAATATCCTTATAATAGAATGAACAAATTTCTTTCTATCTAACAATACACTAAAATAAAAAGGTTAAACCTAGAATATTTTTATAAATTTTGCACTAAAGATATAAAACGCACTTTCGTGAAACAAAAATAAACAGTTAAAACAATATTCTTTGTAAAACGAAGGAAGTAATAATAATGCATAGAAATATGAAAAAAATCAAATTATGTGAAACAAAAAAACTTATTTTAAAATCAATTAAATTGAAATAGACTATGAAAGAAATTAAGTTGTTGATATTGAAAAAAATAAATTTTTTGTTATTCAATTTTGGGAAAATTGGGGTGAGGACCCCATTTCGGAAGAGAATAATTGCAAAAATGCCACATTTCAATAACAATTTTACAAGCGTGTCACATGCACATGCTCATTTGCATATCTGCCACTTTTTCATAGGATTGAGACAAAAATATCTCTTTTTCTTTCTCTTTTTATGCTAAACACAAAAAAATTTCTTTTCCTTCTCCTCTCTTCTCTCGTAAAAATCAGAAAACCTATATATATATATATCTGTCTCTCTCTCTCTCTCTCTCGCTCTCTCTTTCTCTCTCTCTCTGTCAAACTCTTGTTAATGAAGAAATTGGTGATGTTGGCGTTGAAAAAGTAAAATATAGATCTAGATCTGAATCTCTTTCTATCTCTCTCTGAAGCTTTTCTCTGGTGGTGATGGCGTTGAAGAAGAAAAAAAACACTTGAAAAAAACCTTAAATAATTTATAAAGTTTATAAAGTTTTTAAAAAGTTTTGAAACACACTTGAAAAAAAAGTTAAACCGAACCAAAGCACAAACGAGACTAAAAAAGGAGGTAAAAAGTTTTATAAGATATGAGTTTTTTATTTGATTTTGATGACAACTCTAAGGTTTTTGATTCGATTTGGTTGAATGTATAGATAAACTTGGGTTGTATTTGGGATAAATTTTAATCTATCAATCTGGGTCTAATTTCGATATGGGTTAATTTTGTTCTTGATGTTTTTTGACTGATCTAGAGTTTTGACGTTTTTTATAAATTTTTTAAACATTTAATAATCTTTTTAAACAATTTATAAAAATATGTATAAACAGTTGATAAACTGTTTAAAAAGTTTATATGAATATGTATAAATAGTTTATAAACTGTTTAAATTTTTTATAAAGTTCTTAAAAGGATTTATGAGACAGTTTATAATGTTGTTTAATACAGTAAAACCTCTATAAATTAATAATGTTGGGACTTTGAATATTTATTAATTTAGAGAGATATTAATTAATCGATAAATTAATAAATATGAATTTATTTATAGAGATATATAGAGATTTATATTTTTTAGGTAATAATTTTGTTTTTCAAATGATGTTATATTTTATAACTTAATTGCATCTATTTTTAGAATTGATATGCACTAACTTGAGATTATGATTTATACTTTTGGTTATCGCAATAGAATGAATGTTAATTTACAAATATACTATTCAAATAAAAATGGTACACGTTATTAAGAATAAAATTTAGAAGAGGTCATAGTTATTATTTTTAACGTTGATGAAGTCAGAAACAATATATATTACAATACATTTGGAAAGAGTTAGAGAAATTTTAAAAAATACCACATGTCCCATGCCACTTTACAAAAATGCATTCTTTTTGCAATTTTTACAAGCGTGCCATCCTTTTTTGTGCATATTCCCAGATTATCCTCAATAACAGTTTTTTATCTTTTTTTCTCTCTCATAACTTTTTGTCCTTTCTCTTTCTCTCGTAACTTTGTATCTTTTTTTATTTTCTGTCACTCATAACTTTTTTCTTCTTCTCTCAAAAATCAGATCAGATTTGATGTTTAGATCACATAAGTTGTTTCTTTTCTTTGAATCAGATCTCGAAATTGTAAAATTGGATCTGAATTTTATTTTTGCTGTCTTCGATCTGAGATTGGATCTGGTAGATTTTTTTTTTTGGTCACAGATCTGGTGGATATATGAAAAAAGAAGAAGAATAATATTGTCAGAAAAACTCAAAAGGAGAAGAAAAATCAAAAATGTTTTGATAAAATATTCAAACGACTGTAAATTTTTGAGTTTTAGTTAACTATTAGGCATTTAAAATATAGATTTTAGGGGGGAGGGGGTTAGGGTTTTCATTCGCATTATAAAAACAAAAAACAAAAAAAAATCCTTATAAAACTTGTAAAAAATCATTTTAAAACCCTTATAAAACTTGTAAAAATCCTTTTAAAACCCTTATAAAACTTGTAAAAAATCTTTATAAACTTTTAAAAAAACGAAAAATATACAAGTTTTATAAAGGACTTGTAAAATATACAAACGACTGTATATTTTTGAGTTTTGGTTAACTATTAGGCATTTAGGATATAGATTTTGGGGAGGGGGGAGGGGGTTAGGGTTTTCATTCACATTATAAAAACAAAAAACAAAAATATCCTTGTAAAACTTGTAAAAAATCCTTTTAAAACCCTTATAAAACTTGTAAGAAATCTTTATAAATCTTTAAAAAAAATTATAAACCTTAAAAAAATTTCATTCCGAGTATAAAAAACTTAAAAAAATATTAAACAGTTTTTAAGGTTTTTAAACAGTCTTACGAAACCTTTTAAAAATCTTATAAACCTTGTAAAAATCGTTGAGTGCACAAGTTTTATAAGAACTTGTAAAAGATACAAACGACTGAAATTTTTTGAGTTTTGGTTAACTATTAGGCATTTAGGATATAGATTTTAGGAGAGAGAAGGTTAGGATTTTCATTCACATTATAAAAACAAAAAACAAAAAAATCCTTATAAAACTTGTAAAAAATCCTTTTAAAACCCTTATAAACTTGTAAAAAATTCTTTTAAAACCCTTATAAAACTTGTAAAAAATCATTATAAACCTTTAAAAAAATTTATAAACCTTAAAAAAATTTCATTCATAGTATAAAAACTTAAAAAAATATTAAATGTTTTTAAGGTTTTTAAACAGTGTTACGAAACCTTTTAAAAACCTTATAAACCTTGTAAAAAACCTTTATAAATATTTAAAAAACTTTATTAACCTTTTAAAAACCCTTATAAACATTTAAAAAGCTTTATACACCTTTTAAAACCCTTTATAAAAAATGTAAAAAATCTTTATAAATCTTAAAAAAACTTTATAAACCTTTAAAAAAAATTATAAAAACGTCAAAATCTTAGACCAATAAGAATAACATCAAAAACAAAACAAACCCAGAAATAATAAAAACTCAAATCTGTAAGCCAAATCGAAAAAAAACCTTAGATTTGTAATCAAAAACTCATATCTACAACTTAAATCAAATAAACAAAAAAAAATTTCTGTCCATAGAGAAATCACAAAAATGAAAACAAACACAAATCCATACCTTCAAATCTCCCCAGAAAAATCAAATCTATCATTCTTCTACTTCTTCCAACGAAATTAAACCCCAAAAAGTTCTAGATCTGGTTTATTTTCATACCTTCAAATTTCTCAGAAAAAAAATTAAAATCTGTTCTTCTTTTTTCTTCTGATTTCTCCAAAGATATTAAATCCAAAAAAAACTCTAGATCTGTTTTGAGAGAGAAAGAGAGAGAGAGAGCGAATAAAGAGGATGGAGAAAAAATCAGATTTAGAAAAAGAGAGATAGAAGAAAGATGAAGGAGAAGAAAGTGGAAGAAAGATGAAGAAAGATCTAGAACGAGAGAGAGAAGAAAGAGGAAAGAGAACAAAAAATCAGATCTAGAAAGAGAGAAAGAGAAAGAGAAAAAAAAAGAAAAACATAAATAAAAAAATCTGGATTATTTCGTGAGAGAGAGAAGAAAAAGACAAAACTGACTTTTTGGGATAAATAAGTGGCAAATTTGCAAAAATGTACATGCATGTGGCACGCTTGCAAACTTATCATTAAAATGTGGCATTTTTGTAATTATCTCAAAGAGTTATGTGTAAAAAATCAATTACTATGTCTATATTTTTTAATAAGTTTTGGATATCGAGAAAACAATCATAATTTTTTTTTTTGATGTTGTAAGTAGAATAAAAATCACTGAAACCATATTTTAGTACATTAGCATAGTTATATGAGAAATTTTAGAAAAAAATGCCATTTTTGAAATGCCACTTTTCAAAAATGCCATATTTTTAAACCTTTACAAAAATGCCACTTTTTCAAAATTATTTTTTCGTTATATAATTTATGTTTGGGTTAACTATGTTGTATTAGGGTTAAGTTTTGAGGGTTAGGGATTTTTAGAGGTCAAAACATTTTTTAGACTTTAGAATTTAAGGATTTAGGCTTCAAAAATCTATAATTAGTGGCATTTTTGCAAATGGACAATCCAACAGTGGTATTTTTGCATTTGTCCCTAGTTATATATGCACAATTACATATGATTATTAATTTATACTATTATTGGGGCCATATTTTACATAAGAGGTTCAAAAAATTATTATCTTACCGAATTTTGTTAATTTTTACATTGGCCCGACTCAGGACAGCGAAAATTTATTAATATATGATGCTTTTTAATTTATAGAGTATTAATTTAGAGAGGTTCTAGTGTAGTTCATTTGTAAAGTTTTTAAAAGGTTTATAAGGTTTTTAAAATGTTTTACAATATTTTTGTAAGACTGTTTTAAGATTTTTTAAGTGTTTTTAAAAGGTTTCATAAGACAGTTTAAAAACTATATCCTAAACCCTACCTCCAAAAACTATATCCTAAATGTAAATAGTTAATCCAAATCCAAAAATTTAAAAGTGTTTGGTGTTTGCGTCTGCGTTTTCTCTGATAAGATATTTCTTTTTCTTCTTAAATCTACCAGATTCAATCTTATATCTATTTTTTTCTTTTTAAAACTTAGCTTTGATCCATGTTTTTTCAACAACAACGATAAAATCAGAGAGAGTGAGATTTGATCACACGACGGCGAGATCTGCTTCACAGAGAGAGATGAGATTTTGTTCAGAGAGGGAAGAAATTTCATATTTATATTTTTAATCAAATCGACCATTAGATCTAAAACGTTAGGTTATATGTTATAAATCAAATCTACCATCAGATATAGAAAAAAATAGGTTAGATAAGTCAAAAGATAATCTAGAATTGTTAGAAAAAAATAGCACACTTACAAAAGTTTTTAATAAATGACAATTTTAAAAAGTAGTATGTGAAAAGTGACAACTCAAATTTTTTTATTTCGGAATCACATTCCAATAAATTTGTCTACTCATTGTTGAGAGGTTGGACCCAATCCAGCGTTAAGTATTTGGAAGTTTGGACCAATCGGCACCATGTATTACTAATGGACACACGTGGCAACATCAACTTGTTATCAATGGGAGTGCTAAAGTTGAGGTGCTAACATTATTTAATTATTTTTTTCTTAGCAATTCCCTTAGCAACTCCATTTTTTAGGTGCAAAAGTGCTAAAATAAACAACTTTAAGTTGGGATGCTTAGATTATTTAATTATTTTTAATCTTTAGCAACTCATTAAAAAACTTACTAGCACCCCCCATTATACATGCTCTTAGATCATTCACGTCATCTCGGGAATAGTTCAGTCGGCCCGAAATTTTGGGAGTCTAAAACAAAGAAAAAAATTGGGTTTACTAACAAATTTTTAAAAACAACATGAAATGTTAATATTTTAAAAATTTAGAAATCTATTAAATTGATTAAATTGGAAATCTTTTTCAATGTTAATTAACTTAAAATTTAGGGGACCAGAGACCCATGTTTCATTTCGCTAGACCCAAAGTCATCTCTGCATGTAGCTTATTTCAACACAAACTAAAATAATTTCATACTTGATCTAATGTTCATTGTGCTAAAATCGACATTGACCTCACGTTAACGGTTTATTGAGTTGGACGACACACTGACAAGCTAGTTCATTATGTGTATCTAAAAAAATAAAAAATAGTCATTATCAACCTCAACTAATTTAAACGTGTGGTTTTTAAACGTACGGTTTTATACCCGAATTTAATTTTTTTTGTATAACAAAAATATAGAATTTAATAAAAAAATTAGGTACAGTTTACCATAGTTGCCGACGAAAAAAAAGAGTAGAGTTTACCATTTTGTACGACCAAAAATGGACCATTCACACCATCTCCAATGTTGTAGAGTTTACCATTTTGGGGTTTTAATTAATTGTTTTTGGAGCTACCCTTCACAAGTGACTAAGTGAGTTGGGCTCTATAATCAAGTTGTTTTATTTTTTATCTCGGTAATTTATTTATAATAAACCGAATTACAAAGTTGGATATTCCTGAAAAGAACTCCGAAAGTTTACCGAAAAACAAAATTCGAAAGTTTACTAGGGGACAAAACCAAAAAATTTACCGGAAGACAAAACACGAAAGACAAAGCAGTGTGAATAAACAATTACTCCCTCTATTTCATATTAGTTGTCATTCTACACTTATTTTTTTTGTTTTATATTATTCGTCATTCTGCAATTTCAATGCACAATTATTACCAATTTTTTCATTTTTATCCCTGTTTATAGACTTATTAATTACACATATTAAATAAAATAATGCATTAACTAGGGATAAAAAATAAAATTTAATTATTTTCGTATTTTGTGTGAAAAACTCCAAACGATTCCGTATAAAATTTTATGATATAACTTTCAAAACCAGATGTATTAAAGAATAGAATTAGGAAATATTTTTAAACCTTCGATATATTGTCCCCTAGTGAGATCCTAATCCGATTTCTAGCTTTTTCTATTCGCTTAAGAAATTTATTTTTGCAATATTTTACAGATTTTTCTACAAGAAATCTCTCATATTCATTCCTTCTAGTCTGATGTTTAGTCTATCTTTATATTGAGACTATATTACATATCAATATTATACTTTTTTAAATTTATTTGACGTTTATATTTAGAACTTTAAGTAATTGTTAGAAACAACTTCAAGTAATTCTTCATTAAAAAAACTTAAAAGTAATTAAAAACAAAATTAAAAACCCTAAAATTAACTTTAGCCCCTACAATGCATGCACCTTAATACTAGTTTCATTAAATGTAAAGTGCAAAAAACTACGTGTTGAAAATTACCCTCGTTATGAAATCGTTTAATTATATTCACTTGTCAGTGATAATTTTTTTACTAAAATTGTTTGGTCTGTTTAGCGTACCAAAGAGCAACTTGCAACAACCACTATTGTGGCCTATCTATTTTATCTGATTTGGTTTGTAGTGTTTATTTTATTGGCTAATTTGTTTGTGTCGGTTCTTCTAAAACCCTAAGTATTATTTTTGTCACGTGTCATAAGCAGACTGGTCTAATTACGATAGAGACCGTACTATGTAATGTCTTTTCTCCTTTTGCCCTAATTGTTTACAACTTATGTCCACATTACCCCTATCCCATGAAGAGCTGAAGCTCATCTATAAGACGGGAATGAAGCCACGTTTTAGTTTTTGTTTCATCTTATCTCTTTAAGTCTTTTTAATATGTGGCTGGTAGAGAAATAAGGTTTTATAAGGTTATGAATATACTATTTTGGAAGTTTTAAGAATATTATGTTTTAAAGTTTTGTTTTCAAAATTAAAATGGACAATTACAAAAATATCACTTAGGAGTGTTCATTTGCAAAAATACTACTAATTATAGATTTATAAAGTCTATATCTTAAAATTCTAAACCTTAAAAAATGTTTTGACCCCTACATCCCCCTAAACCCTCAAAACTAAACCCTAATAGAACATAGTTAACTAAAACATAAATAATATAAAGAAAAAATAATTTTCAAAAAGTGGTATTTTCGCAAAGATTTCAAAAATGTGGCATTTTTGTAAAGTGGCATTTGAAAAGTGGCATTTTTTGAAATTTCTCAAATTAAAATCAAAAGTTTATATCCTAAAAGTAAAAATATTATTAAAAATTTTGGGTTTCCGAAAATACCACAAAAATAAAATTAAAATTTAACCTTTAAAACTAAACTCAAATCCTCTAAAACCAAACCTAAACCCACAAACTATATACTAAATCTAAAATAGTCAACCTTTTTTTTTGTCGAAAAAATAGTTAACCCAAACAAAAAAATTTAAATTCTAAACCCGTAAAATTCACTTTTGTGTTTGTAGTATTTTTAGAAAACTAAAATATTTAGTGATAATTTTGGAATATAAAACTTTTATTGCTATTTTTGGAAACAAAATTTCAAAGTGTGGTACTTTAGGGATTTTTATTTATAATAATATATTTTGTAAAATTAACAAATAATTGAAATACTAATATTTTAAATTTTTATATAAACTTATTCATGTTTTTTTTCTTTCCGCGCAGGCGCAGAAATGAATTTGTTTCGTGTGTCGGAACACTATTCTTGATTCGAAAATGTCTTTCTAATATTACGTTGCACACTTCCTACCAAGGTGATAGGTATATTGGTTCCATAATGGATGACGAGTGATAGTTATGATGTCTTTATTTATTTATTTGGACATGGTCATTAGTGTGTGTTTGATTGCATTGTTGTTTCATTATTTTTCGAAATGCTAAGCTATAATTATAATAATTGTGGATTGGTTTCATTATTTTGATCGCGATATGGATTGGTTCTAAATCGGATTTTTTTTGTGGTTGGATTTTTACATTTTGGAGCGAAGACGTCGCATAAATAAATTCATAACACTACACCCATGCAACATTTGCACCTCGCATTCTTTTGTTTTTTTTGTTTTTGAAACACACCTCGCATTCTAAGTAATAGATTTTGGTAGTTTTTACTATAATCACTCTTTTTTGCTTTTTATTTTTATTTTTAAAATTTGATTTGTTATTTATTTCTACTCAAAATCTTGGAAATTTTCGTTAGTTTTAAAGGTTTGATTAGCGTACTTATAAACGTTATAAAATTACATATTGATATGATCGTCGTTCATTTTAATTTTACAAACATGTTTCATGTTTTTGCATGGAGCAGGGTCCCCACCTAGTTAAATGAAAACATCTACTAAAAAATCCAATACATCGGCATGTTTTTGCAAGGAGTAAGGTCCCCACCTAGTTAAATGAAAACACCTACTAAAATATCCAATACAAACTAACACTGGATTTTATTGAGTCTATTATTACAATACAAAAATCCTAGGGCCTCTATTATTACAAACTAAGACCAAGTCATTTTTGACGACAAAAAAAAAGGCCAAGTCATTTTATTGAGTCTCTTAAAATTAAAAAAATTAAAAAAATAAAGAAAAGAGGAGAGTGACTGAGAGTAGTTTCTCGTTTGACAAGTGTAATGCTACGACTGGTTCAATCTTTTTTGTTTAACTATTTAATTTAATTATTTTTAAAATATCAATATTAAATTTAGAAAATGTATTCAATCTAATATTTTTGAGAATTTGAAGTCATTTGATTTTAGATAAGTTTTAAGACGATTTTAAATTATTTAAGGAATTTTAGTTGAAAAAAAACTCTAGAATCCCATCTAAAACAATGTGATTTGTTTTTTTATAGTTTTAACTAAAAAACCTCACCAAAACTCTTAAAATCATAATAAATTCATAAAATCTATAACTTAAAATATTTCAAATAACAGTGGATTTCAAAATAGATTTTGAAATCACAAAGAATAACATTAGATTTTGAAAAACTTTTTAAAATTTATACTTTAATAACATATGATTTATCTCTTTAATAAAATTAAATACACCGCTTTATTAGATACTCTCGAGAGAGACTCTGCCAATCAAGTTGCTCTACGATACAATCCAGTGTCTGATATTAACTACTCACTCTATAAATATCAAAAGAAGATCACAAGGAGAAAACAGATCCACAAAAATGTTTCAGTTATGCTTTCTCTTGATGATACTCGTCTTCCCCTTACTCTACATAGCCTACAACATCAGATCTAAAACGCAGCGTTTTAACTTACCACCAGGTCCACTAGGTCTTCCTGTGGTTGGACATCTCCATCTCCTAAAACCACTCCTCCACCGTTTCTTCCACTCCCTCGCCGAGCAATACGGTCCCATCATTACCCTCCGCTTCGGCTTCCGCAGAGTCGTTATCATATCATCTTACCCTCTAGTTAAGGAATGTTTCACCGGCCAAAACGACATCGTTTTGTCAAACCGGCCTACTTCTTTAACAAACAAGTACATTTCTTACAACAACACCACCCTTGGAACCTCCTCTTACAATGACCATTGGAAAAACCTCCGGCGCATCAGCTCCGTCGAGATCCTCTCCCCACACCGCCTTCAGAGCTTCCACCATGTCCGTAGAGACGAGATCCATCGGGTGCTCACGAGACTTGCACGTGGCAACATCACCAATGGTGATAATAAACTCGATTCTTTCAAGGAGGTCGAACTCGAGCCACTCTTTTCGGATCTAACGCTCAATAACATCGTGAGGATGGTAACGGGGAAGACATACTACGGCGATGATGTTCAAAACAAGGAAGAGGCGGAGATATTCAAGAATCTCATCAAGGAGGTTTTTACAATAAGCGGCTCGAATAATCCTGGCGATTTTCTTCCCTTCTTGAAATTCTTTGGGAACAAATACGAGAAAAAAGTGAAAAATATTGGCAAATCCGTGGACCAAGTCTTGCAACGTCTCCTGGACGAGTGTCGGAAAGACAAGGAAGGAAACACTATGATCAATCACTTAATGTCTTTGCAGGATCAAGAACCTGAGTATTACAACGACGTAACCATTAAAGGACTAATGATGGTAATATCTATAATTATTATTTTTCCAAAAAAATATAAATATGACTCCAACAAAAAAAAACGAGATTGTATAATGAGATTTTAATTCATCGTTATATTCATTTCATTGTATTCAACATATTTCTCTCAAGTCCTTAATTATTGGTTACACTTTTCTAAAGTTTTTGTTTTGGAAAACCAAAAACTTTTATCGGTATTTTCTTTTGTAATAAAACTAATGATGGTATTTTTTTTTTCTACAAAACTTCAAAGTGTGTTTTTTTTAGGAATATAATGTTCATTTCTAAAATACCTAAATTGACATAAATCATGCAGGCGATGATACTCCCTGGATCAGATACTTCTTCGGCCGAGATGGGATGGATTATGACACACTTGTTGAGACATCCCGATGTGTTGAACAAAGCAAGAGCTGAGATCGATGAAAAGATAGGACAAGACCGTCTCATCGACGAACAAGACATTTCTGATCTTCCTTACCTTCAAAACATTGTGTCCGAGACATTCCGGTTAACCCCGGTAGGTCCGATCTTGGTCCCTAGAGAAACTTCCGACGACGTAAAAATTGGTGGGTATGACGTGCCCCGTGGTACAACAGTCCTGGTTAACGCATGGGCCATCCACAGAGACTCGAAGTTCTGGCACGATCCAGAGAAATTTGATCCTGAAAGATTTAATGAAAACAAAAGCAAAACTGATGAATCCTCGGGCAGTGTTAAAACCCTGATGCTCTTTGGGAGCGGTCGGAGAGTGTGTCCTGGTGCTGGACTCGCGCAGAAGATTATAACGTGGACAATAGGAGCATTGGTCCAATGTTTTGATTGGGAGAGAGTGAATGGTGAAGAGATTGATCTGGAGGAAGCTCCAGGGGGTGTGATGCGAAAGCTTAAACCTTTACGTGCCATGTGCCGACCTCGACCAGTCATGTCTAAACTTGTTGCTTAGACAGCTTTGATGGAGTCACATAACCGAACCGAACCGGAAGTATGCATCTTGATTGAATTATATCTAGTTTTCTCTTTTATTTGGCTCTTTTATTTACTTTGTTGATTGTTTCAGTTAATAAGGAGAATTGATCATCCGTTAGATAAGGAACAAATCTCCCATTTCCCACTTTCCAGTATTGTAAGAGCCATGTCTCCACCTTTGCTTCTTTTTTTGCTATTTAATCAATAAAAAGAGCTAAATAGGCAATCTTAGTTGCCTAACAAAAGTGTTATTGTGTTCTTAAGTTAAATTCTAAACCCGGGGACAACAATTGGTATCAGTCTATCAGAACATTAACTTATTTTTTCTTTTCTTCACAAACATTTTGTTACTTACATCTTTCATCAAACCATCGTTCATCATTCCACCTAAAAAAAAGCAATACTTGTCTTTACGTATCAAGAGCTACCACTGAATCAAAAAGCTGATTTTACATCTTATCACTTGGAAAAGAAGAAGCAAACGAGTGGTGGCAAGCCACATCAAAGACGCCGAGGGTCAAATTCACATCACATCATCATCACATGGGAGTTGTGGACATGCTTGCTGAGCGAGTCTTTGTGTGGTAAGAAATTAGGTATGCTTTGCATTGTGCATTTTCAAAATATTTTGAAAATTTTATTTATGTACTATCAACGCCATCAAATCTTTGAGGGATTTCCTTTTATTTATTTGGTAAAGTTTTTCTTTGACGTTTCTTCTAAATGAATTTTTTTTTTAATTCTAGATAACTTAAAATCCGTAAAGTACTAGATTCTCACCTGTACTATGTGCGGGAACATTCGTTGTATATGATGTAAATTAAATTTGGCTTTTGTATTGTATTGAAATATTAATATCAGCTTAACAATTTTGAATTAAGGGTTTAGCCAAAAAGTGTCAAAATGGATAACTCGACCCGATCCAAACCCACATGGATTTGAGATTTAATGGGGAGTTTGACCTGGATCCATATGTTATATAAGTTGAATTTACATACTCAAATCTAAAAATATAAAACTCATTGACTTAATAGGTTATATGGGTTACTCACATATAGATTAAAATATAAGAATAAATTAATAGATAAATCAAAACAATCCATATTATTATAAATCGGACCAACGTTTTTAACTTTTCAACTAACAAATTAAATTAAAATGTGTATGTATCTTAAAATAAAATAAAATAAAAATCATAAATCTAATAAAATCAATAAAACAATAAAAGCAATAAACCATTGATTAGTTTTAAAAGATACTTCGATCTTAGTTGGATGATGATAAGAAGAAAACATATCTGTTAATTTTTTTTAAAACACTTGAGAACCTTTTAAAGTAATTTACATATATATTATTATTTTGTTTTTGATAAATTTTGTGATAAATCAATCGATAACTCATGATCCTAATGAGTTTATCTGCTAAATTCATAAACCCATTAGGGGTAACCCACCGAAGACTCATTTATTTATATGGATAAAAAATATAACTCTAACCCAATTAAATTATGGACGGGTTTGGATAATTCATGAGTATTGATCCAATTTGACACATCTACATGTAGGTTCATGAGTTTAATTTTTTTGTTTAGACAAAGATTGAGTAGTTTCCAATAAAAATTCATTGTTATGTTTCAATGTTTTCTATTATTTCAAATATAGTTTATAAAATAGTTTTGTTGATATAAATGATACTCATATTTATCACAATAAATATATTAAAAATTGACAAATTTATGAATTTAGAAACTATTAGATGTTTGTATAATTTGTAATTATTTACTTCATGTGATCTAATTTTTCGGTTAAATAAAAATAAATTTTTTATGATTTTAGTCTATTAAATTTTTTTTTGGGTTAAATGAGAAGCACGACCATTTTTCTCATTTTAAAAGTATTAGATGGATTTAACTTTCTCTATCCTCTCGGCAATATTCTAGGAGATGCACAACCGCTTTTCCCATTTTTCTATATTTTTGCCATTTCATAATTTTATTTTAAAGATTAATTGTTTGGCATGTTCTGCACGTTCTAGAACCGTAGATTTTTTTTTGGCAAATAACTTTCTACCTAATTGGATTAATGTGTAGTTGACAAAAAAATAACTTCATTTTTTAACTTTTGTTGTTCCTGTCAATCTTACACTCGCTGGTAACTTCTCAGAATCAAAAACCAAGTTTATAAGCAATACAAAGTATACAACTTATTTATATTTATTTATGTTTAATATAATTAAGATATGTATGCGTTAACCCGTCTAATACTTGTTTTAAAGTGTATGTACATCTCTAAACAATTCTTCAATAGCTTGTGCTTTCTGTGATACTTTTATAAAATTCCACACATGCTTCTAGTTATAGGAGCCATGTATATTGTCTACAATCCATGTACTAAAACACCATCTTAATGTCATTTATACGTATATTTATGATCACAACAATTTACATACCGTGTCATTTTAAAAAATCAGCTTCTTTGTTAAATATTTTTATATGTATAATTAAATATAAATAAGAAAATTAGAATATGGAAAATCTCTTTGTTAAAAAAACCATAAATCTCATGATTATTGGTAATAAAATATTTAAGTTGCTAAACTTTCAAACGCATTTATTATAATATGAGTTTTTGAAAATATTTAAATAAATTATAAATACTAAGAAAGAAAAACAAAAATATTAAAAAAAATTAATGTTGAAAATATATGAACAAAATTGAAATATTTTTTTGTATAACTAATAGGATTATTTCGTTCCATCAAAAATTTTAAATAACATTTTTTATCAAATTAAAGTTTCACTAAAGTTATTTATATTATTCGATTTAATTGTATAGTTTAGCCTTATAAATAAATTAAAACGAATTAAATTATTAGTTTTGGATGCTTATTATATTAAGATTCCTACTCTTACCGCTCTTCATCAAATTGTTATTCTTTTATAGTATTTTTTTAATTATAATAAATCGGATTCTCAATACTTTATGAGATTATCTTTACTTTGAATATTCATTTATTGTTTACATATCTTAAGATTAGTTTAGGAAATCACTATTAATGCTATTGATAATATTATAAATTTTACTTTTTATTATTTGATTAGTAACTTGATAATTATTTTCCATTTTAAACTTTATTTTTCTTAATTAATTTTAATTTTTAACACATTCATCATCTGATCAATATTAGATACATGTCGCGATCTCGTGAATTATAACTTTGCTTACGTGTCATGTTTATATAAAAATGCATTGTGGTAAATACTTTTGATTTTAAAAATTATAACGCCTATAATTTTAACAAATGTAATTATATTCTAAATTACGACTCACACAAATATTTAATATTTATTTTATTATTATTTGTTATTAAATCGTCAGTTTAATATATTTATCTCATACTAAAATTGTCTCATACTTATTATATTATATTAGCAAAATAACACTTATAATATGACATCTCATTTTGTCTTTAACTATTTAGATAATTTGAAATGGAAAGAATGAATTTTGTAATATAACAATTTAGAAATATTACCTATTTTAGTAGGATGATTTTTTCTTTTTTGTTAATTAGTTTATAATCTTTGTTTGTTTAGAATATAGTTCTTATTTTTTTTTAAAATTTTTTTGTTTATATTGACACATATCATAATTACATATGTTGTAATCTGGTGAGTTATAATTTTGTATGTGTGTCGCGTTCTCATCGTGCGCATGCTCTTTATTATAATTATAATAAGTTACACACCAAAATACATATTGAGTAATTATTATAACCATTGTTTTTTTTTTGTTATTGTAGCTCATACTTTTTTTTTTTTTAAAAAGGGTAAACTTACCTTTACCCCTTTACCCTGGCGATGCCGATGGTTTAATCCCCCAGTGGCTAACGGAAATCGAACTGCGGATACCATATTGGATTATCCTTTTTGTGGGTCTTCAAGTACCACTAGCCCAACCCCGTTGGTTTATTGTAGCTCATACTTAAGTATGCAAACCTGACATTGAGTTTGAAACCGCAACGGCGAACCACTCTATACCGGATAACTAACTCTTGAATTATCTTACTTAATATATTTTACATTTTCAATCAAATAAAAGTGTAATTTTTGGTTTTTGGCGATTTTGTGGCGAAAATCTGCAAAGCGTACAAAGGAAAGACTGCTCTACCAAAACTCTGCAATTCCTCTGCCTTGTCTTAGAAGACAGTGTCGAAGTTTCAAGTCTCTAATGCCAATGAAGCTATCAATTAATTATCAAAATACTTTGTTGCACTAAGATGGATTTAAGCTTCATGTTATAAGTGGAATGATAAATTAAAGGCCATTTTCTAAACTTTTTATAGTTACGCGTTGATGCATGCAGCTTATGATTTTTCTTAAATTAAAAACGCTTCAATTGAATTATACAAAAGCAAGTGTAACTACACTTTTGCTTACGCAAACGCCAAAAACGCTTTGTTGACGTATATCTGAAAGCACCAAGAAACACTCTACACTACTTACATTATTCTCATCCAATCATCAAATCAAAATCAATCACAAAAAGGCTTTAACCGAACTCTAACCAAAGCAAACCAACTGAACTTAAACCAATCCACAGTGAAATCAGAGTTAATAATGCACAACGACGTTTGGTTAAGCAATTTTTCAACCCGATTAGTTCGGTTTAGTTTGATTTGAAATCGAATTGAACTGATAACACAATACATGTTAGAAAAACACAAACATGCAAGTAAGAATAGTTGTAGAAACTATATATACTTTAAACAAATACCATGTCGTTTCTTTATTTTTGATACTTGGATTCGAGAGGATAAGTTTTGTTTTTGGACAAGGACCATTGAAGAAACTAATCAAAATTGGTTCAACACCGGTGAAGCCATTTGTAGCAGCAAAAAGTTTAAAAACAAAAGAGAACATTCTGCCAAGAGAAAAATAACTCTTGACACTTAAACTCACAATGGTTACTTTAAATTTTTTTCTTTGTGTACCTTAATCTTTAAGTAGATATCAAAACCTCTTTCATCAGTTCCTCCTCGTGGCAATAACATACGCCATGATCTTCGAGAGCACTTCAGCTGCTTCCTCCAGAGTCGCCTTACGATCTTCCACGTAGTTCCAAAGCTCTAAAACCACATAGCTACCACTCGGGTTATTATCCTCTATCTCTAGTTTTGCTCTCACCACTTCATTATAAACGTCTTCGCAATATTCGTTCTTTAGCTCAAGCAACTTCTCGTCGTTTTTATCCATCACTATCTGCAATTCTTACATTTTGAAATCTTTAGATATATTATATGAAAAGGAAAGATCACATCCTCAAGATTTGAAAGTAAAGTCCAAACCTTTGGTGTTCCATCAGATTCATCGACTTTAAACGGATGCCATTGCACAATTCCAATGTGTGTTTCCCACAATGAACACAATTCCATGGCCTTTTTCTCTATTCTTGAATTTGAACATCTATATTTACTCTCAACCGCTGCGAAAAAGGGGTCAGGGTTTAACTGCCCCAATCTCTTCACTCTAATATTTTCTTCCCTCATCAATCCTTCATTCCTATTCCATACCTATTCATCAAAAGAAAATATTAGAAAAGTCGAAAGGAAAAGCGAAAAGAAGAGACATATTCATAAATGTTACACGTTTTTGCCTTGATCATCTCTTTACGAACGTCTTGATACTCGTCGTTGGTTACACGTTCTTTTTGTGACAAGTACATCATTTTGTCTTGTAGAGCTGTTTCTCTAGCTTTGAGCTCTATCTGAGACTTTGCAATCTCATTCACAAACTCTGCATCTCCATCACTCCTCAGCATGTGCTTCATTACATTGGTGTTACCTTTCAGCTTCTCTATCTCTAACTCAAGCTCTTGCCTTTCATTTAGCTTCGCTTCCATTTCCATTATCTTTTCATGAAGCTTCTCTTTCTCTTTCTGCAAAAGTTGAGAAAGTAAACATTAAATTTATAATTTGTCTAATGAATATATTATACAGTCCACCTAATGAAACTACTTGCCTGGTGCTTTTGTGCAAGTTTCAGAGCTTCTTTATTTGCTACATTCTGCTCCCATATAGCCTTTTGATTCTCATCCTATAACCGAAAACAGAAGAAACAATTTATGCAAGAAAATTTTCCATAGTCTTTTCATTTATATAGCTTCTCTATGTCTTATACCGAACATTATACCATTTTTCTGTTGAGTATGGATTTTTCCAAGTCAACTTCGTGTACGTTTCCCCAAGTTAGCGCGATCCGTCTAGCACGCTCCTCTAGCTTCACCCTCTGTGTTTCCAGTTCCGACATAGATCTTTCATGTCCTAACATAATCTGCTCATAAAGATCTTGCACGTTCTTGTGCATCTTCTCAATCTCTACTCATCAAAGAAGACACAAACAAAGCAAAATAACCATCTCAAACAAGAAACCAAATACTACATAGATTCTTATTTAAAGCTAATTAAGTGTGTGTGCGCGTGTGTGTGTGCGTGTGTGTGTGTTGTTTTTACCTTCTTTGTAAGTTATGGTCAACTCAATGTTATGCTGTTTCACATTCTCAATCAAAAGAGAAGTCAGATCAACTCTCTCTTCAAGCTCTTGCTTTCTTATCTTCTTCATCTCAATCGATTGAGACATTTTTTCCACAAGCTGTTTCATTTTCCTCTTATCCTCCACTTCAATCTCTGACACAGTTTTCAAATCTCCATTCTTCTGAACATGCTTCCCAACAACATTTCTTCCATAGTAATCTGTGTCTTTTGCGACCCACCCATAAAGCTTTTCATTTCTCAAGTGTATACCTTTTACACAAGTCAAGAAAAGAAATGTCACTAGAAAATATACTTAAAATACAAAAAAAAAAAAACTCACTTGAAACAACACATTTTGATACCTTTCTCATAATCTCTTTTTCCATGACCATCTAATCCAAAACTTCTCTCGAATTTTATGGCATTTTCAAATCCTTCAAAATCTTTGTCAAATTTGACCAAAGCATAACCAGAATTACCCTTATAATTCCAAAGAGGTTCGACTTTTTTTGGATTAAACCTTTTAAGTTTTAGCTCATCACGTAACCTAGAACCGCTTTCGCCTACTCTCCAACCATTTCTTTCAAACCCATGGCGTCATGGAATCTAATTAAGTCTAATATAAATGTTAGAATTAGACCTAAATCGATCGGAAATATAGCAATCAGATCGAAATTGAGGGAATAAAAGGGAAAGGGATCTAGAGTAAGAAAACCTTCTCGAGAAGTACATTTATCGGGATGGTTCTTGAGATCTTCCGGAGATGCGATCTTGGGAACACCTAAGATCTCGTAGAACTTGGTGTTGCGCTCTTCTTCGATGGCCCTAGTGTAACGCCCCAACCCGATAATCCTAACCGCGGTAAGGGAGTTATCGAACATACGATCATCTTTTTATACTTAGTCCATTTTTTTTGTTTTTTATTTAACTTAGTCATTTCAACTAGATTTCAATTCAATTCGATTTCAGCGGAAGACTAACAACTTAGCGCGTTCAAATAAGCATAAATGACGAACCTCCGTGAATTTACTTAATAAAAATTCATTCGATTAAACTTATTTCAAACGAGGTTCAATAATGATAAAGGGTTCCTTAAACAACTTAGCAAACGATTCCATGTTTTAACTTAACAACGAAATCAAGTTTATCTTAGCAAATGAATGCAATACAAACCCAACCAAACGAGTCTAACGAGTACAACAAATGAAATCCGGCCTAAATCCATCCGTTCCTTCCCAGCTTGTCTTACGAAATCCTTAGCCACTTTTATCACCTACGACCATGAAAGGGCGCATAAGCAAACGAATTGTTTAGTGAGAGCGGTCATCCCGTCTCACTTAGCTAATATCACGAATCATCATATGAACAAACGGGCAAACATATCAAACCAAACTTGAACTTTCGTTCACAAACCGTGTTGATCAAACACCAAACATGACATAATGTGTGCACACATCATCAAACCGTATACATAAGTATACCTATACACCGAAGTGTATCTGCCAAACCAAACCAAACGGACAAAAATGGCTTCATGAGCCAAACATACAAACAACCCTAGACATTAGCTACGGTCATGCACTCACCTTAGCAAACAATCGATTGAAGGAAAAGACACGTTCTACCCGCACTGATCAGTCACGATCCACCCAAACGCTACCCGCGTACACTCGCTACTGAAATTTCTTTACCCAAACCGAATCAAATCATATCAGAACTAGACCAAGGTAAACTATCGATAGAAAAACACCAAGGGTAACGATCCTTACCCAAACTATCAAACACGAAAACGATCGATCTTGCCAACGATCGCGCACCACAACCCTTCACGAAACTACTTTGATCTGTACCCATCGACACGAAAACACCAAGTTAAGGTCGAACACGGGTAATCAACCGATAGGAAAACAAAAGGGTTTTCGAGACTTACCCACACAAACGGATCGAACAGACGCTACCCGTGCTAGTTCACCACAACGAGCGGTCTCACCCAGAAAACACTCGCGACACCACAAACAGTTCACGTGAATCATCCTCCGTTACGATCGTGAACACACGTAACCCTATCGTGTAACTTCACCCAATCAATACAAGAAATACGTGTTAAGGCCAACCAAGGGTAATCAAACGGTGAAACAGAAAGTCTCACGAGACTTACCCAAAACCCAGCGATCGACACACGAAAACATGCGGTCTCACTCGGTGAACACTCGCAACACCCGACCAGAACTCGCACCCGATTACCCAAACCCACGAGGACTCGACAGAAACTCGCGACACACAAACTCTCTCCCGCGATTATCTCAAGGTTCTGCAGAAAATGAGAGAAATGAACAAGGAGGGGGTCGTTTTATAGCCCGCGGATCCAACCCATCCCTTAAACACGGTCAGATTAAACAATTCCTCCCACCAACCGCAGTTCCTTATTTTATTCAGCCCACCAACCGGATATTCCTTCCCACCAGCCGCGGTCCGATTAAAATAACACCCTACGGCTGCGTGCTTGAATAAACAAGTCACCCTACTACGCGGCTCAGTAAACAAATCGGCCTACCGCGCGGCCTGATTAAAATAATTCGGCCTACCCGCGCAGCTCAATAAACAATTCCCTACCGCGCGCTCGATTAAAATAACACCCCTACACACGTGATATCCTTCCCGCGGACCCGTCGACACACGACCCGCCCAGATATTCCTTCCCGCGACACGATACGGATCCTTACCGTGACATGATACGGATCCTTACCGCGACACGATACAGATTCCTTACCGCGACACGATGATTCCTTACCACGACACGTACCGCGACACGATGCAGAAATCCTTACCGCGACACAATAATTCCTTACCGCGACACGATGTCTGTCTTGCCCAAGCCTTGATCCTCTCGATCCAAATCTCAAACCCGGTAAGAAATCTCGAGAACGGGTATTACAAATCTCCCCCACTTAGCAAAGATTCGTCCTCGAATCAGTTCAATTCTTTCCCCTTCTCTTAGGTGCTTCCCGCACTTGTTTCTCAAACCACATTGGAAACTTCTCCTTCATTGACGTCTCTGGTTCCCAAGTGACCTCTTCCACACCATCACAATCCCAAACGACCTAAACCAACTTAACCTTTTTCCTTCGGTCTGCTCGAACCCTTCGATCAATGATCTTGATCGGTCTACCTTCCACGGTCAGATTAGGTTGCAAATCTGCTGGAGTTTCAACAATCACCTTTTCACCGTTTACAATACACTTCTTTAGCATAGACACGTGAAACACCTTGTGAAAAGCTTGCAAGGACGGTGGCAACTCCAACTTATTAGCCACTGGTTCGATCCTTTCACAATCCTGAACGGTCCCATGTATTTCAGGCTCAACTTAGCCGTCCGCCTAGACCGCTCCTTACCCTTGTAGGTAACCGTCTTCAAATACACCATATCACCAACTGCAAACTCTAGCTTCCTACGACGCTTATCTGCTTAATGTTTTGCCGATCATGAGCTTCCTTAAGCTTGATCTTCAAGATCCGAACGTTCTCACTCGTGTCATCCACGAAGTTCCTACCAAAGATACTCCTCTCCCCCACTTGTGTCCAACAAAGGGGTGTACGACAAGCCTACCATACAAAGTTTCATATGGAGACATGCCGATACTAGCTTGGTAGCTATTGTTATAAGCAAATTCGGCCAACGACAAGTGACTTTCCCAACTCTCATCCCAATCTATGATTGCCGCCCTTAGCAAATCTTCGAGAGGCTGGATCATCCGTTCAGACTGTCCGTCTGTCTGTGGATGATAAGACGAACTCATATAAACTTTGGTTCCAAACCGCTTCTGCAACATCCTCCAAAATGCCGAAGCAAACTTAGAATCTTGATCAGACATAATACTAGCCGGAACTCCATGTAACCGCACAATCTCCCTCACATAAATCTCAACAAGTATCTCCGAGGTGTCTTTTTGGTTCACCGCTACAAAATGTGCTACCTTGGTCAATCGATCCACGATGACCCAAATTGCATCCTTATTATTCAACATCGGTAAACTCGTGACAAAATCCATCTGATCATATCCCATTTCCACTCAGGCATAGGTAACTTCTGTAACAAGCCTCCCGGAACCTGATGTTCCGCCTTAACCATCTGACATATCGGACAGCTAGCCACCCACTAAGCAACATCATGCTTCATTCCAACCCAATGGTATTATCTCTTCAGGTCACGATACATCTTCGTTGCTCCCGGATGAATGGAGAACTTAGACTGGTGTGATTCCTTAAGAATCTCTTCCCGTAATGCCTGATCACTCGAAACACACACCCGACCATTTACCAAAATTGTACCATTATTCGCAATCTGATACTATGTCTTATCGTTCTGAGCTGCCTGATTCAACTTCTCATCCTTCTCTTGGGCTAACCGAACACGAGTCAACAAATCTACCTGATCTGCCGCTCCTAAACCCAACGGTTCCACATCATCTGTCAAAACTGCAAGACGCAAGGTACACACCATGCTCACCAAAGACTCCATGTCTTTTCCCGAGGCTACATCCACTCGCTTACGACTTAGTGCATTCGCCACTGAATTTGCCTTACCTGGATGGTACTCAATAGACAAATCGTAATCCGCAACCAATTCCATCCATCTCCGTTGCCTAAGATTCAATTCCGGCTGAGTAAAGATATACCTCAAGCTCTTATGATCCGTGAAAATCTGAACCTTAATGCCATAGAGATAGGATCTCCAAATCTTCAAGGCAAAAACCACAGCCTCCATCTCAAGGTCATGGGTTGGATAGTTCCCTTCATGTTTCCTCAACTGTCTAGATGCATAAGCGATCATTGTACCCCTCTGCATCAGAACCCACCTGATATGATCATGGACGAGCATGCTTTGGACGAGGACGTTTTGATCATACCCGAAGGTCCCGTTACGCGGTCCAAGACAAGAAAGCTTGTCGGAGCTGTTCAGAAGTTACTTAATGACATTCGGATCGAGGAAGAAGATCAGCTTATGCACAATGCCGTTACCTCAATTTCGGCTACGATATTTTTTTGAGATTGGTCGTTAAGCATAAGTTGTTGTACTCTTTTTCCTGTACTCGGTTTTGTCCCAATGGGTTTTCCGAGTAGAGGTTTTAATGAGGCACGACTTATGCTTCCCCTTTACGGTCCAATTTCACGAAAATATCAAGACAAAAATTGCATGGAATTTTGACTTGAAGATGCATTGAACGTGGAGGCCAAGAAGTGTTCACACTTGGAGTTATTATTAGTCAAGGTTCATTGGGTTTAGTCTTAGTAAAAAAATAATAATAACTTTGTTATTTTCTATGCATTGTTTTTAGTACTTTTATCTTTAATTCTTCCCCTATATAAACCATGTACTTCCTTTGAGAATAATCATTCACTTTTATAAAATCTTTCTTAAAGAAGTTTCTCTCTTGTTCTTTTGTGAACTTGTCGATCTCTTGGTGGTTAGCCAACGAAATCAAACCGGTCATTGGGTGGTTAGCTCTTTGATCACAATTGATCACTAGGTGGTTAGCCTTGTGTTCACGCCAACTCCGAGGTGGTTAGCCGAAGAGTTCATTCGTTCCTTAGGTGGTTAGCCTTCGGTTCTGGTTCACCGAGTGCCGTCCATAGCCCTCGACGCAGCCATTCGCTTCCCCGCCTTGTTTATCCAAGGATCTATCTGTTTAAAGACCAAGAAGAGTGTGCGTTCCTTTGGGAGATCGTATCACCATCCTTGACGCATCTGTGTAAACCACGAATAGTTCACCTGGCTTGGGCAATGCTAAGACCGGCGGATTTGTCAGCATTCCCTTAAATGTTGAAAAACTCTTCTCACACTCGGCTGTCCAAACGAACAGAACATCCTTCCCCGTTAGCTGAGTCATCGACTTGGCTATACTAGCAAACCCTTTCACAAATCTCCGGTAATACCCAGCTAACCCAAGGAAACTCCTTATCTCCAAAGCATTTCGCGGTCTCGACCATTCCTTAATGGCCTTGATCTTTTCTAGATCAACAGACACTCCCTTGTCGGAAACGATATGACCCAAAAATCCAATCTCCTTCTGTCAAAAGCTACACTTGCTGAACTTGGCAAACAGCTTATGTTCCCGCAACCTACTCAACACCTTCTCCAAATGGACCTGGTGCTCTTCTCGGTTCCTCGGATACACCAAAATGTCGTCGATGAAAATGATAACAAAATCGTCCAAATACTCCCAGAACACATTGTTCATCAACTTCATGAATGCTGCTAGTGCATTAGTCAGCCCAAAAGGCATCACCACAAACTCGTAATGACCATACCTCGTGCGAAAGGCAGTCTTACGTATATCCACCTCGGCTATCAAAATCTGATGATAACCCAAAGCCAAATCAATCTTTGAAAAACAAGTATCACCTTTGAGTTGGTCCAACAACTCATCAATCCTTGGTAAGGGATACTTGTTCTTCACCGTCACCCAATTCAACCCTCGGTAATCAATACACAGTCTGAAACTCCCGTCTTTCTTCTTAACGAACAACACCGGTGCTCCCCACGGTGAACTGCTCGGTCGAACAAAACCTTTCTCCAACAACTCACTTAGCTGTTTCTTAAGTTCGGCCATCTCAGCAGGCGCCATTCTATACGGTGCCTTAGAGATCGGAGCCGTACCAGGCTTTAACTCAATAGTGAACAGATCTGACCTCGCCGGTGGTGGTCCTGACAACAACTCAAACATATCCTCCAAATCCCTCGCCACTGGAATCTCACCCAACTCGACCACCGGTTCTTCATCGCCCATGGTGATGGTAGCCAGATACGCCTCACACCCTTTCGCGATCAACTGTCCCGCCTGGATAGCTGACACGATCAAACCACTAGGTGAAGTCTGAATCCCCTGAAACACGACATTCGCGTCACCTTTCTCAAACCAAACATGTCTTCGATGACAGTCCAGATGTGCCTTATACTTATCGAGCCAATTCATGCCCAATATCACCTCATAGGACTTAACTCAACAAATCCTCAAGTTTGCTGGCATGTCGATCCCACCGATCAACACCGAGACATTCTTGACCATCCCGTAAGTCATCATCACCTGACCACCTGCCGCTTGGACCATTCCGAAATGATCCCCTAGTTTCTTCAGGAACTCACCTTTTCCTACCAAACTCGGATTAACAAAACAATGTGTCGCTTCCGAATTGAACAACACATGGATTGCCAATCCACCCATACAAACTATCCCTACGCATTCGTATGGAATGCTAAGAACACAAACTACAAACAACAAACGACAAACGGCAAATGACAACGACAAACGACCACCCGCAAACCATTTCACAAACTCAAACAATTTACCAAGTAAATGATAAATTACTAACCAGAGATCGGTCGCGAAGAACTCGGAGCAATGGCTTCCTCTGAGATAGAGAACACTCTTGGCATCACGGCTGTCCCCACCGCTGGCCTCTTTGCTGCTGGTTGACTCCCACCTTGCTGAGCCAGCTTCGGACAATTGGGCTTAAAGGTGCCCCGGATCACCGCAATGGTAGCACACTTTCTGTACTGTGCACTCTCTGAGCCTATGTTCCGTGCTGCCACGTGACGTCCAGCATACTTCAACAGCCTGTTGAACTCCACATCAAGCTCTCGGATGGTCATAGTACCCTGACGCAGCTCCAAGAACTCGGTCTCCAAACTGTCAGACGCTTCCGGTGGAAAGTACTTGGCTCGAAATTCTCCACAGAACGTATCCCATGAACAATCGGGGTTCGCCATCCTTGCGGATACACCCGTCCACCAGTCATAGGACTTTTCACCCAAGAAATGGACCGTAATGTCCTTCTTGTATCCCTCCGGACAACGAATGGAAATAAAGTTCCTCTCCATCCTCGATCTCCACTCGTCCGCCATAACCGGATCAGAACCACCCTCGAACTTCTTGGTTTCCAACTTAACCATGTGCTCCATCATGGATAAGTACGACGGAATCACCGCAGCCGCTACATTAGCTACTGCCAGTTGTACCACATCCACTGGTGGTACCGCAACTGCAAGTGCTGGGGCAACATTTGGTAATCTTGCCAATAGCTGGGCCATCATACCCATCATTTGCCCGTCGTCCATTGTAGGTGGAGTAGCTGCTGCAGCCTGATCATTCGCTGTATTGCCACCCGCACTGGTGTTACCCACATTATCAGCATCACGAACCTCCGCGTGATCAGAACTCCTTGTTACACTGCCCTCGGTACCACTAGCAGTGGTAGCAGGTGCAACACCTCTGACCTTTCGACCATTACCTCTAGCCATCTACAAACCAAACCAGATGATATACTAAGTTCATCATAACTTAGCAACACATTAACAAACAATGAGACTTACCGTGAGACAGCGCTGAAAGGATGGATTACTATAGCCTACAAACCCATTTATGCAACATAAAACAATCCTAGAATGAACCGCGCTCTGATACCAACTTGTAATGCCCCAACCCGATAATCTTAACTGCGGTAAGAGAGTTATCGAACATACGATCATCTTTTTATACTTAGTCAATTTTTTTTCGTTTTTTATTTAACTTAGTCATTTCAACTAGATTTCATTTCAACTAGATTTCAATTCAATTCGATTTCGGCGAAAGACTAACAACCTAGCGCGTTCAAATAAGCATAAATGATGAACCTCCGTGAATTTACTTAATTAAAATTCATTCGATTAAACTTATTTCAAACGAGGTTCAATAATGATAAAGGGTTCCTTAAACAACTTAGCAAACGATTCCATGTTTTAACTTAACAACGAAATCAAGTTTATCTTAGCAAATGAATGCAATACAAACCCAACCAAACGAGTCTAACGAGTACAACAAACGAAACCCGGCCTAAATCCATCCGTTCCTTCCCAGCTTGTCTCACGAACTCCTTAGCCACTTTTATCACCTGCGACCATGAAAGGGCGCATAAGCAAACGAATTGATTAGTGAGAGCGGTCATCCCGTCTCACTTAGCTAATAACACGAATCATCATATGAACAAACGGGCAAACATATCAAACCAAACTTGAACTTTCGTTCATAAACCAAACTTGAACTTTCGTTCACAAACCGTGTTGATCAAACACCAAACATGACATAATGTGTGCACACGTCATCAAACCGTATACATAAGTATACCTATACACCGAAGTGTATCTGCCAAACCAAACCAAACGGACAAACATGGCTTCATGAGCCAAACATACAAACAACCCTAGACATTAGCTACGGTCATGCACTCACCTTAGCAAACAATCGATTGAAGGAAAAGGCACGTTCTACCCGCACTGATCAGTCACGATCCACCCAAACGCTACCCGCGTACACTCGCTACTGAAATTCCTTTACCCAAACTGAACCAAATCATATCAGAACCAGACCAAGGTAAACTATCGATAGAAAAACACCAAGGGTAACGATCCTTACCCAAACTATCGAACACGAAAACGATCGATCTTTCCAACGATCGCGCACCACAACCCTTCACGAAACTACTTTGATCTGTACCCATCGACACGAAAACACCAAGTTAAGGTCGAACACGGGTAATCAACCGATAGGAAAACAAAAGGGTTTTCGAGACTTACCCACACAAACGGATCGAACAGACCCTACCCGCGCTAGTTCACCACAACGAGCGGTCTCACCCAGAAAACACTCGCGACAGCACAAACAGTTCACGTGAATCATCCTCCCTTACGATCGTGAACACACGTAACCCTATCGTGTAACTTCACCCAATCAATACAAGAAATACGTGTTAAGGCCAACCAAAGGTAATCAAATGGTGAAACAGAAAGTCTCACGAGACTTACCCAAAACCCAGCGATCGACACACGAAAACATGCGGTCTCACTCGGTGAACACTCGCAACACCCGACCAGAACTCGCACCCGATCACCCAAACCTACGAGGACTCGACAGAAACTCGCGACACACAAACTCTCTCCAGCGATTATCTCAAGGTTCTGCGGAAAATGAGAGAAATGAGCAAGGAGGGGGTCGTTTTATAGCCCGCGGATCCAACCCATCCCTTAACCACGGTCAGATTAAACAATTCCTCCAACCAACCGCAGATCCTTATTTTATTCAGCCCACCAACCGAATATTCCTTCCCACCAGCCGCGGTCCGATTAAAATAACACCCTACGGCCGTGTGCTTGAATAAACAAGTCACCCTACTGCGCGGCTCAAAAAACAAATCGGCCTACCGCGCGGCCTGATTAAAATAATTCGGCCTACCCGCGCGGCTCAATAAACAATTCCTTACCGCGCGGCTCGATTGAAATAACACCCCTACGCACGTGATATCCTTCCCGCAGACCCGTCGACACGCGACCCGCCCAGATATTCCTTCCTGCGACACGATACGGATCCTTACCGCGACACGATACAGATTTCTTACCATGACACGATGATTCCTTACCACGACACGTACCACGACACGATGCAGAAATCCTTACCGCGACACGATGTCTGTCTTGCCCAAGCCTTGATCCTCTCGATCAAAATCTCAAACCCGGTAAGAAATCTCGAGAACGGGTATTACACCTAGCCCGAACATCTTTTCTCCATTCTTATGAACACGCTACAAAACCTAATCAAAAATCATAGATCCATTAACAAAGATGCATACCTAGAAATTGATACACAGTTCAAGCAATAGACTCGCATGGAAATTAAGGATTTTCGCTTGAATAATCGCTTGAATAATCACATGGAGAGAGATAGCGAGAGACTGAGAGAAAGAGAGAGTAATGGTTCTCACGAAGAAGAAGAAGAATGGAAGAAAGCGACCCAATTTTATTTTTGTTGAATAATTACATTTTTGCCATTAATGAAACCGGGTCAGATGAACCGGGTCGCGTAGATCCGCGCGCTCCAATCGGATCCAGTTTTAAAAATGTCTGAAATTGATCTGATAATTACTGAAATTACCACTGCATATGTCCAAAATTATTCTTTTCAATTAAATTTATTTGGTTAAAAAGCAATGGCAATTTCAGTAATTTTGGAATCAATTGGACATTTTGCTAAATGTACTTCTCTTTTAATATTATAGAGATACTAAGTATTGATGGACTAGTGGTTCTCACTTGAGGACGAATGGCGCTGCGGATCTAGGTTAGGGCTCAATTTCCTTTAGCCAATCGAAGTGATGCAACATTTTAGGTCCATTAAAAAACTTGGTGAGTGGGTTACTCGACGGCTACACTCACACTAGAAAATCAGCCTAGTCGGGTGGTAAAAATCCATATCACCTCCTAATTAAAAAAAAATCAATCTGTAAAGTACTACATATGAGCCATTCTTTAGAGATATTCCTATTTGTATTTTTTGTACTTATTTATATGGTTCATAAGGGTTTATATTATTCATTCACAATATCTAATTAAATAAAGTCTGATGCGTCAAAAACACGACACGTGTTAGTTAGTAGATCAGATTTTGATATCTTAAAACAAAATTTCAATTAGATTTTGCCACATGTCAAATAATTTTTTTTAAAAATAAAAACTTATATATTTGCATTTATTAACTAGATATTTTAATTTTAAATAGAAATAGATAAGGCAAAAATTCAAATACATTTTCTCATTGGAATATATTATAAAATACGTGTAAATTTTTTTTGAGTTTGAATAGAATTAGGTTTGCATACATTTTCTCATTTATACATCTTTAACGACTATAATATTTTACATTTATTTAAACACTTTTGTACTCTCTCCATGTTTTCACCAACCAATTTAATAATTGAATAATATCTTCCATAAAATTTGTTTCGATTTTTCATCAGAAAAACAACGACTACTATCTTATTTGATAGGTATATCAGAATATGATGATCTATATTAATTTTATGAGCTTAATACGATTATTTATAACTCGAATTTTTGTTTTATTGTTAACAGCATCATCAATATTATCATTGAAACAATGAATACTCAAGCAAAAAAAATCAACATCAATCAGTTCACAATTTTGTATAAGTGTATTAGATAAATAATTGGTATGATTCTCTATCAATAGTTAAGTATCAACGTTGTCAATCTAATTTTCTTTATTTTTATAGGGTAATCTAATTTATTTTCTCACTTTTTGTTTGACTTCTTTTTGACGGATTACAAAAGATTTAAAAAATAAAAATATCTTATTTTGCAAAGTTTGATTCGTCTACTTTTTAATTAATCTTACCAAGGCATGTGTGAGTCAATCGATCAGATTTATACAAATGTAAAAGAATAATTTTTAATTATATTTTGTCACATCTCAAAATATTTATCTATTTAAAAACAAGAATATATTTATTGTAAAATAGAAAAAAGTAAAGCTAATTCAAATAGAATTAGAAAAATCTAATTATTTTAAAATATGTTATATAATTTAATCAAAAATCAAATAGTATAAGAATAAAAGTATGAGAATAAAATAGTTAAAAAATATTTTTGATAGACTTCTCTATAATTGATTTCGTATGACATTCGCAATTTTATTTTATTATGTCATGGGGTGGCCTAATTTTTTATTTCGTTTTTATCATGTTTGATTTATTGTTCAAGGATTATAAAATATTAAAAGAGTAAAAATAATACAAATTTAAATATGAGAATAAATTCATCAATATTTTTAAAAATAGATATTTGAGTAGTAAATAGTAAACCTAATTTAGATAAACCCATTTATTTAGTTACTTATTAGTGTCGACCAACACAGGTAGTGTGTGTCGATCGACACGAGTTAAATTGAACCGGGTCGGTTTAATTTGAGTGTCGATTGGCCGCATTTTTCTGAGATTTTTCAGTTTCAGAAAAGTTTCAGAGAGTTCCAGAGAGATTTGAGAGATGAGATTCGTCTGGGAGGCTTGGGAGATCGTTCTTGGAGTGATTTCTCGTGGGTGAAGTGTAGATCTCGGTGTTGGGGTCTTGTTCTTGGCGTTTTTATCCGTTTTCTTCCTTTTCTCCCTTCAAATCCAAGGTGAGTGCGTGACCATGGCTTATCTGGGTAAAGGGGGTGATAGGATACGTTTGTTTGTGGTTGGTTGGTGTATTTCGTGCTGTGTTGAGTGGATTTGTGTAGGTGAATCGTTTGGAATCGGGCCATGTGAGGATTAGGCTCGATTTCCAGTTCTGTGTCATCGTGTCGATCGATACACGTACTCGTGTCGATCGACACGAGGCTCATCGGTTCCAGGTTTGGGATCGCTGTGTCGATCGACACACTGAGCTGTGTCGATCGACACAGGGCCAGTTTTGGCAAAACTTGTGATGTTGTTCTTGTTTGCCTTGTTGCGTGATCACCCTGGTATTGTGTCATTTCTCTTATGCCTGTGTGTATAGCCTTGTAGATGGGATGACCATCTCACTGAGTATTTATGATAATACTCACGCATTTCGTATAACCATGTGATGCAGGTAAAGATAAGGTGTGATCGTGGGCTCGTGGCAAGGAAGAGGAGATGGTCTAGGGACTCGATTGTCTGCTCGTTATTGTAGAATTCTTAGGATGTTAGTAATTCTGGAATGTGTTGGATTGTTATTGACTTGTGTTGTTATTTGGATTATGATTTATGTTTGAATTGGATCGTTGATTATGGGATTGACTTGGTACTGTTAGTGTTCAATAAGTATGGGATTATTGAATGTTGTTATTGGTTTATTGTCTTCCGCATGTTGAGAATTGATCGTTGAGGATTATCATTTGTGATAATGATAATCCGGGTCTTAAATTGGAATTTTTTTTAAATTTCCGGATTTGGTCGTTTCATTTTGGTATCAGAGCTCTTATGGTTCTAGGGCCGGTGCAATTGACTGATTATTTGAGTTAATTGATTGATTGTTGTTTGGGTTTGGAGTCCTAGATCATCTTCTCCGAGCCTTCGATGAGATCCCACGGTATGTGTTTGGTTTTTGCGTGTGATTTTCTGTTTTCTAGTATTCTTAGTTCTGCTGGTAGTGTAGAGTGAGATGGCGAGAAGTGCTAGAGGCATGGGCCGTGGAAGCCGATTTGGCCGTGGGCGTGGACACGGGCGAGGACTTGTGTTGGAGTCTAATGCCGCGAGTGTGGCGGATTCGCAGGCTTTATGAGTGGGTGGGGCCGCTATGAGTGCCAGTGTGGGTACTGGTGGGGCTGGTGTGGCTCCTGTTGTGCCGTGGGCCCGGGTGGGGGTGCTGCCGCAGGTGTTGCCCCAGATCGCGATGATCGTCTAGCGGGTCTGCTACAGTTGATTCTGGAGCGGTTACCAGGTGGGGTGTCGGCTCCGGGTCAGGCTCCGGGTGTTCAGTCAGGAGTAGCGGGTGTTCAGCCAGGAGTGGTTGGTGTGCAGCCAGGTGTGGCTGGTGTTCAGCCGGAGAGGGCTGGTGAGCAGCCGGGTTTGGCGGTCGCTGAGGAGCTCCCATCCTACTTTAGGATGATGAAGCAGATGCAGAGGATTGGCACCGGGTTATTCTCGGGCGGTGCCAAGCCTAGGAGGCACACTTGTGGAGGAGCAAATTAGAGCGGAACTTCTAGTCGCTTAGGCGTCTAGTGGGATACAGGGTGGACCTAGCGGTTCATTATCTTGACGGTGATGCGCACCTTTGGTGGTGAGGTGTGGTGGCTAGGAGAGCTCAGGCGGGTATGAATTGGGAGGACTTTGTGGCGGAATTCAATGCCAAGTACTTTTCGTCGGAGGCAGTGGATCGCTTGGAGTTACGATTTCTAGTGTTGGCTCAGGGTGACCGTTGGGTCCGGGAGTATGATGAGGAGTTCGGGCGACTTCTGGTCGATGCTGGTAGAGATCTGGAGGGCGAGCAGGCCCAGGTGAAGAGGTTCCTGAGGGGACTTTGTCCAGATCTGAGGACTCGTTGTAGGGCGAGCAGGTTCGCCACAAGGGCGGAGTTGGTTGAGACAGCTGCTGCGATCGAGGATGATCTTAGAGAGCAGGCTATGGTGGTTAGTCCATGGGTACAACAACAGAGGAGGTCGTAGCAGCAGACGAGTGCGAGCAGGGGCGGGAAGCCTGCTCAGTGACATAAAAGGAAGTGGGAGCGCACTTCAGGAGCCAGTCAGAGAGGTCAGGGTGGTTCAGGATGCTACGGGTGTAGTAGCATGGATCACAAAGTGGCGGACTGTCCGACGAAGAGAGAGGCTCGGGCGGCTAAGGTGTGCTTTCACTGCAGGGAGCCGGGCATATCAAGCCCAGGTGTCCTAAGCTACAGCAGATGGCGGTGGCGGTAGTGCAGCCGATGGCAGTGCAGCCATTAGCTCAGATTGCAGCGGCACCGCGGGTTTTCACTTTGGTGGAGGCGGGAGGTTCTAGCGCCAGACCGATCACAGGTAATTTCGAACTTGACTTTTTAAATTCGTTGGTGTCTGAATTGTTGTCTGTTTGGAAATTGTGAGTCTGTGCTAGAGGGTTAGGGTTCTTAGGCACATGGGATTGTGCATGGACCTTAGGTGTAGGCGGATGTGAGTCGTACGTGTTGTTCGACTTTGGAACTACGAATAGCTTCATTACTCTGGAGTGTGCGGAGACGAGCGGTATCCGAATCGATTCCGGTGAGCAGCCGGGAGTGGTGAGGGTTGCTGGTGGCAAATCATTACCTACTTATGGGCGGGTTCGTGGTGTGGATATTCTGGTAGCGGGAGAGTTGATGCCCGCAGATTTGATCATTAGTTCGGTGGAGTTGTACGACGTCATTCTCGGGATGGATTGGTTGGATCGGTATAGAGTCTACCTGGATTATCGTCGTGGCCGAGTGGTGTTCGAGCGAGAGGCGGGGAGGTTGGTTTACTAGGGGGTGATGCCGACTTCCGGGAGTTTGATGACTTTGGTGATTCAGGCTGAGCAGCTGATTGAGAAGGGCTGCGAGGCGTATTTGGCGACGATACTGATGCCAGAGTCTGTGGGAGAGGTTGCAGTTAGGGATATTCGAGTTGTTCAGGACTTCCCGGATGTTTTTCAGTCGTTGTTGGGATTACCACCGTCTCGGTTCGATCCTTTCACGGTTGAGTTGGAGCTTGGGATAGCTCCCATATCCAAGGCGCCTTACCACATTTCTCCAGCAGAGATGGCAGAGCTGAAGAAGCAGCTCGATGATTTGTTGGGTAAGGGATTCATACGACCTAGTGTTTCACCGTGGGGAGCGCCGGTGTTGTTCGTGAAGAAGAAGGATGGGAGTTTCCGGTTGTGCATCGATTACCGGGGGCTTAACCGGGTCAGTGTGAAGAACAAGTATCCTCTATCGTGCATGGATGAGTTGTTGGATCAGTTGCGAAAAGCTACCTGGTTCTCCAAGATCGATTTGGCTTCGGGTTACCATTAGATCCCTATTGACGAGGCAGACGTTAGGAAGACTGCATTCAGGACGAGATATGGGCATTATGAGTTCATGGTGATGCCTTTTGGGTTGACGAATGCGCTAGCCGCGTTCATGAGGTTGATGAATGGGGTGTTTCAGGAGAATCTGGATGTGTTTGTGATCATCTTCATTGATGATATTCTAGCGTACTCGAGGAGTCCTGAATTACTTCTTTACTCAACCCGAGCTGAACCAGAGACAGAGGCGCTGGATGGAGTTGGTAGCAGATTACGATTTACAGATTAGGTACCATCCGAGTAAGGCTAACCTAGTTGCCGATGCATTGAGTAGGAAGAGGGTTGCTTCGGCTCAAGAGCGAGATATAGAGGCGTTAGTGAGCGAGATTTGCACTTTGAGGTTGTGCGTTATCTCACAGGAGCCGTTGGGGTTAGAGGCAGCTAACCAGGTAGATTTGCTGAGCAGGATTCGAGTGGCTCAGGAGAAGGATCAGGATTTGATTGATGCTTCTAGAGTTGCAGGTTCCGAGTATGTGGTATCTGTGAACGGGAATATACTTGTACGCGGGTTGGTTTGTGTACCCAAGGATGAGGATCTGAGGCATGAGATCCTGAGAGAGGCTCATGCGAGCATGTTGTCGATTCATCCTGGATCGACCAAGATGTATCTTGATCTGAAGTGGAACTACCATTGGGTCGGGATGAAGAGGGATATCGCTAACTGGGTTGCAACGTGCAACGTGTGCCAGTTAGTGAAGGCTAAGCATCAGGTTCCGAGCTGGTTGTTATAGAGCTTACCCATTCCGAAGTGGAAGTGGGACATGATCACCATGGATTTTTTGACAGGGTTGCCGGTGTCGCGGACGTATGATGCTATTTGGGTGATTGTGGATTGTCTGACCAAGTCAGCATATTTTCTGGCCATCAGGAAGACCGACAGAGCGGCAGTGTTGGCTAAGAAGTACGTGCGTGAGATAGTGAGGCTACACGGGGTGCTAGCGAGTATTGTGTCAGACAGGGATCCAAGGTTTACTTCAGAGTTCTGGAGGGCATTCCATGCTGAGATGGGCACTAAGGTGCATATGAGCACATCGTATCATCCTCAGATGGATGGGCTTTTGTCGGTTTTGTCGATTTCAAAAGATTAAAACCTAGAATTACTAATCAAAGTAGAATAGTGAGGTTCGTTAAGGGACCATTAATACGCTCTAATTCTATGGATTACAAATCTCAGCTAAGCGATTCGAGTTGGGGTTTAAATGTCACGATAATTAAAGCTAAACAAAATGTAAAATTCGGTTGTAAACAATAAATGGAAAAATGTTAGGTCAAGGGATATATCTCAGGGATTAGGATATCAGGAACCAAGCAATTATTCAGGTATGCGATTATGACCAAGTCTCAAACTAAACCATAAATATAAGGAGATCCACTTGTGTGGCATCTACAACTTTAACAATCAATCTAACACCCTAACTGTCGTTGAGGTTACAAGGATTATCAAGCATTAAGCGATTATGGTTGATATGTTCACGAGATGCCCTAACTTCAACTTTCGTTGGCTAAGGATCAAATCGCCCAACTAAGTCAATTCTAGCAATTTACAAACTTTTGATAAGTAAATTCAACCTAAAATCAAAGGCTAGGTGATCAATCTAACCTAGGCAATATGATCGACAATAGGTGGAGACTATCAAATGATTATTTAAAAACCTATTTATGCTTAGCTCATGAATCAAATCCCATCGAAAACCCTTAACCTAACAAGTAGATTACTCGCTCATGATCAAACAAACAACAGCAGCAAGAGACATGATAAACTGCATTGACATCGATATATAAAAGAGTAGGGTTTAAGAAAACTTCGATAAGTATTTGAAGACAAATCTCCCAGCTTACAAACTCTCTCAAAACAAGTGTATATATATATCTCTCTCTCTCTCTCTCTCGTCGTGATGTATCTCTGCTGCTGTCCTTCGTGATGTGTGTGGCGTGATCCCTCTCAAAAGATCCAGAGAAAAACATATTTAAAGGCCCACGGCGGCTGGCCCAAAATTAGGGTTGCAAAATTAGGGTTTTGCAAAAGGCCCATTAATGACTCTGCTGGAAGCAGGTGCTCCCTCTTTTGTACTAGGTGCTCCCTTTCTCCAGAATGTTAAAAAAAAAAGTCCAACTTCATTCCTTTCTAGCTAAATCCGATTGCAAGCTCCAGTCATTGCTTCCAGCCACTTTTGTACCTAGAATGACTAGATAGAGAGTGAAAGACTTGATAAAAGCCTACAAAACAAGGGTTAGAATGGGCCAAAAACGCATTATATCAATTCCCCCAAACTTAGATCTTTGTTTGTCCTCAAACAAATTTAAGACCAAGTGAAGGAGAAAGGTTTGAAAACGCGGGAACTCTTTATCCTCACTGAACCGAATTTAAATCCTTCAATCTGCAGACCACATAATCCAAATTACGAATAACAAAGCTTTACCAAAACATCCTCAAGACATTTCTCAACCAAGTTCCATTTCCCAAACACAAACTCAACGCATTAAAATTGCGTGAGGGTCTCGCTAAAGGCACCATTTAGGGTAGACGACGCTAAGGGTTTTTGGCCATTTAGAGGTGGAGTTCAAAGTGTTTAAAGTGTTTAAGGGTTACCCGATGTTTCATAGTGGATGCAGGATATCGCACAAAATTGCAAGAGAGAACGGGTTCGTTGATATCCACATTCTCTAAACCACTCTTTCTTCTCCAAATCTTCCAACCGACTCATGTTGCAATCGTCCTCCTTGGGTATACTCGCTGTGCAGAGAGACATTTCCAATTTTACATATTTACCACTCTTCATCATCTGTTTTTGAATTTTTTTTTTTTTTTTGATAAGTGATGATGAAGAGGGTTTTGATTACAAGTGAATGTCTCTCAAACACGAAAATGTCAGAGTTGTTGTACATACCCAAGTGGAGCTCATCAATATCATTCCTCCTTCGTGGATTTTTGTTCCACCTCTTTGTAAATCCATCTTCTGGAAATAGGAGCGGGTGCTCCTTCTGGGCATCAGGTGCTCTCGTTCTTCAGAAAGAGTGATTTAAAGGCAGTGTCGACCCAATTCTCTCCAACCCTTTTGCGCATATGCTGCACATATGACAATGAAGTAACAAGAATGCAAAGGGCTTGAAAAGAGGTTAGGATTAAGGAGGGTACTAACTAAAAGTGAGCTAGCTATTCAGGAACAACAAAAGTGATAAAAAGAGTAAAGAGTCCTGAATATGGTTCGTTTCCCTAATCTAGTGCCAATAGCGAGAGAAATTTTTGGTCAATATGAAACCTGGAAGATAGTGCATCGAGGTGTTCCAGTTGTTCCTTGTATCCATATTCTGAAGAAATGGTCACTAGATAAAAAGTTAAACGTAGATAGTTCAAATATCATCATGAGATAAGGTCCTAATTCCCTACAAAGTCTTGACTCAATAAAACAAATAAAAAGAAAGACTCAAAGTAGGACATAAGAAAATAGAAAAACATCCAAAATAAACGTGATTAGTAGCAACTCCCCCCAGACTTACTTCACACCGTCTCGGTGTGAAAATAAGAAAAGAGAGAGGATAAAAAGAAGAAAAAAAAAATAATGCATAAAATAAAAGGTGTTCATGGAATACTGAGGAAGAATAGAGGAGCGATCTCAATCGCTGGTGGTATCATCGGAGTCTTCGCTGGTGATCGGCTTCTTGCGTTTGGAGGAGCGAGTGGACGGTCTAGCGGATGTGGATGGTCGAGAAACAGGCGGCTGAACAGGGGCCATGGACGGGATGGTCTCGGTGGCGCGAAAGCTGCTGCAACCCTTCTGAAGCATGTGCAGAATGCGGCGGAGCAGCACGTTGTTCTTCTTGGTAGAAGCAACCATCCAACGGCGATATTCGGCATCCTCGGAAGCATTGGAGATGTCATCTAGAGTCAGCTCACTCGTATAAGGCATGCGGTAGTGAGCTCTGGACTGCCGAGTCCTCTGCGTAGCGGCTGCCAGTTCCTCTTCCTCATCGTGGCTCAAAGGGACATCCGGGACAGGAGCAGTAGTAGGCCTGGTGGAGGAAGTGCTCCTCCTGGGCTTGGGTGCTCTCTCAGCCGGCGCTCCAGTGGCAGAACACAAATACTCTGTTCTCGGTGTGAACCCAACGTTGGCTGCAACTTCCAAATCTGTCAAGGATGGCTGTGGCAATTTGCAGAACTGGATGGTCATGTCCCTCGCGGTGAACCTGTAAATGTTAGTATCAGCCAAGATTTCACAAGAGATAAGGTAAGCGGTGTCCATAAACTCCATCGCGGGGTTGCATGTGTAGTCTCCAAGGTTGATATTGCAGTGGATGAACAGCCTGGTTAAAAGGCTGCCTATCCGCTCTGTGTGCGCAGCGGCCTTGCCCTTTGCGACCTTTGTCCTCTTGTCCGCAATCACTGAAGCGAACAAGGCACCCTTGTTGAATGCCCCGTCGAAATCACAACTCAACCCCTCTACGCCATCAATCGTATCTCTCACCGCATTGTACAGCATCACCAGCTCATCAAGACAGACCTTGCTAGCATCATCTCTGGAGAGGAGGATGGTGCTAATCGTCTTGGCTCCTATCTGAAGGGCGGGGTTTCGGATCTGGGATTGGGCGGCAGAGCGAGAGAAGTAGTCGCCTTGTGCGATGAAGTCCCAAAACCTATGGGCAATTGGGAGGCGTTGAGGGGTTTGCGCTTTCTCCGTCATCTTTTCAAACCCGTAGATGTCACACAACTCGGCTATTGTGACCTCATACCTCTTTCCTCCAGCAAAAAAAGAGAGTAGCCCTTGTGACGCCAAAGCCTTGCGTGGTTCGGGATACACTAGCTTTGCAGAAGCTAAACACTGTCGAACTAACTCCGGGTAAAGAGCATCCAGTTCAGTGGCGAGATCGGTGAGCTCGGAGGGCTCAAGAATGCTGTTCACGTCATAGAGTAACCCCAAATCTTTCAATGTTTGCCCACACAAGAATCGAGTCGGCTCGATCGCAACGTCGAGCCAATTGTTATAGTAGTAGGCGTCGTTTTGGTCCCATGCATCATCCGAATGTGGTGGAAGGTTGGAATCGCTCAAATTGAACTGTTAGCCTTCATCACGTGGCCAAGGGTTTGTTGCGAGTTGGGTGGAGGTGGAGGCTCCTTTTCCTTTGCGTGAGCGTGATGAGTTACCAACTGACGTTCGCGGTCCTGACATCCTGCAACGACAGCCACAAACACGAACCAAATCCAGCATAAATTCATGTCCATATATCCACACAAACATCGAAATAAAATTCCCCTGTTTTTGCGAAAAATTAAGACAAAGTTCCTGCCCTTGAATCAGACAATTTCGACCAATCCAAACTGCCCAAGGTAAATAATGAAAGAAACATTATCCCATTCATATCTCCACTCCTATAGATTTTGAGTTTTCTCCAAAAATTAGGGTTCAAGTTCAACAAAATTTCAAGTCAAAATACACAACTCTACACACGCGAATTCAATCCCAAAGTAAGCATATGGTGTACTTATCAGTTGCAAAGCCACGAATCAACATAATCAGTGAGCGATTTTCACCCTTTGGTTTTGAAAACGGCGAGCACAAAAATTGGGATTTCGAGTGGTTACCTTGATTGTCTTGAAAAACGGTTGATAGATTCGAAATGAGGGTGAAAATTCGAGTGAAATCAATCCAAAAATCACTCAGATCGGTTGAGAATTGAAGAAGTTGAGTTTTGAACAAAAACCTTGAGAGTTTTAATGGAGAAAATCGAAAAGAGGAGGAAGGAGAAGAAGGAGTTATTGGGCGCGAGAAATTAGGGCTTTATGGGGGGGGGGGGGGGGGGGTCCTATTATAACTGTTATTTCCTTATTAAAATTGGAAAAATAATCTCATATTTCTCGGGCCCATTATCCTTATTCTCGTGACTTATCTTTTGGCGGCCTGAATTTACCATGGGGAGTAGGTGCTATGTTCTGGGTTTCATGTGCTCTGTCCTGGGTAGCAGGTGCTCCCTCCGATTTGAACCTTGCAGCGGATCGACGTGCAGGTCGATCCTTAGACCAACCGATGGTTTGTGTTTTGAAATCCTCATCCGGATCGATCGATCGTGATATGAGGATCGATCGATCTGCCTCATCATCATCATTTTTTTTTTTTAATTCTAGGTTTTTTTTTCAAAGGTCGAAAACAAAGTTAGTAGCAAAAGAAATCAAAATTGAAAAAGGTTAGAAAACTTACCGGTGGGTTGCCTCCCACCAAGCGATTGGTTAAAGTCGTTAACTTGACTTGATTAGCCTTTTAGGCTTTGGGCGCGTCGCCTAAGGTGATAACTCCACCTTCGGTTGGGTTTGCATCGGCTAGGTACGGTTTGCAGCGCTGTCCATTGACCACGAACTCTTTGCCTTTTGCATCCAGCAACACCAGAGCTCTGTATGATCGAACCTCCTTGACGAGGAAAAGACCGGACCACCTAGATCGCAATTTTCCAGGAAAAAGTTTAAGGCGAGAGTTAAAGAGAAGTATCATGTCATTGGGTTGGAAGTTTCGGTTAAGAATTCTCTTGTCGTGGTACATCTTGGTTTGTTCCTTGTACAATTTCAAACTCTCGTAGGCCAGGTGCCTAATCTCCTCTAACTCATTAAGTTGCATGGATCGCCTTTCCAAGGCGGGTTTGATGTCGTAGTTCATTAACTTAACTGCCCATGCCGCCTTATACTCAAGGTCTACCGGAAGGAGGCACGACTTACCATACACCAAATGAAAGGGCGTTGTCCCCAATGGCGTTTTGTATGCGGTTCGGTAGGCCCAAACAGCGTCGTCCAACTTGGTGGCCCAATCTTTCCTTGTGGTGCCTACGGTCTTTTGCAAAATGTCTTGATCTGCCGATTAATAACTTCAACTTGGCCACTAGTCTGCGGGTGATATGGCGTTGCAACCTTATGCTTTACGCCGTTCTTTCTCAAAAGGTTCTAAAAAACCCTATTGATGAAATGGGTCCCTCCATCACTAATCACCACCCGCGGAACACCAAAACGGGGAAATATGATTGTCTTAAACATCCTCAAAACCACAGCTGCGTCGTTTGTTGGAGAGGCAATGGCCTCAATCCACTTAGACACATAGTCGACGGCCACTAAAATGTACTTGTTGCCATAGGATGAAGGAAACGGTCCCATAAAGTCAATCCCCCACACATCGAACACTTCAACTTCCAAGATGAAGTGCTGAGGCATCTCATTCCGTCGCGAGATGTTTCCTTGCCTCTGATATTTATCGCATCTTGCAATAAACACATGTGTATCACGGAACATCGTGGGGCACCAATATCCAGCTTGTAGCACCTTTGATACTGTCTTAAAGGTCGGGAAGTGTCCAGCGTAACTTGAACTGTGGCAGTGAAACAAGATTCCTGGGATTTCCTCTTCAGGAACACATTTCCGGAAAAGACCGTCGGAGCATTGTTTGTAAAGGTATGGTTCATCCCAAAAGTATCTCCTCATGTTGCGCAAGAATTTCCTCTTCTTGTCTCCCACGAAGTCAACTGGTTCCTGGTCAGCAGCTAGGTAGTACGCGATCTCACCAAACCACGGAAAACTTGATGAATTTCCTTGGAGATAGCCGCGCAAAATGCCTCTGGAGCAGGTGCTCCCTTGGGTAGGACAGGTGCTCCAGATTGTACTGGGTGCTCTCGTACACAGATTCCAATAGCGTACACTTGTTCATCCGACAATGCATCATCAAGTGGCACTGTTTCATCAACTTTTATCCTAGACAGGTGGTCAGCAACTCCATTTTCGGTACCCTTCTTATCAACGATTTGAAGATCAAACTCTTGAAGCAACAAGATCTATCTCAAAAGCCTTGGTTTCGCATCTTTCTTTGTGAGCAAGTACTTCAATGCTGCGTGATCTGTATGAACAATGACCTTCGAACCCACAAGATATGATCTGAATTTTTCAAAGGCGAACACCACAGCTAGTAGCTCCTTCTCAGTCGTAGCATATCTGCACTGAGCTTCATCCAAAGTGCGACTCGCATAATAGATTACGTGAAGCCTTTTATCCTTCCTTTGCACCAAAACAGCCCCTACGGTGTAGTCACTCGCGTCTGTCATGACCTCAAATGGTAGATCCCAATCCGGTGGTTGAACAATATGTGCGCTTACCAATGCTCCTTTTATCGTGTGAAACGCCTCAAGGCAAACCCCATCAAACTCAAACTTGGTTTCTTTACACAAAAGTTGGGTTAGCGGTCTCGCTATCTTTGAAAAATCCTTGTTGAAACGTCTGTAAAAGTCCGTGTGACCAAGGAAACTCCTTATTCCTCTGATTGAATTCGGAGGTTGCAGGCTCATCATCACCTCAACCTTTGCTCGGTCAACCTCAATACCCTTTTCTGAAATTCGATGACCCAGAACTATTCCATCCCTAACCATGAAATGGTACTTCTCCCAGTTTAATATAAGATGCTTCTCCTCACAGCGTTGTAATACCCTGCATAGATTAGACAGACACAGAAAAAGAGCTCCCATAGACGGAGAAGTCATCCATGAAAACTTCCATGATATCTTCAATCAAATCAGTAAAGATAGACATCATGCACCTTTGAAAACTTGCAGGGGCGTTGCATAGCCCGAATGGCATCCTGCGGTACGCAAAGGTGCCATACGGGCAGGTGAAAGTTGTCTTCTCCTGATCATCTAGGTGAATGGGAATCTGAAAGAAACCTGAATAACCGTCTAAAAAGCAGTAGTAAGGGTGGTTAGCAAGTCTTTCGAGCATTTGATCAATGAATGGTAAGGGAAAATGATCCTTCCTAGTTGCTGCATTTAACTTTCTATAATCTATGCACATCCTATGTCCTGTGACAGTTCTGGTAGGTATCAGTTCGTTCCTATCATTGGCGATCACAGTGATTCCGCCTTTTTTAGGCACTATATGTACAGGACTAACCCAGTTACTATCAGATATTGCATAAATAACACCAGTTTCTAAGAGTTTCATAATTTCCTTCTTAACAACATCTTTCAAATTCGGATTCAATCTTCTTTGGTGCTCTACAGAAGTTCTAGATTCATCCTCTAAATGTATCCTATGCATGCATAAATCAGGTGAGATTCCAGGGATGTCATCTAGCGAATAACCTAAAGCCTTCCTATACTTCCTAAGCTCGCATAGAAGTAAGGCGGTTTCCACATTATTAAGATCAGCATTTATGATAACATGGTATGTAGAATTAGGTCCGAGAAACGCGTACCTTAGCCCATTTGGTAGCGGTTTAAGTTCAAGTTTTGGAGTTTTCAGTTCGCTCCAAGGATCATCAGCAGAGTTTCGAAGAGCAGAAGCAGGTGCTCTGTCTTCTCCCTCTACGTCGAGTCTCAAAAAGTCTGTCGATTTCTCCATCTGCCCAGAATCCAACATCCTTGCGAACCCAATGGTATCTTCACTCAAATAACCATGTTTGCTTTCAGCTTTTGTCAATGCAACATCCAAGGGATCATCAGCAAGAATTTCTTCAATCTCTCCCTCTGAGATTTCGAGATTATCCTCAATGGCAAAAGTTTGCCCATCAATGGTCGGTTTCTTCAACATCCGATCCATCTCGAACTCCATAATAATGTCTCCCAGGTGGAGACCAATCGTTCTGTTCTTTACATCAATGATCGCACCAGCTGTGCGCAAGAAAAGATGTCCCAATATCAGAGGGTCCTTCGGTTCATCGTCCAATTCCAACACCACGAAATCTGCTGGGATGAAAATATTCCCAATCCTGACCTGCAAATCTTCCAAAATTCCTACAGGCAACTTAATAGATCTGTCAACAAACACTAATGAAATCCGTGTAGGTTTAAATTTTGTGTGCCCGAGTTTCCTTGCAACCGAATAGGGCATGAGATTCACGCGGGAACCTAGATCACACAAGGAACAAGCAAATCGCATAGGACCAATATCAACAGAAAGCACGAATTTACCTGGGTCCTCTTGCTTTGTAATGGATTTGTTTTGTAGCACAGCGTTACAATTCTTACTTACAACCGTGGCACTCTGCTCTGAAGGAATCCGCCCAGTAACTAGGCCCTTGACATACTTTTTTATGGACGGCATCATCTGAATCGCGTCTACCAATGTCAGCTTAACCGTCAAATCCTGTAACATCTCCTTACATTTCGCCTCCTCCAAATCCTTCTACGACTTCCTTGGAGGTACTGGATAAGGGATAGGGGGCCTGTAAACACGAAAACGAACCTTGTCAATAATCTCATTTGGTCTTAATACCTTAGAAGTTGGCTCAGCGGGTTCTTCGTCGTTTTCTGTTTCTGGAGCAGGTGCTCCCTCTGTTGGTGCAGGTGCTCCTTCTGCCGGAGCAGGTGCTCATTCTGGGCAGTTTGCAGTTTCTGTTCTTATGACTCCAGGTAAAGTTCTCCCACTTCTCAGCTCTATGGCATTCACAAATTCCCTTGGGTTTGCATCAGTTTTACCAGGTAATACTCCCTGTGGTCTCTTAATTGCTTTTGCCGTCTGAGCAACTTGTGTGTCGAGTTTCTTTACGTGGTTCCAAACTGCTTCGAGCCGACCATTGAGGTCCAAGTACATACCATCCACCTTTGTGTTGATCTCAGTGGCGAACTTCTGCTAGTTTGTCAATATCTGCTGCACCATACCTTTCAACTCATCTTGAGAACCACTTCTAGTGATTCCAGAAGCCTGAAAGTTCGAGAACTCAGGTTTCTGACCTTGAAAACGGACAAATGTCTTTCCTTGGAAATTTTGGGGGGATGATTTCTGGAAACTCTGATCCTGAGGTTTCATGGTCTGGGGATTGGTTTGTTGTGGATAAACTTGGTCCTGGGGGTTTTCAACATTCGTGCTTCGATAGGAGAAATTCGGATGATTTCTGTAGTTCGGGTTGAACCCTCGGTTTCGCACAAAACCCTGCCCATTAACATAACTAACCTCTTGCTGATCATTGTCTCCTTCCTCACCCATCTCTTCAGCTAATTGCTCGCCATTCTCATCAGCAAAATGAACCATCCTTTGGTTCGCCTTAAGCAACAAATTGATCTTGGCCGTAAGGTCATCGATCTTAGCAGAATCCGTTTCATTGGATTTCGTAGTCCTGTCATACTCCTGGGACTTGTTACTTGAACTTGCAGCCAAGTTCTCAATCAGCTTATACGCTCCCTCTTTGGTTTTGGTCATGAAATCACCATCGCTAGCAGGATTGAGCGCGTTCCTATAATCCCAGTCCACACCATCGTAGAAAATCCCCAGCAGGTTTTCATCAGTGAACCCATGGTGTGGGCATTCTCTCTTGTACTCCTTAAACCTTTCCCATGCCTCACAGAAAGACTCTCCGGAATATTTGTGGAAGGAGGATATCTTGTTCCTTAAACTCGCGGTTTTGGATTTTGTGTAGAAGTGATCCATAAACGCAGCTCTGCATTGCGCCCAAGTCGTAATGGATCCAGCAGTTAAAGACTTAAGCCAGCGAGAAGCTTTGTCCGCGAGTGAAAACGGAAACAGCTTGCATTTTACGAAATCCGGGTTCATCCCATTAGAGCTTGTCGTGGAGCAAATCTCCTCAAAATTCTCTATATGGTCCATCGGAATTTCAGCAGGCAATCCGTGGAGCAAGTGCTGCTTAACCAGCGATATCATCTGTGGTTTGATCTCATAGTCATTCCTTTCAACAGCGGGGGGAACTATCGCAGTTCGGTTTCGGGAATAGGCATGGGGATTGTCCATATCCGCTATGGTTCGTTGTTGCTCACGCGCACGTTGTTGCTGCAGTTCACGCGCGTGCTGCTGTTGCATTTGAGCCATCTGCTCTTGCAACCTTTGCAACTCAACTGCCATGTCGTTGTCGCCTTTATCGCCCTTATCAGCGGGATTAGGCCTTTATCGTCTGTTTTCTCGTTCTAGTCTCGCGAGTTCAGGATTACTCAAAGTGACGAGGGGAGTTTGAAGATTTCTCCTTGTTGTCCTTGAGTTCATGCACTTGAAACACACGCAAAGAAAAACAAAAGAACGAGATTAGTGCTTAGTCTAAAATCGTAATCGAGAAGTAGAGGTATCGAGTTGGTCCCCGTCGCAACGGCGCCAATTTGGTGAAAGTGCTTTTGTCGGTTTCAAAAGATTAAAACCTAGAATTACTAATCAAAGTAGAATAGTGACGTTCGTTAAGGGACCAGCAATACGCTCTAATTCTATGGATTACAAATCTCAGATAAGCGATTCAAGTTGGGGTTTAAATGTCACGATAATTAAAGCTAAACAAAATGTAAAATTCGGTTGTAAACAATAAATGGAAAAACGTTAGGTCAAGGGATATATCTCAGGGATTAGGATATCAGGAACCAAGCAATTATTCAGGTATGCGATTACGACCAAGTCTCGAACTAAACCATAAATATAAGGAGATCCACTTGTGTGGCATCTACAACTTTAACAATCAATCTAACACCCTAACTGTCGTTGAGGTTACAAGGATTATCAAGCATTAAGCGATTAGGGGTTATATGTTCACGAGATGCCCTAACTTCAACTTTCGTTGGCTAAGGATCAAATCGCCCACCTAAGTCAATTCCAGCAATTTACAAACTTTTGATAAGTAAATTCAACCTAAAATCAAAGGCTAGGTGATCAATCTAACCTAGGCAATATGATCGACAATAGGTGGAGACTATCAAATGATTATTTAAAAACCTATTTATGCTTAGCTCATGAATCAAATCCCATCGAAAACCCTTAACCTAACAAGTGGATTACTCGCTCATGATCAAACAAACAACAGCAGCAAGAGACATGATAAACTGCATTGACATCGATATATAAAAGAGTAGGGTTTAAGAAAACTTCGATAAGTATTTGAAGACAAATCTCCCAGCTTACAAACTCTCTCAAAACAAGTGTATATATATATCTCTCTCGCTCTCTCGTCGTGATGTATCTCTGCTGCTATCCTTCGTGATGTGTGTGGCGTGATCCCTCTCAAAAGATCCAGAGAAAAACATATTTAAAGGCCCACGGCGGCTGGCCCAAAATTAGGGTTGGAAAATTAGGGTTTTGCAAAAGATCCATTAATGACTGCTGGGAGCAGGTGCTCCCTCTTTTGTACTAGGTGCTCCACCACCTTCAAAAAGAGGGTCCAACTTCATTTCTTTCTAGCTAAATCCGATTGCAAGCTCCAGTCATTGCTTCCAGCCACTTTTTTACCTAGAATGACTCGATAGAGAGTGAAAGACTCGATAAAAGCCTATAAAACAAGGGTTAGAATGCGCCAAAAACGTATAATATCAGGTCCTAACAGATCCATTTCAGATAATAAGCTGAGTTCGAGGTTTATGGGTCCGTTCAAGGTGGTGGAGCGGGTTGGGCCAGTAGCTTATCGGTTGGAGTTACCTCAGAGTATGAAGGCTTTTCACAAAGTCTTCCATGTTTCGATGCTGCGAAAGTGTCTACATGAGTCTAAGGAGGTGTTGGCTAGGATTCCGGAGGATCTTCAGCCTAACATGACGTTGGCAGCGAGACGTGTGAGGATTCTCGAGAAGAGAGTCAAGGTTCTGCGCCGTAAGAGGATACCGTTGGTGAGAGTCGTGTGGGACTGCGACGGTGTCGAGGAGGAGACTTGGGAACCAGAGGCGAGAATGAAGGCAAAGTTCTCGAAGTGGTTCGAGAAGCAAGTGGAGGCTTGAGTTTGTTCTTTCTGGTTATCAGTTTCTTGATAACATGTGGCTATGAGTTGTATGTATTTTTTTTCGTTTACGTTGTAACGATTATACATTGTTGAGGTTTAATAAGATGGGTTTTCTTATTAAATTTGTTTATAAGACGTGTGTTCTTATGTCATGTCCGGTGGGGTCATGTGTTGTTATGACCGGTGGGGTCATGTGTTATGATGACCGGTGGAGTCGTATGTTGTTATGTCCGGTGGGGTCTTGTGTTACGATGACTAGTGGGATCATGTGTTGTTATGACCGGTGGGGTCATGTGTTATGATGACCGGTGGAGTCGTGTGTTGTTATGACCGGTGGGGTCATGTGTTGTGATGACTGGTGGGGTCATGTGATGGCTAGGAATGGAAGTTCTATGCGACTTAGAGCTTGTTCATGTTCTAGGAGTGGCTAGAAATAAAAGCTCTATGCGAGTTAGAACCTGTCTATTTCCTAGGGAGAGTCTGGAAAAGAGGTTCTGTGTGAGTTAGAATTGTCTTTTCCAGGGACTCTGTGGAAACACCCATAGTGGTTAGATTGTTTTGAGTAGCCTAGTGATTGGTCGTGGATGTGTTGACATTCCGGGTTAGGGGATGTCATGATGGGGCCACGGAGGCGATTCCGGTCGACATGTACTTATGATGCACGTTTCAGAGTATTGCTCCAGGGGACGGTGGATTTCCTGCATACTTGAGGGATGGTGGTTTTCTCCAGGGGATATTGGGTTCCCTGCATATACTCGAGAGATGGTGGTTCTCTCTAGGGGACGGTGGGTTCCCTACATATACTTTGAGAGATGGTGGTTCTCTCAAGGGGATAGTGGGTTCCCTGCATACGATGACTCAAGGGGTGACGATCCTGAGAGTTGGTATGGTGTATATGTATATGAGTTATGAGTATGAGTTATAAGCAGTAGCGTCTGAGCGTGGTCGTAAGTATGAGACTGGATGAGCTTCAAAGATCGGGAGTGATCTCAGTGATGCTGACCAGGTGGGGTCAGGGGTGTGTAGGCGTCGAGTCTAGGGTTGTGCTTGTGTTTGGAACCTCGGTTCAGACGACCCTGGTAAACACTTGTACCGCCTTGGCTCGTGCATGTTCATGTTTGATTGGTGCGCGATCAATTGGTCTAAGTCTGGGTCTACGGTTGGTCGGACATGTTCTTGTTTGATTGTTGTGCGATCAATCGGGCAGACCTAGTCCGGATCAGAAAAACGTTGCACTCTGGGTGTTTCCGGGCGAAGCTGGTCGGGTTTCGGACGGGAGTGTTAGCCTTAGTAAGACGGGTTGTATGATTCGAGTGTGATCTCGAATGGTGTTGGCCGGGTTCTAGTCAGGTAGTTGAGACCGTAGTGTGACGGTGTCGCAGGATTCGAGGTAGTGGAGGAGAGTTATAACGACCGCGAACCAAAATCGTAAACAGGTTCCTGAGAGCACCCAAGTTTACCTAGCCACATAACAGACAAATAGAACATGATTGATCGACTCTCCCTCCAAACCACGAACTTGGCATCTAGAGTCAACTTTCATAACTTTCATACCTCTAGAAGCAATAAGATCAGCCACAATTAAAGCTTTCCACATGAAAGATCTGATCTTGGGATAAGTCTTTAGATCCCAAATCTGAGAATTATTCTTGTGCTATACTCCCACAAATGTAATGAATTATTAATACGTCATCGTCTTCAAGCCTACTAAAAGACAAAAGTCTTTTCACATATGTAATGAATTAATGTAGAGGAAAAAGATCCATAATATACAGCCACAAACACCGACCAATCCAATTCGTTTTTTGAACTTATTCATTAACCTTTTTTAATTTTAAAATTTACCATAAAACAATAAATTTTTAGATTTACAATATAGTTAAAAAAAAAAAACTGAGTAAAAAGAGAGATAGATGGTGATAGAGAGAAAATGTAACAGAATCCTTTTAGCATTCAAATCCTTTTGACCTCTATGCATTGTTGGTTCCAACATCGACTGTGTCTGGTACGTACCTAGAGACCAAAACATGAACAAGTTTCAGACAAAATCTAGACCCATCTACGCGAAAATAAGTATAAGTAAAATCAAGTGAAATGCGAATTGCGTGTTTAAACTTACATTTCTTCCTCTTCTCCACTCTTCATTGCGTTCTTGGTTATACAGAGGAACGCGTCTTCTACATTCGTGCAGCCTTCTTCTCCGAAACCTGAAAATATAAAAAGTGAGTGAAAACAATTTAGAGAGTGATTCCAACTTTCAAGGTTGTTATTGAATATAGACATGAACATTATATACGTACCACCCGGCTGTTTCCACCATCTACATTGATCTTGTTACCGATAACAACAAAGGGAAAGTTCTCAGGATATGAAGGAGTTGCCTGCAAATCACAATGACTAGAATTAAAGCAAAGTTCTTTTTGTAACGCCCGTGAACCAAAAAGTGGAATTTTGGTTGGTGTGTCGATCGACACGAGTGTTTTGACTTGTGAGAAGTCGGGTTTTGGACGTTATGTCTATCGACACAGCTGATGTGTGTCGATCGACACGAGTTGAATTTGGACCGACCGATTTGGTTCCAATAGTGCAGTCTGTCGATCGACACCTAGAGGTTGTGTCGATCGATACAGTGCTTCTGGACTAGTTCGTGTTTGATTGTTTCGTGAATAGCCTGGTATTGTATCTATTGTTTATGCATGTGTATAAATAGCATGCAGACGGGATGACCGCGTCGTTGAGTATTTATGATAATACTCACGCAACTCTTTTTTCCATGTGTTGCAGGTAAAGAGAAATTATGATCGTGGAATCATGGCCAGGAAGAGGAGACGATCTAAGGTCTCGCTTGTATGGTTTTGTTGTTAGAATTGCTAGGTTGCTAGTGAATTCTGGAACTTCATTTGTTATTGGATTATGGTTTATGTTCTTCAGAACTGGTTTAGTAATTTAATAAAGTATGAGATTTATTAAATTGAAAATTGTTGATTGATTGTTGTTGTTTTCCGCAGTTGCTTGTTTTGTTTACCCATTGAGGGTTATTATCTGTGATGATAATAATCTGAAGGGAAAATTTTTAAATTTTTGGGTCGGGTTGTTTAATTTTGGTATCAGAGCCCTTATGGTTCTAGGGCGGGTGTAATTGATTGGGTATGTGATTTAGTCAATTGATTGTTGTGTGGGTATGGAGTCCTAGATCATCTCTTCTGAGCTTTCAATGAGATTCCACGGTATATGTTTTTCTAGTACTTAGTAGTCTGTTGGTTAGTGCAGAGTGATGGCTTGAGGTGCTAAAGGCAGAGGTCGTGGGGGCCGTGGAGGCCGAGGTGGTCGTGGTGGGCGCGGGCGAGGACTACAGAATGAGTCTGATGCCGCGAGTGTGGCCCTAGAGACCATGCAGAAGCAGGTGGCGGAATCGCAGGTGTTTCATGAGGGGTCTATGCGTGAGAATGCTACGAGTGCCAATGTGAGGGCTGGTGGGACTGGTGTGGTTCCCGATGTAGCTGGTGGTGCTGGGGGCCCAGGTGGGGGTGCTCCCGCAGGTAGGGCCCAGGACCGAGATGATCGCTTGGTGGGTTTGCTGCAGTTCATTTTGGAGCGGTTACCATGTGGGGTACCGGCTCCGGGTCATGCTCCAGGAGTGCAGCCAGTAGTGGCTGGTGGTCAGCCGGAAGTGGCTGGGTTTCAGCCGGGAGTGGCTGGGTTTCAGTTGGGAGTGGCTGGTATGCAGCCGGGTATGGCGGTTACAGAGGAACTTCCATCCTATCTGAGGATGATGGAGCAGATGCAGAGTATTGGCAACGAGTTCTTCTCAGGTGGTGCCAAGCCTGAAGAGGCCAATGAGTGGCGGCGGAGGATGGAGCGGAACTTTCGCTCTATCAGGTGTCCAGAGGGATACCGGGTGGACCTAGCGGTTAATTATCTGGATGGTGATGCGGATCTTTGGTGGAGAGGCGTCGAGGCCAGGAGGGTACAAGCCGAGATGGCTTGGGAGAATTTCTTGGCTGAGTTTAATGCCAAGTATTTTCCGCAGGAGGCGGTGGATCGGATGGAGTCGAGGTTTCTAAACCTGGCTCAGGGAGACAGGTCACTGAGGGATTTCGATTTGGAGTTCAGTCGACTCCAGGGACATGCTGGTAGGGGCATGGAGGGCGAGCAGGCTCAGGTGAGGAGATTTCTGGGAGGACTTCGAGATGACTTGAGGACTCGCTGCAGGGCGAGTAAGTTCGCCACGAGGGCGGAGCTAGTTGACATTTCTGCGGCGATTAAGGAAGACTTCAAAGAGCAGGCTGTGGTGGTTAGTCCATCGGTGCAGTAGCTGCAACAGAGGAGATCTCAGCAGCAGACGGGTTCGAGCAGGGGCGGCAAGCCTGGGCAGGGTCAGAAGAGGAAGTGGGAGAGCATTTCCGGGGCCAGTCATGGTGGACAGGGTGGTCCAGGATGTTTTGGGCGCAGGAGCTTGGGTCACAAGGTGGCCAGTTGTCCGCAAAGGAGTGCAGCACGGAGTTCTCAGGTGTGCTACTACTGCAGAGAGCCGGGGCACATCAAGCCCAAGTGTCCGAAGCTTCAGCAAACGGCGGTGGCAGCAGTGCAGCCGTTAGCCCAGATTACAGCGGTGCCGTAGGTTTTCACTTCGGCGGAGGCGGGCGGTTCTAGTGCCAGATCGTTCACAGGTAAATTTCAGACTTGTCTTTTAAATTCTTGTGGTGATTTAATTTAGTCTGTTGAAAATTGTAAATCTGCGTTAGAGTGTCAGGTCTTAAAGCACCTGGGATTTGTGTAGGGATCTTAGTTGTGGGCGGATGTGAGTCCCACGTGTTGTTTGATTCGAAAACTACGAATAACTTCATTACTTCGGAGTGTGCGGAGGTTAGCGGGATCCGGAGCGATTTCGGAGAGCAGCGGGATCCGGAGCGATTTCGGAGAGCAGCGGGATCCAGAGCAATTTCGGAGAGCAGCCGGGAATAGTTAAGGGTGCTGGCGGCAGGACGTTAGATACTTTTGGGCGGGCTCGTGGTGTGGAGGTTCTTGTGGCAGGAGAGTTGATGCCAGCAGACCTGGTTATTAGTCCTGTGGAGTTGTACGATGTCATCCTCGGGATGGATTGGTTGGATCGGTACAGGGTTCACCTGGATTGTCATCGAGGACGTGTGGTGTTTGAGCGAGAGACAGGGAGATTGGTGTTTCAGGGGTGTGAGACCGACTTCCGAGAGTCTTATGATTTCAGTAATATAGGCCGAGCAGTTGATTAAGAAGGGCTATGAGGCGTATCTGGCGACGATAGTGATGCCAGAGACTGTTGGAGAGGTTGTAGTTGGGGATATTCGGGTTGTTCAGGATTTCCAGGAGGTTTTCCAGTCATTGTTGGGATTGCCACCGTCGCGGTTGGATCCTTTTACGATTGAGTTGGAACCGGGGATGGCTCCGATATCCAAGGCGCCTTACCGTATGGCTCCAGCAGAGATGGCAAAGCTGAAGAAGTAGCTGGATGATCTGTTGGGGAAGGGATTCATCCGGCCTAGTGTTTCACCGTGGGGAGCGCCGGTGTTGTTCGTGAAGAAGAAGGATGAGAGTTTCCGGTTGTGCATCAATTACCGAGGACTTAACTGAGTCACTATGAAGAATATATACCCTCTGCCATGCATTGATGAGTTGTTGGATCAGTTGCGAGGGGCTACTTGGATCTCCAAGATTGACTTGGCGTCGGGTTACCATCAGATTCTGATTGATGAGGTGGACGTGAGGAAGACGTCCTTTCGGACGAGGTACGGGCATTATGAGTTTGTGGTGATACCATTTGGGTTGACGAATGCGCCAGCAACGTCCATGAGGTTGATGAACGGGTGTTCCAGGAGTATCTGGATGTTTTTGCGATCATCTTCATCGATGACATTCTGGTGTATTCGAGGAGTCCTGAGGAGCACGAGGTGCATTTGAGGATAGTTCCGGAGAAATTGCGGGAGTAGAAGCTGTACGCGAAGTTGAGTAAGTGCAGTTTCTGGCAGCGAGAGATGAGTTTCCTTGGCTACGTGGTATCTGTAGAGGGAGTGTTTGTAGATCTGGCTAAGATTGAGGCGATCAGAGGCTGGCCTAGGCCGAGGAATGCCACTGAGATCAGAAGTTTTCTTGGGTTGGCGGGTTATTACCGGAGGTTTATCAAGGGGTTTGCGAGTATGGTGCAGTCGATGACGAAGTTGACAGGGAAAGATGTTCCTTTTGAGTGGTTTTCAGCTTGCGAGGAGAGTTTTGGAAAGCTGAAAGAGATGCTGACTAGTACACTGGTGTTGGCGTTACCCGAGCCGGGTTGACGTGTAGTCTCGGGTTTGTGTCAGTCTTGTTTGGAAGAAAACCTTCTTGCCTCTTAATTGACTCCGCGGTTTAAGCAACTTGAATATCCAGCTTCTTGACATGGACGTTCAAAGCTTCGAACTTCCCATTTAAGTCTTGGTACATAGCATCCATCTTTCCATTGGAGCTCACATTCATCTTCTGTTGACCCTATAGAATCTGCTCCAGCATAGACTTCATCTCACTATCTGAAGATTGAGCAGGTGGTGTCTGATAAGAAGAAAAATCGTAGTTCTTAGTGTAATTTCTCTGGAAAGGCTTCTAATAGTCGTTCTTCTGGTACCCTTGTTGATTACCATACCTCTGATCCTGAAAACCAGCTCCACCAACGTAGTTGCAATCATTTTCATCCTGCTCTTCCTCTGGAATGAAAGTCTCTACCTCTTGAGCGAACTGAACAGTCTTTTTTCCCACTAGCAGGTTGTGTACAGAATCCAGCTTAGCCTTAACCTCAGCAATTTGGCTACCATCCATGTTCCCACCAAGCTTCTTTCTCTCGAAGTCTGCGTTCTTGGTACTATTTCTAGAAGCCAAGTTATCAATAAGAATCAGTGCATCCTCTGGATATCTAGTGTTGAAGTTCCTATTGCTAGCAGAATCCAGAGCCATCTGATACCTCCAATCAATACCTCTGAAGAAAATGCCCAACAGCTGAAAATCACTGAACCCATGGTGAGGACAATCTCTCTGGTAGGACTTGAATCTTCCCCAAGAAGCCTTAAAAGCTTCAGTAGGTCCCTGCTTGAAAGTAGAGATCTTAGTCCTCAGATCCTCAGATCTCGCCTCATCAAAGAAGTTGTTGAAGAAAGCATTCTTGGTGTTATCCCAAGTAGTCAGCGAGCCCGGCTCCAGCTGCTTCAACCAGTAAGCTGCTTCTCCACTAAGAGAGTATGGGAAAAGCTTGCAGTAGAGGTAATCGCTTGACACTCCATTAGCCTTAATGCTAGATGCTAAGTCCTCAAACCTCTCGATGTGGTCCATGGGGTGCTCAGAGGAAAGACCATGGAATGGATGCTGAGCCACAAGTGAGAAGAAAGCAGGCTTCAACTCAAAATCGCTCCTCTGGAATGCAGGAGGGCGAATTGCAGCCATGTTAGCGTAGAACTCATCTGGCCTGTTGTACTCTCCCAGAGTACGCCCACGCCCAGCTGGCTCCTCTAAAATGACATCTCCATTCTCATCTATCCTCTGACCCTGATCATTGCGTCTGCGACCCTCAGCATCCTGAAGAAACCCATCATCACCTCTGATAAGAACTAAGGTGTTCATCTTGGTTTTCTTTCTCGCTGCTTGGTTCGCTCGTTCTAACTTTCCAATCTCAAGGTTGAGATCAACTAGCTCTTCGTTCCGGTTGCTCTTGGTAACGCGATTAGGCATAAACCTGAAACACACAAGACAAAGAGAAAGGAACACGTAAGTAACAAAATAAAAATAAAAACTTAGACAAAATTCTAATATCAAAAATCGATTGGTGAAATCGACTCCCCGGCAACGGCGCCAAAATTTGATTTGCTCAAATTTTCCCTGGTACTCTCTCAAATTAAGAGATCGTAGTAGTACTTAGGGATCGAATCCACAGGTAATCTAAACACACAATCGATTAGTGAATTCAAATTATGCTAAGCAAGTAGTGGTGAATGTAAATTAAACAGCAAATGTAAACAAGTCAATGGTGATAAAGGTTCTAGAAATCAATTGGACAAAAGGTTAGGCTATGGGTAATTTGCAGGTTTGACTTGAAAATCGATCATGTTGATCGACACAAAGGTATGTGTCGATCGACACAGGACAAAAATGGGCAGGATTTTATTAAGAGCAGTTCTAGAACTCAAACACGAATATAAAACCAATCAACTTTCGTTGCAGAGATTTTCTATGACTAAATCCCTAAATTCCAAATTTCTTTGCAAACTTAGTGAATAAAATCAATCATTAAATTCAGGTTCAATTGTTCACAAAATTACTAAGCCAAATTTCTTTGCGAATAGATAATTTTGCTCATCTAAGATTATATCAAGTTGTTAATAATACTTTCCCATCTATTAAAGCAACCTAGGATTTTCAATTTCAGTTGATCAATCCTAAAATCAGAGTTAAATCAATCTAGATGAAGAACATAAAGATAAATCCTAACAAATTTTCAATCCTATCAATTTCTCATCAAACCCTTGAATTACCCTAAACCTAACAAGTAAACTACTCAGAGATAGATGCAGTAAACATTATGAATGAATAAAATTGCATAAAAAAGATAGAGTAAGAGATACAAAAGGGTTTGAAATCTGAAGGTCTGGAAGTCCCGAAATCTCTCCTTAAGCTCTCCTCCCTCAAGTCTCAATTAAAAACTTGATAAAAACCTAAAAGCCTAAGGAAAAACTATATATAAGGTATAAAATTCGGACTAGGCTTTTCTGTAAGTTTATGGGCTTCGTGGGCCGAAGAGGAAATTCTTCAATCTTCACGACAGACATGCTCGTGTCGATCGACACACAGGATCGTGTCGATCGACACAGCCTTGAAAACTCGACTCCGACTTGATTACTTCGGCTCTTCTTTCTTTGATGCTCCAAAATACTCCAAAAGCTCCCATTAAGCTCCAATCGTCCTTTAACCTACAAGAACTCAAAAAGACTAAAAAAATAGCAAAAAGACTCTATGAAAAAGACTTATATCATGGTAAAAATCGGGTAAAAACCATGATCTATCAGCCTCCCTCAGGATCTCCTGTCTCAGATCCTCGTCCTTGGGTACACAAACCCGCCCGTTCACCAGTATCATCCCACTCGGTGAGACCACATACTCTGAACCGGCCACCTAAGAAGCATCAATCAACCCCTGATCCTTCTTCTGAGCAACTCAAATCCTGCTAAACAGATCTGCCTGGTTAGCTGCCTCTAACCCCAACGACTCCTGTGAAATCACACACAACCTCAAGGTACTGATCTCGCTCACCAGAGCCTCCATATCCCGCTCCTGATCTGAAGCAACCCTGTTTCAACTCAACGCATCTGTAACCAGATTAGCCTTACCCTGATGGTACCCAATCTCCAGGTCATAATCCGCAACTAACTCCATCCAGCGCCTCTGTCTCTGGTTCAGCTCTTGCTGAGTGAAGAAATACTTCAGATTCTTGTGGTCTGTGAATACCTGCACCTTCCCGCCATACAGATAAGACCTCCAAATCTTAAGTGCAAAAATCACCGCAGCCAACTCCAAATCATGGGTAGGATAATTGCACTCGTGCTTCCTCAACTACCTCGAAGCATACGCAATAACCTTTCCCTGCTACATCTGTACACATTCCAGACCAACTCCTAAAGCATCAGTATACACCACGTAAGGCTCACCCAGCTCGGGTAACGCCAACACCGGTGTACTAGTCAGTATCTCTTTCAGCTTCTCGAAACTCTCCTTGCAAGCTGAAGGCCACTCAAAAGGAACATCCTTCCCTGTCAACTTCGTCATCGACTGCGCCATACTCGCAAACCCCTTGATGAACCTCCGGTAATAACCCGCCAACCCAAGAAACTCCTGATCTCAATGGCATTCCTCGGCTTAGGCCAACCTCTGATCGCCTCAATCTTAGCCGGATCTACAGACACTCCCTCTGCAGACACCACGTAGCCAAGGAAACTCATCTCTCGCTGCCAGAAACTGCACTTACTCAACTTCGCGTACAACTTCTGCTCCTGCAATTTCTCCAGAACTATCCTCAAATGCACCTCATTCTCCTCAGGACTCCTCGAATACTTCAGAATGTCATCGATGAAGATGATCGTGAAAACATCTAGCACTTGTAACGCCCGTGAACCAAAAAGTGAATTTTTGGTGGGTGTCAATCGACATAGGGGTTGTGTGTCGATCGACACGAGTTAAAATCAGACCGATGGTTTCGGTTTCTGATTGCCGGTTTGGTGGGCCGGTTTAGGGGACACCCTAGGGTTGTATAAAAGGGCTGGAACAGACGCGTATTGGTCTCTTTTTGGCTGAAAATCAGAGAAAGAGGAGGTTTTGATAGAGAATCAAGAGAGGTTGTGAGTTGTGTGTGATTGAGGGTGAAGGACAGTTTCTGCTCGAGTGTTTGAGAGGGAAAACGGCTGGGCAATTCGAGGAGGATTGGGGTGAAACTTAGTGGGTAAGTTCTCCGATCTCTGCTCTTAATATAGGCGAAAACGGTTCGTCTTTTCGTTGATTATTCATCGAGTTATGGCTGTTTGAACTCGATGGGTCTGTGCAGATAGGTTGTCTGCGATCAGTCGGCTTCGGGGTTGATTTCCGATCGTACCAGAAGGATTCTGGAGGCAATCCGCATACAGACGCGTAGCTGTGTCTGTCTAGTTTCCAGAACAGTCATCCGTTTTGGTTTTGGACCAGTGATTCGTCGTATACAAGTCGTTTTGTAACCGTTGGTCCCATTCTCATTTCGATTCTTCGAGGTGAGTGCGTGATCGTGGGTTTGTGTGGGCATAGGGATTGATGGAATGCGGTTGCTTGGTGTTTTGTGTGTTTTTGTGGTTGAAATTGTGCAGGTGACTCGACGAATCGCGACAGATTCGAGCCACGAGAGGATAGGCTCGTTTCTGGGTTGTCGTGTCGATCGACACAAGATGGTGTGTCGATCGACACAGGATAGAGTCATGTCGATCGATGCCAAGTGGCTGTGTCGATCGACACAGAGTCCCTGTAATTGTTCGTGATTGGTTGTTCTTGTTGTTTGCTTGTGTGCTCATCCTGGTATTTCTATTGATTGTTATGTCTATACTTAAATAACCCGTAGAATCATGGCCAGGAAGGAGAGATGATCTAGGGTCTCGTATGGCTGTGTGCGGTTGTAGAATTGCTAGGTGGCTAGTGACATCTGAGTTGTAGTTAATTGGGTTATTGGTTATTGTTGGATTGTTATGGAATTGAATTGGATTAGTAATTTAATAAAGTATGAGATTTATTGAATTGAAAGTTGTTATTGATGGTTATTGTTTTCCGCGATGCATGTTGTATTGGCTCAATTGAGGATTATTATCTGTGATGATAATAATCTGAAGGGAAATTTTTTAAATTTTTGGGTCGGGTCGTTTCAGTACTCCTGGAACACCCCGTTCATTAACCTCATGAACGCTGCTGGCGCATTCGTCAACCCAAACGGCATCACCACAAACTCATAATGCCCGTACCTCATCCGAAAGGACGTCTTCCTCACGTCCGCCTCATCAATCGGAATCTGATGGTAACCCGACCCCAAGTCAATCTTGGAGATCCAAGTAGCCCCTAGCAACTGATCCAACAACTCATCAATGCGTGGCAGAGGGTACATGTGCTTCACAGTGATTCGGTTAAGTCCCCGGTAATCGATGCACAACCGGAAACTCCCATCCTTCTTTTTCATGAACAACACCGGCGCTCCCCATGGTGAAATACTAGGCCGGATGAATCCCTTCCCCAACAGATAATCCAGCTGCTTCTTCAGCTGTGCCATCTCTGCTGGAGCCATACGGTAAGACGCCTTAGATATAGGAGTTGTCCTGGGTTCTAACTCAATCATAAATGGATCTAACCGTGACGGTGGCAATCCCAACAATGACTGAAACACATCCTGGAAATCCTGAACAACCCGAATATCCCCAACTGCAACCTCTCCAACAGTCTCCAGCATCACTATCGTCGCCAGATATGCCTCACAGCCCTTCTCAATCAACTGCTCGGCCTGTATCGCTGAAATCACGAGACTCCTGGAAGTTGGTCTCACCCCCTGATACACCAACCTTCCCGACTCCCGCTCGAACACTACTCATCCTCGATGACAATCCTGATGGATCCAACCAATCCATACCCAGGATGACATCGTACAACTCCACCGGACTAATAACCAGGTCTGCTGGCATCAACTCTCCCGCCACCAGAACGCCTACACCACGAGCCCGCCCGAAAGTATCTAACGTCCAACCACCAGAATCACTTCGGATATTGCTACCCTCCGTACACTCTAGAGTAATTAAGCTATTCGTAGCTCTCGAATCAAATAACACGTGGGACTCACATCCCCCCCCCCCCCCACAACTAAGGTCCCTGCACAAATCCCATGTGCTTCAAACAAACTAAATTCAACACCACAAGAATTTAAAAAGTTCAAGTCTGAAAATTACCTGTGATCTGTCTAGCATTAGAACCGTCCGCCTCCGTCGAAGTGAACACCCACGGGGTCGCTGCAATCTGAGCCAAAGGCTGCACCGCCAACGGCTGCACTGCCACCACCGCCATCTACTGCAGCTTCGGACACTTGGGCTTAATATGCCCCGGCTCTCTGCAATGGTAACACACCAGAGCATCCCGAATCTCACTCTTCTTTGGGCAACTGGTCACCTTGTGATCTAAGCTTCCGCACCCGAAGCATCCTGGACCACTCTTTCCTCTCTGACTCGGCCCAGAAGTGCTCTCCGACTTCTTCTTCTGTCCTTGAGCAGGCTTGCCGCCCCTGCTCGAACCCGCCTGCTGTTGTGACCTCCTTTGCTGCTGAACCGGTGGACTAACCACCACAGCCTGCTCCCTGAGGTCCTCCTCAATCGCAGCAACCATCCCTACCAGCTCCGCCCTCATGGTGAACTTACTCGCCCTACAGCGAGTCCTCAAATAAGCTCGAAGTCCCCCTAGGAACCTCCTCAACTAGGCCTGCTCGCCCTCCATGCCCCTACTAGCATTTACCAGGAGTCGACTAAACTCCAAATCAAACTCCCTCACAGTCCGATCTCCGTGAGCCAGGTTCAGAAACCTCGACTCCATCCGGTCTACCGCCTCCTGCAGGAAATACTTGGCATTAAACTCAGCCAAGAAATCCTCCTAGACCATCTCGGCCTGTACCCTCCTGGTCTCAACACCTCTTCACCAGAGATGCGCGTCACCATCCAGATAGTGAACTGCCAGATCAACCCGGTATCCCTCTGGACACCTGATAGAGCGAAAGTTGTGTTCCAACCTCCGCCGCCACTCATCGGCCTCCTTAGGCTTGAGACCACCCGAGAAAAACCCGATTCCAATCCTCTTCATTTGCTCCATCATCCTCAGGTAGGATGGAAGCTCCTCTGCTACCGCCACACCCGACTGCACACCAGCCACTCCCGGCTGAACCCCAGCCACTTCCGGCTGACCACCAGCCACTACTGGCTGCACTCCTGGAGCCTGACCAGGAGCCGGTACCCCACCTGGTAACCGCTTTAGAATCAATTGCAGCAAACCCGCCAAGCGATCATCTCGGTTCTGGGCCCTACCTGCGGGAACACCCCCACCTGGGCCCCCCGCACCACCAGCTACATCGGGACCCACACTAGTCCCACCAGCCTTCACACTGGCACTTCTAGCAGTCTCACCCACATACCCCTCTTAAAATGCCTGCGAGTCCGCCACCTGCTCCTGCGTGGTCTCCTGGACCACACTCGCAGCATCAGACTCACTTTGTAGTCCTCACCCGCACCCACCGCGACCACCTCGGCTTCCACGGCCCCCACGACCTCTGCCTCTAGCACCTCTAGCCATCACTCTGCACTCACTAGTAGATTACTAAGCACCAGAAAAACAGAAAGTCATAAAACACATACCGTGGAATCTCATTGAAGGCTCAGAAGAGATGATCTAGGACTCCATACCCACACAACAATCAATCAATTAACTCACACAATCAATCAATTCCACCCGCCTAGAACCATAAGGGATCTGATACCAAAATGAAACAGCCCGACCCAAAAATTTAAATTTTTTCCCTTCAGATTATTATCATCACAGACAATAATTCTCAATGGGTCAACGAAACAAGCAACTGCGGAAAACAACAATAATCAATCAACAATTTCCAATTCAATAAATCCCATACTTTATTAAATTACTAAACCAGTTCGAAAGAACATAAACCATAATCCAATAACAAAATGAAGTTCCAGAATTCACTAGCAACCTAGCAATTCTAACAATACAACTATACAAGCGAGACCCTAGATCATCTCTTCTTCCTGGCCATGATTCCACGATCACAATTTCTCTTTACCTGCAACACATGGCAAAAAGAGTTGCGTGAATATTATCATCAATACTCAGTGACGTGGTCATCCCGTCTACAGACTATTTATACACATGCATAAACAATAGATACAATACCAGGATGAGCATACACAAGCATTCACGAAACAATTAAACACGAACCAGTCCAGAAGCACTATGTCGACACAACCTCTAGGTGTCGATCGACAGACTGCACTGTGTCCATCGACACACCACCATGGTGTCGATCGACATGATGGCCCGTGTCGATCGACACACCACCATGGTGTCGATTGACACGACATCGCAGAACCCAGGAACGAACCTATCCTCTCATGGCTCGAACCTGTCGCGATTCATCGAGTCTCCTGCACAATTTCATTCACAAAATACACGAAATCCACCAAACAATCGCATTCTATCAATTCCTTATACCTATATAAGCCTACGGTCACGCACTCACTTCGATTCGAGAAAAAAAAGAGGATGAACACGAAGAACGCCCGAACAGCCTCTGATTTCACCTTTCCCAGACCCGAAATCGACCCACCAACGATCCCATCCTCAATCTAACAACCTCAAGAGCAATCCCAAGCCTCAAAAACGATCAAACTTTCTCAGAAATCACCAGAACTCACTCAAACTCTCTGATTCTCCTCCTCTTTTTGATTTTCAATTTCTGGAAGAAAAAGTCGACCAACCTTCAATGTTTCAGCCTTTATAAACAACCCTAAGGTTTTCCTAAACCGGTCCGCCAAACCGGACAATTAAACCGAATCTGTCGGTCCAATTTCAACTGGTGTCGATCGACACACACCAGCTGTGTCGATCGACATAACGCCCAAAACCCGACTTCTCACAAGTCAAAACACTCGTGTCGATCGACACATCAACCAAAATTCCACTTTTTGGTTCACGGGCGTTACAACTTTAATTTGATAAAAAAAATTCAATATTTAGTTTGATGGAATGAAATAATCCTATTAGTTATATAAAAATAGTTTAATTTTGTTCATATATTTTCAATATTAGTTTTTTTTTAGATTTTCGTTTTCCTTTCTTATTATTTTTAGCTTATTTTAATATTTCAATAGTATTAATAGTTATTTCCTAAATTAATCTTAACAAGATATGTACAAAATAAATGGATATTCAAATTAAAGATAATCTTATAAAATCTTTAGGATTCGATTTATTATAGTTTTCTTAAAAGATGCTAAGAAAACTTAATTTGTATCTAAGACATAAACTACGTAACATATGAAAAACGAATGTTTGTCAAAGTCCCACATAAGATGTGAAAATGAATTTGGATCCAAAGAAATACAATAAAAGAACAATAATTTGATGAAGAACAATAAAAGCAGGAAGCCTAATATAATAGGCATCCAAAACTAATCATTTAATTTGTTTTAGTTATATCCAAAAAGTATTTAGTTTTGTTCATATATTTTTATTGGTAATAGACGTCTATTCCTCTCTAATCTATTAGTTATATAAAAAAATATTTTAATTTTGTTCATATATTTTCACCATTTGTTTTCTTTAAGATTTATGTTTTTCTTTCTTAGAATTTATAATTTATTTAAATTTACGTTCAGGATTTTAGCAACAAAAATATTTTATTACTAATAATCACGAGATTTATGGTTTTCTTAACAAAGAGATTTCTCATACTCTAATTTTTGTATTTATATTAATTATACATATAAAAACATATTTTTCATTGTCCCACATCGGATATGAAAGTGAATTTGGATCCATAGAAACAAAATAAAAAAAAAACAAATTGATAAAGAACGGTATGAGCATAAAGCCTAATCTAATAGGCATCTAAAACTAAACATTTAATTTTTTTAATCAGATTATTAAGTTAAACCGACAATCAAATCGAATAATAGAAATAACTTTAGAAAAACTTTAATTTGATAAAAAATGTTAATTAAATTTTTTATGGAACAAAATAATCATATTAATTATATAAAAAAGTAGTTTAATTTTTTAAGATTTTCTTTTTCCTTTTTTATTATTTTTAATTTATTAAAATATTTTAATAGCATTAATAGTGATTTCCTAAATTAATCTTTATAAGATATGTAAACAATAAATGGATATTTAAAGTAAAGATACTCTCATAAAGTCTTTAGGATCGATTTATTATAATTTTCTTAAAAAATGCCAAGACAACTTAATTTGTACCTAAGATCATAAATTACTTAACATATTAAAAACCAATATTTGTCAAAGTCCACATCGGATATAAAAAATATTTGGATCCAAAGAAATACTATAAAAGAATAACAATTTGTTGAAGCGGTAAGAGTAGGAAACCTAATATAATAGGCATCCAAAATTAATATTTTAATTCGGTTATTAGGCTAAACCGCATAATTAAATCGAATAATAGAAATAACTTTAGTGAAATTTAATTTAATAAAAAATGTTATTTAAAATTTTCTAAATAAAATTATGAAATGGCAAAAAATATAGAAAAATGGGAAAAGCGGCTGTGCATCTCCTTGAATATTGCCAAAAAGATAGAGAAAGTTAAATCCATCTAATACTTTTAAAATGGGAAAAGTGGTCATGTATCTCATTGAACCGAAATTTTTTATTTAATAGATTAAAATTCATAGGAAAAAAATATTTTTATTTAACCAAAAAATTAGATCACATGAAATAAATAATTGCAAATTATACAAACATCTAATAGTTTCTAAATTCATAAATTTTTCAAATTTTAATATATTTATTCTGATAAATATGAGTATTATTTATATCAACAAAACTATTTTATAAACTATATTTGAAATAATAGAAAACATTGAAACATAAACAATAAATTTTTATCGAAAACTACTCAATCTTTGTCTAAAAAAAAAAGAAAAACTCATATGAACCTACATGTAGGTGTGTCAAAATGGGTCAATACTCATGGGTTATCCAAACCCGTCCATAATTTAAGTGGGTTACCCATATAAATAAATGAGTCTTCGGTGGGTTACCCCTAATGGGTTTATGAATTTAGCAGATAAACTCATTAGGATCATGAATTACTGATTGATTTATCACAAATAAAATAATAATATATATGTAAATTACTTTAAAAGGTTATCAAGTGTTTTTAAAAAATTAACAGATATGTTTTCTTCTTATCATCATCCAACTAAGATCGAAGTATCTTTTAAAACTAATCAATGGTTTATTGTTTTATTGATTTTATTAGGTTTATTGTAACATCCCAGTTTCTGAAATATGTGGTGCATGCGGAGAGGGTTAAGAGAATTGATTTGACTACCTATATCACCAAAGTGCACTTATCTTTTCCGTCACACATCCAGAGAGAACTCCAGAGTTAAGCGTGCTTAGGCTGGAGCAATTTAATGATGGGTGACCTACTGGGAAGTAATTTTCAGTACCGTGTGAGTGAGGACAAAACACGGGGAAAGATCACGTGGTGATTTGCAGGGTCAGTAAACAAGTCTTTCGAGTCTCCCGGACTAACAAACCGACCGTCGGATAGAAGTTGGCCCACGGGCCGAGAGTGGGCGTGGGGCCCATTGGGAGATGAGGATTTCTCCTGAGGGGATGAAGATTTCCCCTGTATGTTATTGAGAGATGAGGATTTCTCTCGATGGGATTAGGATTTTCCCTGCATACCGATAGCTCGACGGCGGTCGGGGCGTTACAAGTGGTATCATAGAGAACCCTGACGAGTGTGTGAGTCACATTGTCGGGGGTAACGATCCTGGTGCGCAACGAGGACGTTGCGATCAGTTAGTGGGGGTGATTGTAACATCCCAGTTTCTGAAATATGTGGTGCATGCGGAGAGGGTTAAGAGAATTGATTTGACTACCTATATCACCAAAGTGCACTTATCTTTTCCGTCACACATCCAGAGAGAACTCCAGAGTTAAGCGTGCTTGGGCTGGAGCAATTTAAGGATGGGTGACCTACTGGGAAGTAATTTCCAGTACCGTGTGAGTGAGGACAAAACACGGGGAAGTAATTTCCTGCATACCGATAGCTCGACGGCGGTCGGGGCGTTACATTTATGATTTTTATTTTATTTTATTTTAAGATACATACACATTTTAATTTAATTTGTTAGTTAAAAAGTTGAAAATGTTGGTCCGATTTATAATAATATGGATTTTTTTAATTTATCTATTAATTTTCTTATATTTTAATTTATATATGAGTAAACTATATAACCTATTAAGTCAATGAGTTTTATATTCTTAGATTTGGATATGTAAATTCAACTCATATAACATATGAGTCCGGGTCAAACCCCCATTAAATCTCAAACCCATGTGGGTTTGGATTGGGTCAAGTTACCCATTTTGACACTCGTTGGCTAAACCCCTAATTCAAAATTGTTAAGCTGATATTAATATTTCAATACAATACGAAAACCAAGTTTATTTTACATCATATACAACGAATGTTCCCGCACATAGTGTGGGTGAGAATCTAGTTAATTGTATTTGGAGCAACCCTTCACAAGTGACTAAGTGAGTTGAGCTCTATATTCAAGTTGTTTTGTTTTTTATCTCGATAATTTATTTATAATAAACCGAATTAAAAAGCTGGATATTTCTGAAAAGAATTCCTAAAGTTTACCAAAAAAACAAAGCTCGAAAGTTTACTAGGAAACAAAACAAAAAAATTTACCGGAAGACAAAACATGAAAGACAAAACTGTGTGAATAAAAAATTACTCCTTTTATTTCATATTAGTTGTCATTCTACACTTATTTTTTTGTTTCATAGTACTTGTCATTCTGCAATTTCAATGCATAATTATTACCAATTTTTCCATTTTTATTCCTATTCTTAAACTTATTAACTACACATATCAAAAAAATAATACATTAACGAGGAATAAAACAGAAAATTTAATTATTTTTTTAATTTATGTGAAAAGCTCCAGAATGACAAATATATTGAAACGGAGGAAGTATAATTTTTATGATATAACTTTCAAAACCAGTTGTATTAAAGAATAGAATTAGGAAATATTTTTAAACCTTCGATATATTGTCCCCTAGTGTGATCCTAATCCGATTTTTAGCTTTTTCTGTTCGCTTAAGAAATTTATTTTTACAATATTTTTCAGATTTTTCTAATAAAAATCTCTCATATTCATTTCTTCTCGTCTGATGTTTAGTCAATCGAGACTATATTACATATCAATATTATAGTTTTTTAATTTATTTGACGTTTATATTTAGAACTTTAAGTAATTGTTAGAAACAACTTCAAGTAATTCTTTATTAAAAAAACTTAAAAGTAATTGAAAACAAAATTAAAAACCCTAAAATTAACTTTATCCCATGCAATGCATGCACCTTAATACTAGTTCTATTAAACGTAAAGTGCAAAATCCTACGTGTCAAAAATTACTCTCATTATGAAATCGTTTAATTACATTCACTTGTCAGTGATAATTTTTTTACTAAAATTGTTTGGTCTGTTTAGCGTACCAAAGAGCAACTTGCAACAACCACTATTGTGGCCCATCTATTTTATCTGTTTTAGTTTGTAGTGTTTATTGTATTGGCTAATTTGTTTGTGTCGGTTCTTCTAAAACCCTAAGTATTATTTTTGTCACGTGTCATAAGCAGACTGGTCATAATTACGATAGAGACCGTACTATGTAATATCTTTTCTCCTTTTGCCCTAATTGTTTACAACTTATGTCCACATGACCCCTATCCCATGAAGAGCTGAAGCTCATCTATAAGACGTTATACGCTTATAGAATGAAGCCACGTTTTAGTTTTTGTCTCATCATATCTCTTTAAATCTTTTTAATATGTGGCTTGTAGAGAAATAAGGTTTTATAAGGTTATGAATATAATATTTTGAAAGATTTTTAAAAATATTATATTTTAAAGTTTTGTTTTTAAAAATAGCATCAAAAGTTTTATATTTTAAAAGTAAAAAATACTATTAAAAATGTTGGTTTTCTGAAAATACCACAAAGATAGAATTAAAATTTAACCTTTAAAACTAAACTCAAATCCTTTAAAACCAAACCTAAACCCACAAACTATATTCTAAATTTAAAATAGTTAACTTTTTTTTTTGTCGAAAAAAATAGTTAACCCAAACAAACAAATTTAAATTCTAAACCCATAAAAATCACTTTTGTGTTTGTAGTATTTTTAGAAAACCAAAATATTTGGTGATAATTTTGGAATATAAAACTTTTAATGCTATTTTGGAAACAAAACTTCAAAGTGTGGTACTTTAAGAATTTTTATTTATAATAATATATTTTGTAAAATTAACAAATAATTGAAATACTAATATTTTAAATTTTTATATAAACTTATTCATGTTTTCTTTCTTTCCGCGCAAGCGCATAAATGAATTTGTTTCGTGTGTCGGAACACTATTCTTGATTCGAAAATGTCTTTCTGATATTACGTTGCACACTTCCTACCAAGGTGATAGGTAGGTACACCCATGCAACATTTGCACCAACATGTTTCATGTTTTTGCAGGGAGCAGGGTCCCCACCTAGTTAAATGAAAACACCTACTAAAAAATCCAATACATCGGCCTCTATTATTACAAACTAAGGCAAACTCCAACACTGGATTTTATTGAGTCTCTTAAAAATAAAAAAATTTAAAAAAATAAAGAAAAAAAAGAGAGTGCCTGAGGATAGTTTCTCGTTTGAGAAACTCCACAATAAGTATCAGAGTATTAAATTTAGGGGGTGTATTCAGTCTAATTGTAACGCCCGTGAACCAAAAAATGGATTTTGGTTGGGTGTGTCGATCGACACTAGTGGGTATGTCGATCGACACGGGTGCTTTGACTTGTGAGAAGTCGGATTCTTGGTGGTGTGTCGATCGACACAGGTGGTGTGTGTCGATCGACACGAGTTAAAATTAGACCGATCGGTTTGGTTCCAATTGTCCGGTTTGGCAGGCCGGTTTAGGAAAACCCTAGGGTTGTATAAAAAGGCTGAAAGAGTGAAGGTTGGCCAACTTTTTTCTTCCAGAAATCGGAAATCAGCAAGAGAAAGAGAATCAGAGAGTTTGAGTGAGTTCTGGTGATTTCTCGAGAAAGGTTGATCGTTCTTGAGGCTTGTGATTACGTGGGAGGTTGTTAGGAACGAGGAGGATTCGTTGTTGGGTCAATTTCGGGGCTGGGAAAGGTGAAATCAGAGGCTGTTCGGGTGTTCTTCGTGTTCATCCTTTTTTTTCCCGAATCGAGTTGAGTGCGTGATCGTGGGTTGTATAAGCATAAGGATTAGATGGAATGCGTTTGCTTGTGTTGCTGGGTTGTTTTCTGTGTGTTTTGTGATCGAAATTGTACAGGAGACTCGACGAATCGTGATGGATTCGAGCTATGAGAGGATAGGCTCGTTTCATGGGTTATGCGATGTCATGTCGATCGACACACTTATTCGTGTCGATCGACACGGGGCTCCATGTCGATCGACACCAAGGTGGTGTGTCGATCGACACAGGGCAGTATGTCGATCGACACCTAGTGGTTGTGTCGATCGACACAGGCTTTCTGTACGGGTTTGTGTTGGTTATTTCGTGTATGCTTGATTGTATGTTCATCCTGGTATTGTATCTCTTGTTTATGTCTGTATATAAATAATCCGTAGACGGGATGACCGCGTCGCTGAGTATTTGTGATAATACTCACGCAACTCTTTTCGCCATGTGTTGCAGGTAAAGAAAAAATGTGATCGTGGAATCATGGCCAGGAAGGAGAGATGATTTAGGGACTCGTTGTGTTATTGTTTATGGAATTGCTAGGTTGTTAGTAATTCTGGAACTTGTTGGAATGTTGACTTTGTTATGGTCTGAACTAGATTAGTAATTTAATAAAGTGTGAGATTTATTTAATTGGAAGTTGTTGTTGATGGTTATTGTTTTCCGCATTGCTTGTTGTGTCTGGCCTATTGAGGATTACTATATGTGATGATAGTAATCCGTAGGAAATTTTTTAAATTTTTGGGTCGGGTCGTTTCATTTTGGTATCACAGCCCTTATGGTTCTAGGGCGGGTGCAATTGATTGATTGTTGTGTGGGTATGGAATCATAGATCATCTTTTTCGAGCCTTCAATGAGATTCCACGGTGTGTGTTATTTGATTTTCTATTTTTCTAGTACTTAGTAATCTGCTGGTGAGTGCAGAGTGATGGCTAGAGGTGCTAGAGGAAGAGGTCGTGGGGGCCGTGGAGGCCGAGGTGGTCGTGGTAGGCGGGGGCGAGGACTTGTGAGTGAGTCAGATGCCGCGAGTGTGGCCCAGGAGACCACGCATAAGCATGGAGGACGAGCAGGCCATGGTGAGGAGGTTCCTTGGAGAACTTCGAGCTGACTTGAGGACTCGCTGCAGGGCGAGTAAGTTCGCCACGAGGGCGGAGCTGGTTGATACTGCTACGGCGATTAAGGAGGTCCTCAAAGAGTAGGCTATGGTGGTTAGTCCACCGGTGCAGCAACAACAGAGGAGATCTCAGCAGCACACGGGTTCGAGCAGGGGCGGCAAGCCTGCGCAAGGTCAGAAGAGGAAATGGGAGAGCATTTCTGGGGCCAGACAGGGTGGTTCAGGATGCTATGGGTGTGGTAGTATGGGCCACAAGGTGGCGGACTGTCCGAAGAGGAGAGAGGATCGGGCGGCTCAGGTGTGCTATCAGTGTAGGAAGCCGGGGCATATGAAGCCCAGGTGTCCTAAGCTACAACAGATGGCGGTGGCGGCAGTGCAGCCGTTGGCGGTGCAACGTTTGGCTCAGATTGCGGTGACACCGCGGGTTTTCACGTCGGTAGAGGCGGGCGGTTCTAGCGCCAGACCAATCACAGGTATAATTTCAGACTTTTTCTTTTTAAATTCTTGTGGTGATTGAATTTAGTCTGTTAGAATTGTGAGTCTGTGTTAGAGTGTCAGGTCTTAAAGCACATGGGATTTGTGCAGGGACCTTAGTTGTGGGCGGATGTGAGTCCCACGTGTTGTTTGATTCGGAAGCTTCGAATAGCTTCCTTACTTCGGAGTATGCGGAGGGCAGCGGGATCCAGAGCGATTCTGGAGAGCAGCAGGAAGTAGTTAAGGTTGCTAGTGGCAGGACGTTGGTTAGTTTCCGGTGGGCTCGTGGTGTGGATGTTCTGGTGGCAGGAGAGTTGATGCCAGCACACCTAGTTATTAGTTTGGTGGAGCTGTACGATGTCATCCTAGGTAAGGATTGATTCGATCCGTACAGGGTCCATCTGGATTGTCATCGAGGATGGGTTGTGTTCGAGTGAGAGTCGGGAAGGTTGGTGTATCAGAGGGTGAGACCGACTTCTGGGAGTGTCGTGATTTCAGCGATACAAGCCAAGCAGTTGATTGAGAAGGGCTGTGAGGCGTATCTGGCGATGATAGTGATGCCGAAGACTGTTGGAGAGGTTACAGTTGGGGATATTCGGGTTGTTTGGAATTTCCAGGATGTGTTTTAGTCGTTGTTGGGATTGCCACCATCACGGTCGGATCCATTTACGATTGAGTTGGAGCCTGGGACGATTCCTATATCTAAGGCGTCTAATCGTATGGCTCCAGCAGAGATGGCAGAGCTGAAGGAGCAGCTGGATGATCTGTTGGGGAAGGGTTTCATTCGGCCTAGTGTTTTACCGTGGGGAGCGCCGATGTTGTTCGTGAAGAAGAAGAATGGGAGTTTCCAGTTGTGCATCGATTACCGGGGACTTAACCGAGTCACTGTGAAGAATAGGTATCCTCTGCCGCGCATTGATGAGTTGTTGGATCAGTCGCGAGGGGCTACTTGGTTCTCCAAGATTGACTTGGCTTTGGGATACCATCAGATTTTGATTGATGAGGCGGACGTTAGGAAGACGGCCTTTCAGACGAGGTATGGGCATTATGAGTTTGTGGTGATGCCGTTCGGGTTGACGAATGTGCCAGCAGCGTTCATGCGGTTGATGAACGGGGTATTCCAGGAGTATCTGGATGTGTTCGTGATCATCTTCATAGATGATATCCTAGTATATTCGAGGAGTCCGGAGGAGCACGAGGTGCATTTGCGGTTGGTTCTGGAGAAGCTGCGGGAGCGGAAGCTGTACGAAAAGTTGAGTAAGTGCAATTTCTGGCAGCGAGAGTGAGCTTTCTTGGCCACGTTGTGTCTGTAGAGGGAGTTTATGTGGATCCGGCTAAGATTGAGGCTATCAGAGGTTGGCCTAGACCGAGGAGTGCCACTGAGATCAGGAGTTTTCTTGGGATGGCGGGTTATTACCGCAGGTTCGTCAAAGGGTTTACAAGTATAGCGCAGTCGATGACAAAGTTGACCGGGAATGATGTTTCTTTTGTGTGGTCTTCAGCTTGAGAGGAGAGTTTTGGGAAGCTAAAGGAGATGTTGACAAGTACACTAGTTTTGGCATTACCCAAGCCGGGTGAGCCTTACGTGGTGTATACAGATGCTTCGGGAGTTGGTCTGGGATGTGTACTGATGCAGCAGGGAAAGGTTATTGCATATGCTTCGAGGCAGTTGAGGAAGCACGAGTGCAACTACCCTACCCACGATTTGGAGTTGGCTACAGTGATTTTTGCCCTTAAGATTTAGAGGTCTTATCTGTATGGCGGGAAGGTGCAGGTATTCACAGACCACAAGAGTCTGAAGTATTTTTTCACTCAGCCAGAGTTGAACCAGAGACAGAGGCGCTGGATGGAGTTAGTTTTGGACTATAACCTAGAGATTGGATACCATCCGGGTAAGGCTAATCTGGTTGCAAAACATTGAGTCGGAAGAGGATTGTTTCAGATCAGGAGCGGAATATGGAGGCTCTTATGAGTGAAATCAATATATTGAGGTTATGTGTGATTTCACAGGAGCCGTCGGGTTTAGAGGCAGCTAACCAGGCAGACTTGTTGAGAAGGATTCGTGTTGCTCAGGAGCAGGATCAGGGTTTGATTGATGCTTCCAAGGCGGCCGGTTCAGAGTATGTGGTCTCAGCGAGTAGGATGATACTTGTGAACGGGCGGATTTGTGTACCCAAGGATGAGGATCTGAGGCAGGAGATCCTGAGGGAGGCTCATTCGAGCATGTTATCGATTCATCCGAGAGCGACCGAGATGTATCGTAACCTGAAGCGGTATTATCACTGGGTCGGGATAAAGAAGGATGTAGCTAACTGGGTTGCACCGTGCAACGTGTGTTAGTTAGTGAAGGCTGAGCATCAGGTTTCGAGTGGTATGTTGCAGAGTTTGCCCATTCTGGAGTGGAAGTGGGATATGATTACCATGGATTTCGTGACGAGGTTGCCAGTGTCACAGACTTATGCTGCGATTTAGGTGATTATGGATCGTCTGACCAAGTCAGCACATTTTCTTGCAATTAAGAAGACTGATGGAGCGACACTTTTGGCTAGGAAGTATATACGGGAGATAGTGAGGCTGCACGGTGTGCCAGCGAGTATTGTGTCAGACATAGATATGAGGTTTACTTCAGAGTTCTGGAGGGCTTTTCAGTCTGAGATGGGCACTAAGATGCATATGAGCACAACGTACCATCCTCAGACTGATGGGCAGTCTGAGAGGACGATTCAGACATTGGAGGATCTGTTGAGGATGTGTGTGCTGGAATATGGTGGTCATTGGGCGGATCATCATAACCTGGTTGATTTTGTATACAACAATAGTTACCAGGCGAGTATTGGGATAGCTCCATATGAGGCTCTGTATGGGAGGCCGTGTAGGACACCATTATGCTGGACTCAAGTGGGGGAGAAGAGTATGTTTGGTTTGGACTTTATTCAGGAGACGACGGAGAAAATCCGTGTCTTGAGACTGAACATGAGAGAGGCTCAAGATCGGCAGAAGAGTTACGCCGATAGGAGACGGAAAGAGCTGGAGTTTGAGCTAGGAGATCTGGTGTATCTCAAGGCAGCTATGTTGAGGGGTCCTAACAGATCCATTTCAGAGAATAAGCTGAGTCCGAGGTTTATGGGTCCATTCAAGGTGGTGGAGCGGGTCGGGCCAGTAGCTTATCGGTTGGAGTTACCTCAGGCTTTCACAAGGTCTTCCATGTTTCGATGCTGCAGAAGTTTCTACATGAGTCTGAGGAGGTGTTGGCTAGGATCCCGGAGGATCTTCAGCCCAACATGACGTTGGCGGCGAGACCTGTGAGGATTCTCGAGAGGAGGGTCAAGGTGCTGCGCCGGAAAAGTATACTGTTAGTGAGAGTCGTGTAGGACTATGACGGTGTTGAGGAAGAGACTTGGGAACCAGAAGCGTCGATGAAGAGGAAGTTCTCGAAGTGGTTCTAGAAGCAAGCAGTGACTTGAGTGTCTTTCTGGTTTTCAGAGTCTTTATTAGCATGTTGCTATATTGTTGTTATGTATTTAGTTTGTTGTTGTAACGAGTATACATTTTGAGATTTAATAAGATGAGTTTGCCTTATTAAATGTGTTTTATGAGATGTGAGTTCTTATATTTTATGACTGGTGGGGTCCTGTGATGGATAGGAATGGAAGTTCTATACGAGTTAGAACCTGTCTATTTCTTAGGGAGAGTCAGGAATATAAGTTTTATGGTGGTTAGAACTTGTCTATTCCAGGGTCTCTAGTGGAAACTCCTAGTGGGGGTTGTTTCGGATGACCTAGTGGGGGTCATGGTTGTGATGAGATTCCGGGTTGGGGATGTCATGATGGAGCCACAGAGGTGATTTTGGTCGACAGATACTTATGATGCGCGTTTCAGAGTATTGTTTCAGGGGACGGATGGGTTTCCTGCATACTTGAGGGATGGTGGTTCTCTCCAGGGGATAGTGGGTTCTCTGCATATACTCGAGAGTTGGTGGTTCTCTCTAGGGGACGGTGGGTTCCCTACATATACTTTGAGGGATGGTGGTTCTCTCAAGGGGATAGTGGGTTCCCTGCAGACGTATTTCAAGGGGTGACGATCCTGCGAGTAGGTGTGGTGTATATGTATATGAGTTATGAGTATGAGATATGAACGGTAGCGTCTGAGCGTGGTCGTGAGTATGAGACTGGATGAACTTCGGGGATTGGGAGTGGATCTCAGGTGGTACTGACCGGGTTGGGGTCAGGATTGCAACCGTGGTGAGACAGTGCAATGGGGCTAGTGTGAGCCTAGTAGAGCTCGGGGATCAGGTGTGATCACGAGTGGTGCTGGCCGAGGACCAGGAGTGTGTGGTGGATGTCGAGTCTAGGGTTTTGCTTACGTTAGAACTTAGTTCGGACAACCTTGGTAGCATATGTAGCACCGTTGGTCGTACATGTTCTTGTTTGATTGTTGTGCTATCATCTGGTCCAATTTAGGGTCAACGGTTGGTCGTGCATGTTCTTGTTTTATTGTTGGGCGATCAATCGGACAGCCCTAATCCGGACCAGGGGCGTTGCATCGTTGATGTTCCCAGGAGAATCTGGTCGGGTTTTAGGCGGAAGTGTTAGCCTTAGTGAGACGGAGTCGCGTGATTCGAGGTCGAATCCGTGTTAGTGGGAGAGAATTGTAACGCCCGTGAACCAAAAATTAGATTTTGGTTGGGTGCGTCGATCGACACTGGTGGGTATATCGATCGACATGGGTGCTTTGACTTGTGAGAAGTCGGATTCTTGGTGCTGTGTCGATTGACACGAGTTGAAATTGGACCTATCGGTTTGGTTTCAATTGTCCGGTTTGGCGGGTCGGTTTAGGGAAACCCTAAGGTTGTATAAAAGGGCTGAAATAGTGAAGGTTGGCTGACTTTTTTCTTCCGAAAATCGGAAATCAGCAAGAGGAAGAGAATCAGAGAGTTTTAGTGAGTTCTGGTGATTTCTGGAGAAAGGTTGATCGTTCTTGAGGCTTGTGATTACGTGGGAGGTTGTTAGGAACGAGAGGGTTCATTGTTGGGTCGATTTCGGGCTGGGAAAAGTGAAATCAGAGGCTGTTCGGGTGTTCTTCGTGTTCATCCTCTTTTTTTTTCCCGAATCGAGATGAGTGCGTGATCGTGGGTTGTTTTCTGTGTGTTTTGTGATCGAAATTGTGCAGGAGACTCGACAAATCGTGATGGATGCGAGCCATGAGAGGATAGGCTCGTTTCCTGGGTTCTGCGATGTCGTGTCGATCAACACACTTATTCGTGTCGATCGACACGGGGCTCCATGTCGATCGACACCAAGGTGGTTTGTCGATCGACACAGGGCAGTATGTCGATCGACACCTAGTGGTTGTGTCGATCGACACAGGCTTTCTGTACGGGTTCGTGTTGGTTGTTTCGTGTATGCTTGATTGTATGTTCATCCTGGTATTGTATCTCTTGTTTATGTCTGTATATAAATAACCCGTAGACGGGATGACCGCGTCGCTGAGTATTTGTGATAATACTCACGCAACTCTTTTCGCCATGTGTTGCAGGTAAAGAAAAAATGTGATCGTGGAATCATGGCCAGGAAGGAGAGATGATTTAGGGACTCGTTTTGTTATTGTTTATGGAATTGCTAGGTTGTTAGTAATTCTGAAACTTGTTGGAATGTTGACTTTGTTATGGTGTAAACTAAATTAGTAATTTAATAAAGTGTGAGATTTATTAAATTGGAAGTTGTTGTTGATGGTTATTGTTTTCCGCATTGTTTGTTGTGTATGGCCTATTGAGGATTACTATATGTGATGATAGTAATCCGAATGAAAAATTTTAAATTTTTGGGTCGGGTCGTTTCACTAGTATTTATGAGGATTTGAAGTGATTTGATTTTAGATGAGATTTAAGATGATTTTGAATTATTTAAGAGATTTTAGTTAAAATACTCTAGAATCCTATATAAAACAATATGATTTGTCTTTTTTATAGTTTTAACTAAGAAATCCCACCAAAACACTTTAAAATCATAAAAAATCTTATAAAACCCACAACTTAAAATATTTTCAATAACAGTGGATTTCAAAATAGATTTTGAAATCACAAGTTCAATAACATTAGATTTTGAAAGATTTTTTAAAATTCATCTTTCAATAACATATATAGGATTTATCTCTTTAATACAAATCATATAAAATCTTCACAAATACAAGATTGAATACACCCCGTTATTAGATACTCTCTTTAGAGACTCTACCAATGAAGTTGAAAAACCGTTTGAAAATCTTCCCACAGGTTTCCAACGGTTTTGGGATGGATAAATTTCTAACCAATTTCTAATCGGCATGTCAACCCGTCAGAAATTGGTTGGAAACAGAATACCCACCAATTTCCAACAGGTAGGACGAGCTGATGACTGGAAATGTTTATTTTATATCTAAATTATATTTTAAATACATTATTAACTTAATTAAAAATTGCACCATGTATTACTAAATGACATGTGAAAACTGACATCTCAAAATTTCTTATTTCGTAATCACATCCCAATAAATTTGTATTGTCTATTCATTGTTGAGAGGTTGGACCCAATCCAGCGTTATGTATTTGGAAGTTTGGACCAATCGGTATTTTTGTATTTTTGTATTTTGTATTTTGTTGTGTTTTTTGTGTTTTTTGTTTTATTTTAAATCTGGACCATGTATTACTAAATGGACACACGTGGCAACATTAACTTGTTAGATCATTCACGTGATCTCCGGTCGGTCTAAAAATTTTGGGAGTCGGTCTAAAAATTTTGGGAGTATAAGACAAAGAAAAACAATTGGGTTTACTAAACAAATTTTTAAAAATAATATCAAATGTTAATATTTTAAAAATTTAGAAATCTATTATTACAAAAATCGATTAAATTGGAGACATTTTTTAATATTAATTAATTTAAAAATTTAAGAGACCAGAATCCCATGTTTCATTTCGCTGGACTCAAAACCAGCCCTGTTTATGAATTATTTCAACACAAATTAAAAAAGAATTCAAATTTAATACTTAATTTAATGTTTGTTGTATTAAAATCGAATTGACGTCATGTTAACGGTTTATTGAGTTGGACGACACACTGGCAAGCTAGTTGATTATATGCATCTAAAAAAAGAAAAATAGTCATTATCAACCTCAACTAATTTAAACGTGTGGTTTTTAAACTTACGGTTTTATACCCGAATTTGATTTTTTTCTTATAACAAAAATATAGAATAAAAAATGAAAATAATATAAAAAATTCGGTACAGTTTACCATAGTTGCCGACGGAAAAAAAATAGAGTTTACCATTTTGTACAACCAAAAGTGGACCAATCACACCATCTCCAATTTTGTAGTGTTTTCCATTTCGGAGTTTTAATTAATTGTATTTGGAACTACCCTTCACAAGTGACTAAGTGAGTTGGGTTCTATATTCAAGTTATTTTTTTTATCTCGATAATTTATTTATAATAAACCGAATTACAAAGCTGGATATTCCTGAAAAGAATTCTGAAAGTTTACGAAAAAAACAAAGCTCGAAAGTTTACTAAGGGACAAAACCAAAAATTTTACCGGAAGACAAAACACGAAAAACAAAACTATGTGAATAAACAATTATAAAATTTTATGATATAACTTTCAAAATCAGATGTATTAAAGAATAGAATTAGGAAATGTTTTTAAACCATCGATATATTGTCCCCTAGTGTGATCCTAATCCGATTTCTAGCTTTTTCTGTTCGCTTAAGAAATTTATTTTTGCAATATTTTACAGATTTTTCTAGTAGAAATCTCTCATATTCATTTCTTCTAGTCTGATGTTTAGTCAATCTTTATATTTAGACAATATTACATATCAATATTATACTTTTTAAATTTATTTGACGTTTATATTTAAAACTTTAAGTAATTGTTAGAAACAACTTCAAGTAATTCTTTATTAAAAAAACTTAAAAGTAATTGAAAACAAAATTAAAAACCCTAAAATTAACTTTAGCTCATGCAATGCATGCACCTTAATACTAGTTTTATTAAACGTAAAGTGCAAAATCCTACGTATCGAAAATTACTCTTATTATGAAATCGTTTAATTACATTTACTTGTCAGTGATAATTTTTTTACTAAAATTGTTTGGTCTGTTTAGCGTACTAAAGAGCAACTTGCAACAACCACTATTGTGGCCCATCTATTTTATCTGTTTTGGTTTATAGTGTTTATTTTATTGGCTAATTTGTTTCTGTCGATTCTTCTAAAATCCTAAGTATTATTTTTGTCACGTGTCATAAACAGACTGGTCATAATTACGATAGAAACCGTATTATGTAATATCTTTTCTCTTTTTGTCCTAATTGTTTACAACTTATGTCGACATTACTCCTACCCATGAAGAGCTGAAGCTCATGGCATATTTCAAAATTTTTTATTTCTGAATCACATCCCAAATAAATTTGTCTACTCATTGTTCAGAGGTTGGACCCAATCCAGCGTTATGTATTTGGAAGTTGGACCAATCGGCACCATATATTTTTTGTGTTTTTTATTTTATTTTAAATCTGCACCATGTATTACTAAATGGACACACGTGGCAACATCAACTTGTTAGATCATTCACGTGATCTCGGGAAATGGTCAATTTCTACTACTCCTTTGGTTTCAAAATAATTGTCATTCTATCCTTAATTTTTTGTTTCATATTATTTATCATTCTGCAATTTCAATACACATTTATGACTAATTGTTCTATTTTTATCCCTACCTTTCAATTTATTAATTATTTATATCAAATAAAATATTATATTAATTAAAAGCAAAACAAATTTTTAATATGTTTTCATAATTAAGAAAATTACTCTAATATCATAGAAAAATTGTTATATTACTAGAATAACATACTTTTTTTGGAAATTATTCAAAAGTTTTTAAAACCTAGTAAATTACAATAAACACCTTTTGTTATTTTTTTTAATTGAAGTTATTTATAATTAAAAAATTATTAACTAATCCACATCACTAATCACTGTTCCACGTCACTAATAAGATTAACCGTGTTAACAAGTCGGAAAAGAAAACTCAATAGACGGAAAAATAAAAACTTCGTGTATTGTCGTCGAAACTTCCAGTGTTTTCTCTCTAGTCGATTTCTGAAAAATATTCACTGCCGTTGTCGTTGAAACGTCTACTCTGCATTTTCACAGTCGAAGATGAGTATAAACAGAGGAGTGTAGATTCTTTTGAGTATAATCTGAGGAATCGAATGTGTTTGTCGCTTATTAACGATATTGTGGCTGATTTATTATTCTGTTGCGGCTTGTTTATCGTTGCTAGTGGCTGTTTAAGTTATTTATTACGGCTGATTTATTGTTATGATATGGCTGATTTATATGTGCAATTGTGGCTTAGTTTGTGTTACGTTGCGGCTGATTTATATGTTCAATTGTGGCTGAGTTTGTGTTGTGTTACGGCTGATTTATATGTGCAATTGCAATTGTGGCTATTGTGGCTGAGTTTGTGTTATGTTGCGGCTGATTTATGTGCCGTTGTAGCTTAGTTTGTGTTTGGTTGCGGCTTGTTTATTTGTTTGTTGTGACTGAGTTTGAATTTTGTTGCGGCTGATTTATCATTAATATGTTATGTCTTTTATGTTCAGATAGCTATTTCTGAAGATAAAGCAAGGGATTACCCTCCAAGACTATACGCTGAAGGGACTTCTAATCTGGAAAATAAAAAAATTAATCACAATGTCCATTTAGGAGACTTCCCTCAAGTCAGAGACGCAATAGGACATGATGTGTGGAAACACATGAAGCAGTTTCCTCTTGGAGTAGTTGCTAAGCTAGCTGATAGCCAATTCGTGTGGTCTGGGAAGACTGTACACTATCTACTATGTAGACAGCTGCGAGTACATAAGAAGGAGATTTGGTCTCTCGTTAACCTCTCAGGTTTAGCTTAATCGAATTTGGTGTGCTCATGGGTCTAAACACAGGTCCACAGCCAACAGAGTGTTTTGAACCTGAGCAATACAAAACGTTCTGGGAGGAGTTGAATGTGCCGCTTGGGGTAGGACCCAAGTTAGATGAACTGAGGCTACCATTAGAGGTATGTCGAGGCTGGAGTTTTGAAAAGCGGAAATGGTTAGGGCTGTTGCTTCTTCAATCCATGGGACTTTATGGCTTGCATCATAATTGAAACGACCCGACCCAATTTTTTTAAAAAAATTTCTCTTCAGATTATTATCATCACAGATAATAATCCTCAATTGGATCAATACAACAAGCAACGCGGAACAATTAACTAAATAGTAACAAACCAATCAATAACCAAATAAAACCAATTCAACTAATCCCATACTTAATTGAATTTTAACCAGTTCAATTCAACAATCCAAACAATAACCAATAACCAATAAACCAATTAACTACAACTCAGAATTCACTAGCAACCTAGCAATTCTACAACAGCACACAGCCATACGAGACCCTAGATCATCTCTCCTTCCTGGCCATGATTCCACGATCACATTTTCTCTTTACCTGCAACACATGGCAAAAAGAGTTGCGTGAGTATTATCACAAATACTCAGCGACGCGGTCATCCCGTCTACGGGTTATTTAAGTAGAGACATAACAATCAATACAATACCAGGATGAGCACACAAGCAAACAACAAGAACAACCAACACGAACAAGTACAGAGACCCTGTGTCGATCGACACGCCACCCTGGTGTCGATCGATATGACTCTGTCTGTGTCGATCGACACACCACCCTGGTGTCGATCGACACGACAACCCAGAAACGAGCCTATCCTCTCGTGGCTCGAATCTGTCACGATTCGTCGAGTCACCTGCACAATTTCAACCACAAACACACGGAACACCAAGCAAACGCATTCCATCAATCCCTATGCCCACACAAACCCCACGATCACACACTCACCTCGAAGAATCGAAATGAGAATGGGACCAACGGTTATAAAAAGACTTGTACACGACGAAACACTGGTCCAAAACTAAAACGGACGACTGTTCTGGAAACTAGACAGACACAGCTACGCGTCGATATGTGGATCGCCTCCAGAATCCTTCTGGTTCGATCGGAAATCAACCCCGAAACGGACTGATCGTAGACAACCTATCTGCAAAGACCCATCGAGTTCAAACAGCCATAACTCGACGAATAATCAACGAAAAGACGAACCGTTTTTGCCTATATCAAGACCAGAGATCAGAGAACTTACCTACCAAGTTTCACCCCAATCCGCCTCGAATAGCACAGCCGTTTGCCCTCTCAAACTTCCGAACAGAAGCTGTTCTCACTTACAAAACCTCACACAACTCCTTTGATCAAAAGACTCTCCCTCAAACCCTCTTTCTCTCTGAGTTTTCGGCCAAAACGAGGACAAACGCGACTGCACCAACCTTTTATACAAACCCTAGGGTGTCTCCTAAACCGCTCCCCAAACCGGCAATCAGAAACCAAAACCGTCGGTCTGATTTTAACTCGTGTCGATCGACATACAACCCCTGTGTCGATCGACACAACGCCCAACCCGACTTCTCACAAGTCCAAAACTCACGTGTCGATCGACATACACACCTGTGTCGACCGCCACACCCAACCAAAAATCCCCATTTGGTTTACGGGCGTTACAATAATTCTATAATACCCTTTGAAAGTGCAAAAAGAGTATTCGACGATGAAGCCTTGAGGACGTATCCGTGGGGTTGGACTGCATTCAAAGTTCTGGTTTGTTCAATTAAGATGTTGAATCCATAAGGAAAGTCGTACACCGTTAGCGGCATGAAGGACGTGTTGCTGATTTGGGCGTATGAAGTTGTGAATTGCTTCGGAGAGCGTTTTGTAAGAGTAGTCAATGAGAACGAAATTCCTCTTTTGCGATGGGGTGGAACCCGTACACGTAAAAGTCTTACTAAAACAATATCTGAGGAGATCAGAGATCATGGTGAAGTAAGAAGGTTGACTTCGCTGAGTTATAAATCATTAGATGTCTGACTTATGAGTTACTTGATGGCTGAGTTATGAATCATTTGATGTCTGACTTATGAGTTACTTGATGGCTGAGTTATGAATCATTTGATGTCTGACTTATGAGTTACTTGATGGCTGATTTACTATGTAGGTGCGTGTGAAGAAAATGGTTATGAAGGAGGCTGTAGAAGAGTTGTTTCCGCAGTGGTCGAGTGAAGAAAATGACCCACACTTGTAAATCTGATAACAGACATACATGCGGATAGGTTTGTTAGAGATTTTTGGGATGTGAAGAGCAATGAGAACAAGAAAAAAATGAAGGCTGCAGTTTCGTTAGATTCCGAGCAACCCCCCGCAAAAAAGCAGAAGAAAGCTAAGAAAAACCAGTAAGTAAGCAACAGTGAGATTGTGTTGCAGCATGGCAGTGAGGAGGATATGGGGAAAGAGACGGATTTGACGACCGTAGTGAATATCCTGGAAAATCTTGTTAGAAGATTTGACAACTTTGACAACTTTGTTAGTAGAATAGAGAGTGTTGAGTCGCAGTTAACCGCCTATAACACAAAATTTGGAGAGATGTCAGATTTGAAGAAGATGATTGGTGATACAGTCCGAGCTGCTGTGGAAGAAAGAGTTGCATCTATTGAGAATGATCGGATGCAAATGAGAGAGTGTCTGAAGGCTCTCGAGGCATGGAACAGTTCCCAAAAGGATGATAACGTCTCAAAAATCAACAACATCCCGCAGAAATCCGTTAATAGTCCAAAGGTACGTTACAGTTGAGTTATGTTTATTTTTGACGACTGAGTTATGGTTACATCACGACTGATTTATTCTTATTAGTCTTGGCTGAGTTGTGTTTATATGTTAATACAGCAGAAGAAGGACGAGTTTAAAAGTCCTGAACCAGTCAACAGCCTCCTGCATAAATCCGTTTATAGTCCAACAACCTCAAAGGTACGTTACAGCTGATTTATGTTTATTTTTGACGGCTGAGTTATGGTTACTTTTGACGGCTGAGTTATATTTACATAACGACAGATTTATTCTTATTATTCTGGCTGAGTTATATTTATATGTTAATACAGCTTAAAAGTCCTGAACCTGTTAATAAGACCAACATGAAATTGAATATCAAAGATCCTAAGGCCAGTGATTTGCAAAAGAAATTGGCTGAGGAGTTTGGTAATGACGAAGAAACAATTGATTTCGTTACTATTTCTCCTGCTAAGAAAAATAAATTGGCTGAGGCAAAAAAGCAGGAGCCTGAGGTTAAAAATCAGAAGGAGACCGCTGCTTTAAAAAAGAAAGAGGCTGCTACTTTAAAAAAACAGGGGCCAGTAAGAAGGACAACGAGGAATCGTAAAGGCAATGACGATCCGAAACCTACAGAAGTGACTATCCCAGCAACAAACAATACAATAAAAATACCTTTTACAAAGAAAAATCAGATTGGAACCAACATTGAGATTGAGGATGTCACCGACAAAATTGTCGCGCAAAATAACGAACTGTTGCCGGAGTCTGATGAGGAAGAAGAGGAAAGGATAAAGTCTGAGAGAATGAAGGCTTATCGGGAGTTAAGTGTTCAATTATCTCTTGATGGGTTTTCAGCGAGGCTAGAAAATGATCCTCAAGCACGAGTTTTTCCTTATATTGGAGACAATGGAACGACGTGCATGAGAAAACATTATGAACCTTCACCGGCAATCTATGATCCTCTCTGATAGGCTCAAATTTGTCCTGAGCTACTCTCTCAAATTAAAAGATCGATGTAGTATTTAGGGATCGAATCCACAAGAAATCTAAACACATAATCGATTAGAGAATTCAAATTATGCTAAGTAAGAATGTATTAATGTAAAATAGAAAGCTAAAGTAAACAATGAATGATGTCAAAGATCTAGAAATCAATTGGATAAAAGAGTTAGGTGTTGGGTAATTCGCAGGAATGAATCAAAATACAATCGTGTCGATCGACACAAAGATGAAAAACGTTAGGATTTGTTAAGTGCAGTTCTAGAACTCAAACACGAATGTAAAACCAATCAACTTTCGTTGCAGAGATTATCTATGACTAAATTCCTAAATTCCAAATTTCTTTGCAAACTTAGTGAATAAAATCAAGCATTAAATTCAGGTTCAATTGTTCACAAAATTACTAAGCGAAATTTCTTTGCGAATAGATAATTTTGCTCATCTAAGATTATATCAGGTTGTCAATAATACTCTCGCATCTATTAAAGCAACCTAGGATATCCAATTTCAGTTGATCAATCCTAAAATCAGAGTTAAATCAATCTAGATGAAGAACATAAAGATAAATTCTAACAGGTTTTCAATCCTATCAATTTCTCATCAAACCATTGAATCCCCTAAACCTAACAAGCAAACTACTCAGACATGGATGAGGGAATCATTATGAATGAATAATATTGCATTAAAAAGATAGAGTAAGAGATACAGAGAGCTGAAACTGATAAAGTCTGGAAGTCTGAAATCTCTTCAAAACTCTCCTCTCTCAAGTCTCAATTAAAAACTGGATAATCCTATAAAAGCCTGAGGAAAAACTATATATACTGTGTAAAATTCGGACTGAGCTTTTCTGTAAACTTCTGGGCTTCATGGGCCCAAGAGGAAATTCTTCATTCTTTGCGGCAGGACATGCTCGTGTCGATCGACACAAGGACCGTGTCGATCGACACAGACATCTGAAATCGACTTTGACTTGATCACTTCGTCTCTTCTTTCCTCGATGCTCCAAAATGCTCCAAAAGCTTCCATTAAACTCCAATCGTCCTTTAACCTGCAAAGACTCAAAAAGACTCGAAAAATACCAAAAAGATTCTATAAAAAGGACTTATATCATGGTCGAAAACGGGTAAAAACCATGATATATCACTCTCTCACCTGCTGATCCGGTTAAAGTGGATAAACTTTTGGATCACCTAAAGTCATTCAAGTATGACCCTTTAGAGCATGTGTTAATACAGCTATTAGCAATATTTGCCTAAACTAACTTGTGTTTAATTGTTTTAGGGACGTTCCACTTACAGTGGCTGCTGAGAATATCGAGTTCTACAGAATTCTCATAACTGAGAGAAAGTATTGGCCAAATCCAAATTATGGATGGCTGTTTGATAATGTAAGTATACTGTTGGGGCTGAGTTAAATATACTTAATGTCTGAGTTATTTATTATATGTCTGAGTTATATAGGCTTAAATATGCTTTATGTCTGAGTTATATATTATATGGGGCTGAGTTAAGTTTAATTTTGGGCTGACTTGATTTTCTTTGTACAGCATATTGATGCGTATATGAGACTCCTCATAAAAAAATTCAAGCTAGATCCCTCTCCATTCTACTCCAAGCGAATTGGATTTTTGGACGCTTGGTTTACTTCAGGATGGTGTATTGATTATCCACAGGTCAAGATCAAACCAAAGATGTTTAAGTTCAAAGGTGCTGGGTATGAGGCGTTAGTAAATGGCAATATTCCCCGAGACATGCCAACAAACAAGAAGTGGTTAGAAGATGTCGATCACTTATACGAAGTTCTACAAACTGGAGGAGATCATTGGGTGGCATTTCACGTGGACCTTCTTAAGGAGAAGATCGATGCTTACGATCCCATCATTGGACAGGTAACACCCGAAAGTGAACAGAAAATCCTAGATGCATTTGGGCCGTTTACGCAAATGATCCCTTCAATGATGAACGAATTAGTTCCTACCAATCTCCGAAAACCTAGATTCAAGCTGTTTGCGTTCCGAAAGAGGAAAGGCAAATACATCCCACAAAACGACCAAGTTGGCGACTGTGGGGTGTATGCATTGAAGTTTGTCGAGTGTCTAGCGCTTGGTCTAACTTTCGATGGGATAAATGATGCGAATATTCAGGATATACGGGTAAAGATGGCATCAGAGATCCTCCATGAAGGAACTTTTAATATGTTTGGGCAGTTCAAAACATGAACCCGTTTATTGTATTGTAGTTGACTTATGCATGATAAGCTTTCATTAAAAGTGTAAATTAAATAGAGTCCCAATTAAGACTATTTAAATCAGCCGTAACTAAGACATACCGCAGCCCTGTCGTGTATATAACTCAGCCAAACCTCAAACATACCTTAAAATCGAGATAAATAATGTTGAGGTATAGGTTCTCTTACAACTATCTAAACATACCCTAACATCGTGTGTATATAACTCAGTACTTTAAATGTATACAATATGAATGGTATCTAATTGGTGAGATAAATAATGTTGAGGTATAGGTTCTCTTACAACTATCTAAATATACCCTAACATCGTGTGTATATAACTCAGTACTTTATAAAGTTACGTTGAAACTCTTATAACCTAAACCTAGACTATCTAAATGGTATATAATTGTTAAGATATATGTTCTTTTTGAATTTGCGAGTGGTCACTCTAAAGAACTCGATACATAAACTCTAAACCCAAATTTATGACATTCCCAAACCATGCCATAAGTCAGCCATTAGGTGCATATAAGTAAGCCGAAACGTGTAATTTATTCAATTTTATCTCGCGACATTAAGTGCATATAAGTCAGCCGCAATGTGTAATTTATCTCGCGACGTTTCGTATTTCGCGCAAAAAAAAACATAATTTATTCAATTTTATCTCGCGATGTTTCGTATTTCTATATATCTGTATATATCTACCTTTTCGTAAACCTTGTCGCTCCCATCACATTCTATCTAACACTGTTTTCTCCCTTGTCATAAATCTATCTGTTTCATATTCCTTTTCGACATTTCGGTTGTCCCACACTGTAGTTTCAAGTTAATCAGCAGTGTCGATGCCATATTATACTCTGCTGATCGGGATCACATCCCCGTTCTAAACCTTGGTATTGGTATTATTGATAAAACAACCATCACGTGGTTCAAATTTTTACACGAGTTCTCGAAGGTAATCCCGGAGATTCTTCGAGAAGGCTGGGTTCATGAGTGGCCGACTTACCGCTTCATTCCCGATTATTTTAAGGAACGATGGTTTCTTAAACTCGCTGTAAGCAAACACTAATATCTTTCTTTCCCGATCAATTTATCAACAACAATAATATTTCTCTTTTTTTTGTAGCAGAAATACAGATGGGAACCGTGACACACTTTGACGATTTGGACACATTTTAATCTAGTGGCTAGAACGCTATTTTGAACTCAAATGCACACGTTAAGGAGGATATGGGCGCATGGTGGCGAGAAGCCAGATTGGATAAACACAATAGGTTGGACGAATCTGGTCTATATTTTTGAAGAGTTTGGCCCTGATAATTTTGGTTTTTGAATGTAATTTAAGCTGACTATATATTGGCCGAACACTAGGCTTTAGGTGTTGTAATATAAACTAATGTTTTCTCCTTTATAATGTAATTCAGATCAGTTATGTATTTTTAGTACTTAAATGCTTTGTTTCTTCGTTTATGACTTCACTTTAGACACGCATGAGATAAGTCAGCCTTCTGTTAAATATAATTCAGCCGTGTAGTAAATATAAGTCAGCCGTGTATAAAATATAAGTCAGCGTTTTCCTTCCAATAACTCCGACTTTCCACGATCTCGTGACTGGTAAGTCAGACAATTTATGTAATGCCCGTGAACCAAAAGTGGATTTTGGTTGGGTGTGTCGATCGACACAGGCGTGTTTGTCGATCGACACGGGTGTTTTGACTTGTGAGAAGTCGGATTCTTGGTGGTGTGTCGATCGACACGGGTTGGTGTGTTGATCGACAAGGGGTTAAAATCAGACCGGCAGGTTCAGTTTAATTGTCCGGTTTGGCGGGCCGGTTTAGGGAACCTAGGGTTTGGTATTTAAACGTGAACAGTCGTGTTTTCTCTGTTTTTGGCCGTATTATCAGAGAGAAAAGTCAGAATCAGAGAATTTGAGCGAGTTCTGGTGATTTCTGGGAAGGGATGATCTCGTGAGGGTGTGGGAAACAAAGAAGGATCGTTGCTGGATTGATTTCGGGCCAGGATGGGACGAAATCAGAGGCTGGGTTGAGTTGTTCATCGCGTTCTTCATTCTTCTTCGTTTTTCAAACCAAAATCGAGGTGAGTACGTGACCGTAGGCTTACATAAGTGTAAAAAATGGGTAGAATGCGATTGCTTGGTGGTTTTCGTGTGTTTTATGATTGAAATTGTGCCGGAGACTCGATGAATCGCGACGGATTTGAGCCATGAGAGGATAGGCTCGATTCTGGGTTTTGCGATGTCGTGTCGATCGACACCTGGTTGGTGTGTCGATTGACACGGGGCATCCTGTCGATCGACACAGTGGAGTCTGTCGATCGACACCTAGAGGTTGTGTCGATCGACACAGAGTTCCTATTTTGGTTCGTGTTTGCTTGTTTCGTGAATGCTTGTGTATGCTCATCCTGGTATTGTATTCATTGTTTATACTTATGTATAAATAGCCTGTAGACGGGATGACCGTGTCGCTGAGTATTTGTGATAATACTCACGCAACTCTTTTTGCCATGTGTTGGAGGTAAAGAGAAAATGTGATCGTGGAATCATGGCCAGGAAGAGGAGATGATCTAGGGTCTCATTTGATTAGCTGTATTGTTAGAATTGCTAGGTTGTTAGTAGTTCTGGAATTGGTTAATTGTTATTGTTGGATTGGAATTTGGATTTTTGGTTTAATGGAGTTGATTGGATTAAACGGTTTAGGAATTAATAAAGTATGGGATTTATTAATTGATGTTTTATGGTTTATGTTTAATGGTTTCGCGTTGCTTGTATTGGCCCAATTAAGGATTATTATCTGTGATGATAATAATCTAAAGAGAAAATTATTAAATTTTTAGTTCGGGTCGTTTCATTTTGGTATCAGAGCGATTATGGTTCTAAGGCGGGTGCAATTGATTGATTGAGTGATAATTGATTGATTGTTGTGTGGGTTTGGAGTCCTAGATCATCTCTTTCGAGCCTTCAATGAGATTCCACGGTATGTGTTGTTTGACCTTTCTTGCTTTCTAGTATTCTATGTTTCTGCTTCTGGTAGTGAAGAGAAATGGGTAGAGGTACTGGAGTTGCTAGAGGTATAGGCCGGAGAGGCTAAGGTGGTCGTGGAGGGCATAGGCGCGGGCAGAGACTTGAGAATGAGTCTGCTGCCGCGAGTGTGGCCCAGAAGATCACGCAGGAGCAGGTGGCTGATTCGTAGACGTATCAGGAGGGATCCGTGAGTGTGGCCACTGCGAGTTCCAGTGTGAGGGCTGGCGGGGACTAATGAGAGTCTCGGGGTGGCCATTGTGAGTACCAGTGTGAGGGCTGGTGGGACTAGTGAGGTTCCCAGTGTGGCTGACAGTGCGGCAGGCCCAGGTGGGGGTGCTGTCGCAGGTGTTGGCCAGGATCGAGATGATAGTCTGGTGGGTCTGCTACAGATGATTCTGGAGCGGTTACCGAGTGGGGTGCTAGCTCAGTGTCAGACTCTTGGAGTTCAGCCGAGTGTGGCTGGTGTTTAGCCAGGTGGAGCTGGGGTGCAGCCAAGGGTTGCGGTTGCAGAAGAGCTTCCATCTTATCTTAGGATGAAGGAGCATATGCTGAAGATGCATATTTCTTATAATTTGGAGACCAAGTGAGGTAGTTCTAGTCAGTGATGCTATAGGCGTTAAGAATTGATTCTCTAGGGAATGAGGATTTTACCGAATAACTCATTTGGAGATGAGGATTTCTCTAGGTGGGATGAGAATTTCCTTGAGTGTTGCTTAGGGATGAGGATTTCCCTTAGTAATACTGAGAGAGGAGTATTTTTCTCGATGGGATGAGGATTTACCTGTGGGTGTTACTGGGGGATGAGGATTTCCCTTAGTAATACTACGAGATGAGTACTTCTCTAGAGGGGATGAGGATTTCCCCTGTATACTGCTAGCTCAAAGGATGTGATCCTGAGAGTGGGTGTGGTGTGGTTATGAGTTATGAGTTGAGAGTAATCAATGTCTGATACGTGGATATGGGCATATGACTAAATGTAAACCTCAAAGATCATGTGAGTTGATCTATAGTGGTCCTGACCGGGGGGGGGGGGAGGGGGTCAGGTGGTTGAGACTGTTGTGGACGGTATTACATTGTACGTGGGTATGAGTAGTTACCAAGTACTTAACTGAGTGACGAGTAGTTCTCTCGAGGGGATGAGTAGTTCCTTTCTATACCGAGTAGACCTGGCAAAGCATTAGCTGGATGGTGAGGCGCATCTCTGGTGGAGAAGTGTTGTGGCCAGGAAGGTGCAGGCAGAGATTGCCTGGGAGGACTTTTTGACAGAGTTTAATGCCAAGTTCTTTCTGCAAGAGGCACTGGACCGGTTAGAGATGAGGTTTTGGAGTTGACTCTGGGTGACTAGTCGGACGGGAGTTCGATGCGGAGTTCAGTCGACTCTTGTTTCATGCTGGCAGAGGTATGGGGGGTGAGCAGGCCTAGGTGAAGAGGTTCCTGAGGGGACTTCGAGCTGATTTGAGTACTCGCTGTAAAGTGAGTAAGTATGCTTCGAGGGCAGAGCTGGTGGAGACAGCTCCAGCAATCGAGGAGGATCTGAGGGAGCAGGTGGTGGCGAGACCGCTTGTTCAGCTAAAGAGATCGCAGCAACAGGTGGTTCCGAGGAAGGGCGGCAAGCTTGCGCAAGGACAGAAGAAGAAGTGAGAGAGCACTTTGGGACTGAGTTAGAGAGGTCAGGGTGGTCTGGGATGCTTCGGGTATGGGAGCATGGATCACAAGTTGGCGAGCTGTTCTAGGAAGGACGATTCTCGGGATACGTGGGTGTGAGTCCCACGTACTGTTAATTCGGGAGTGACGAAATGCTTCATTACTCCGGAGTGTGCGGAGGGCAGTGGGATCCAGAGCGATTCCGGAGAGTAGACGGGAGTAGTTAAGGTTGCTAGTGGTAAGACGTTAGCTACTTTCGGGCGGGCTCGTGGTGTGGACGTTATGGTGGCGGGAGAGTTAATGCCAGCAATTTTGATTATTAGTCCGGTGGAGCTGTACGTTGTTTATTCTGGGGATGGATTGGCTGGATCGGTACAGGGTTCATCTGGATTGTCATTGGGGACGAGGTATGGGCATTATGAGTTTGTGGTGATGTCGTTTGGTTTGACGAATGCGCCAGCAGCGTTCATGCGGTTGATGAATGAGGTATTCCAGGAGTATCTCGATGTGTTCGTGATCATTTTCATAGATGATTTTTTGGTATATTCGAGGAGTTCAGAGGATCACGAGGTGCATTTGAGGTTGGTTCTGGAGAAGCTGCAGGAGCAGAAGTTGTACGCAAAGTTGAGTAAGTGCAGTCTCTGGCAGCGAGAGATGAGCTTTCTTGGCCACGTTGTGTCTGCAGAGGGGGGGTTTTGTAGATCCGGCTAAGATTGAGGCTATCAGAGGTTTGCCTAGAACGAGGAGTGCCACCGAGATCAGGAGTTTTCTTGGATTGGCGGGTTATTACCGGAGGTTCGTCAAGGGGTTTGCGAGTATGGCGCAGTTGATGACGAAGCTGACAGGGAAGGATGTTCCGTTTGTGTGGTCTTCAGCTTGCGAGGAGAGTTTTGGGAAGCTGAAGGAGATGCTGACTAATACACCGGTTTTAGCGTTACCCGAGCCGGGTGAGCCGTATGTGGTGTATACGGATGCGTCAGGAGTTGGTCTGGGGTGTGTGTTGATGCAGCAGGGGAAGGTTATTGCGTATGCTTCGAGACAGTTGAGGAAGCATGAGTGCAATTACTCTACCCATGATCTGGAGTTGGCTGCGGTGATTTTTGCACTTAAGATTTGGAGGTCTTATCTGTATGGCAGGAAGGTGCAGGTATTCACAGACCACATGAGTCTGAATTATTTCTTCACTCAGCCAGAGCTGAACCAGAGACAGAGGCGCTGTATGGAGTTAGTTGCAGACTATGACCTAGAGATTGGGTACTATCCGGGTAAGGCTAATCTGGTTGCGGATGCGTTGAGTCAGAAGAGAGTGGTTTCAGATCAGGAGCGAGATATAGAGGCTTTGGTGAGCGAGATCAATACCTTGAGGTTGTGTGTGATCTCACAGGAGCCGTTGGTGTTAGAGGCAGCTAACCAGGCAGACTTGTTGAGTAGGATTCGGGTTGCACAGGAGAAGGATCAGGGTTTGATTGATTATTCTCAGACGACCGGTTCAGAGTATGTGATCTCAGGGAGAGGGATGGTACTGGTGAACGGGCGGGTGTGTGTACCCAGGGACGAAGATCTGAGGCATGAGATCCTGAGGGAGGCTCATTCGAGCATGCTATCGATTCATCCGGGAGCGACCAAGATGTACCGTGGCCTGAAGGGATATTATCACTGGGTCGGGATAAAGAGGAATGTAGCTAGCTAGGTTGCAGCGTGTAACGTGTGTCAGCTGGTGAAGGCTGAGCATCAGGTTCCGAGTGGTATGTTGCAGAGTTTGCCCATTCCAGAGTAGAAGTGGGATATGATTACCATGGATTTCGTGACAGGGTTACCGGTGTCACGAACTTTTAATGGTATTTGGGTTATTATGGGTCGTCTGACCAAGTCAGCACATTTTCTAGCCATCAAAAAGACTGATGGAGCGGCAGTTTTGGCTAGAAAGTATATGCAGGAGATTGTGAGGCTGCACGGTGTACTAGCGAGTATTGTGTCAGACCGGGATCCGAGATTTACTTCAGAGTTCTGGAGGGCATTTCAGGTAGAGATGGGCAATAAGGTGCATATGAGCACAGCGTATCATCCTCAGACAAATGGACAGTCAGAGAGGACGATTCAGACTTTGGAGGATTTGCTGAGGATGTGTGTGCTAGATTATGGTGGTCATTAGGCGGATCATCGGAACTTGGTTAAGTTTGCGTACAACAACAGTTACCAGGCGAGTATTGGGATGGCTCCATATGAGGCTCCGTATGGGAGGCTGTGTAGGACACCATTATGCTGGACTCAAGTGAGGGAAAGGAGCATGTTTGGTGTGGATTTTTTCAAGAGACGACGGAGAAGATCCGTGTCTTGAGGCTGAACATGAGAGAGGCTCAGGATCGGCAGAAGAGTTACGCCGATAGGAGACGGAAAGAGCTGGAGTTTGAGCTGGGAGATCGGGTGTATCTCAAGGTAGCGATATTGAGGGGCCCTAACAGATCCATTTCAGAGAATAAGCTGAGTCTGAGGTTTATGGGTCCATTCAAGGTGGTGGAACGGGTCAGACCGGTAGCTTATCGTCTCGAGTTACCTTAGAGTATGAAGGCTTTTCACAAAGTCTTCCATGTTTTGATGCTGCGGAAGTATCTACATGAGTCTGAGGAGGTGTTGGCTAGGATTCCAGAGGATCTTTAGCCCAACATGACTTTGGCGGCGAGGCCTGTGAGGATTCTCGAGAGGAGGGTCAAGGTGCTGCGTCGGAAGAGTATACCGTTGGTGAGAGTCGTGTGGGACTGTGACGGTATTGAGGAGGAGACTTGGGAACCAGTGGTGTCGATGAAGAAAAAGTTCTCGAAGTGGTTCGAGAAGCAAGCGGTGGCTTGAGTTTTTTTTTTCTGGTTTTCTGAGTGTGTATTAGCATGTTGCTATGTTTATGTTATGTATTTCGTTTGTTATTCTAACGAGTATACATTTTTGGAGATTTAATAAGATGAGTTTGCCTTATTAAATGTGTGTAAGACGTGTGTTCTTATGAGATGACTGGAGATGTCATGGATTGTGATGACTGATAGGTCATGTGGAGGTCTAGCGGTAGAAGTTCTATGTGAGTTAGAGCTTGTCTATCGGCTAGGATGGCTAGGAATAGAAGTTCTATGCGGCTTTGAGCTTGTTCATGTTCCAGGAGTGGCTGGAAATGAGATCGTTCATGCTCCAGGAGTGGCTGGAAATGAGATTGCTCATGTTTAGGAGTGGCTAGAAATGAGATAGTACATGTTCCAGGAGTGGCTGGAAATAGAAGCTCTATGCGCGTTAGAACCTATCTATTTCCTAGGGAGAGTCTGGAAAAGAGGTTTTATGTGAGTTAGAATTGTCTTTTCCAGGGACTCTGTGAGATACCCTGGTGATTGGGTTGTTTCGGATGACCACGAGAGGTGATTTCAGTCGACAGGTGCCTAAGATGCACGTTACAGAGTGATTGCCCCAGGGGATAGTGGGTCTCCTGGGTATACTTGAGGGGATAGTGATGTTCTCTCCAGGGGAAAGTGGTTCCCTTGCATATACTTTGAGGGGCCGAAGTCTCTCCAGAGGATGTGTGATTCCTCTGCAGTCGAGCTTGATGGCTGTGTGTCCTGAGAGTGAGAGGGGCTAAAGCATACCGAGAACTAGATGGACGGCGGTCCTGAAGGTGGAGGGGTATATAGATATGAGTATGAGCAATAATATCTGTAATGTGGTTGTAAGCATGAGAATGGATGAACTTCGGGGATTGGGAGTGGATCTCAGGTGGTGCTGACCGGGTTGGAGTTGGAATTGCAGCCGTGGTGAGACGGTGCAATAGGGCTAGTATGAGCCTATTAGAGCTTGGGGATCAGGTGTGATCTCGAGTAGTGCTGACCGAGGGTCAGGAGAGTGGATGTCGAGTCTAAGGTTTTTGCTGACGTTTAGAACTTTGTTCGGACAACCTGGTAACATATGTGGCGTCGTTGATCGTACATGTTCTTGTTTGATTGTTGTGCGATCATTTGTTCCAATTTGGGGTCAACGGTTGGTCGTGCATGTTCTTGTTTGATTGTTGGGCGATCAATTGGGCAACCCTAATCCGGACCAGGGGGCGTTGCATCGTTGATGTTCTCGAAGAATCTGGTCAGGTTTTAGGCGGGGGTATTAACCTTAGTGAGACGGAGTCGCATGATTTGAGGTCGAATCCATGATAGTGGGGGAGAATTGTAACGCCCACGAACCAAAAGTGGATTTTGGTTGGGTGTGTCGATCGACACAGGGATGTTTGTCGATCAACACGGGTATTTTGACTTGTGAGAAGTTGGATTCTTGGTGGTGTGTCGATCGACACGGGTTGGTGTGTCGATCGACACGGGGTTAAAATCAGACTGGCATATTCAGTTTAATTGTCCGGTTTGGCGGGCCGGTTTAAGGAACCTAGGGTTTGGTATTTAAACATGAACAGTCGCGTTTTCTCTGTTTTTGGCCGTATTATCAGAGAGAAAAGTCAGAATCATAGAATTTGAGCGAGTTCTGGTGATTTCTGGGAAGGGCTGATCTCGTGAGGGTGTGGGAAACGAAGAAGGATCGTTGCTGGATTGATTTTGGGCCAGAAGGGGACGAAATCAGAGGCTGGGTTGAGTTGTTCATCGCGTTCTTCATTCGTTTTTCGTCTTTCAAACCAAAATCGAGGTGAGTGCGTGACTGTAGGCTTACATAAGTGTAAAGAATGGGTAGAATGCGATTGCTTGGTGGTTTTCGTATGATTTGTGATTGAAATTGTGCAGGAGACTCGATGAATCGCGACGGATTCGAGCCATGAGAGGATAGGCTCGATTCTGGGTTCTGCAATATCGTGTCGATCGACACCTGGTTGGTGTGTCGATCGACACGGGGCATCTTGTCGATCGACACCATGGTGGTGTATCAATCGACACAGTGGAGTCTGTCGATCGACACCTAGAGGTTGTGTCGATCGACACAGAGTTCCTGTTTTGGTTCGTGTTTGCTTGTTTCGTGAATGCTTGTGTATGCTCATCCTGGTATTGTATTTATTGTTTATACTTATGTATAAATAACCTGTAGACGGGATGACCGCGTCGCTGAGTATTTATGATAATACTCACGCAACTCTTTTTGCCATGTGTTGCAGGTAAAGAGAAAATGTGATCGAGGAATCATGGCCAGGAAGAGGAGATTATCTAGGGTCTCATTTGATTGGCTGTATTGTTAGAATTGCTAGGCTGTTAGTAGTTCTGAAATTGGTTAATTGTTATTGTTGGATTGGAATTTGGATTTTTGGTTTAATGGAGTTGATTGGATTGAACGGTTAAAGAATTAATAAAGTATGAGATTTATTAATTGATGTTCTATGGTTTATGTTTAATGGTTCCGCATTGCTTGTATTGGCCCAGTTGAGAATTATTATCTGTGATGATAATAATCTGAAGGGAAAATTTTTAAATTTTTGGGTCGGGTCGTTTCAATTTACACACGCGATAATTTGAATTTACTATAAGTCAGCCGTGTGGTACCTATAGGTTAGCCGTGAAGTTAACCTCAAATTACACTTTTTAAATTTACAATTTAATTGAATAAATATGGCGTGTGAATATATGTACGTAATCATATTACGCACGCGTTTGGTACTCTCGAGACGCTAAACTGACGAGTTATTTGTATTTTTTATAGTTTTTTTGGCAACTACTCAGTAACCGAACAGTTTCGTTTTTTCTATAAATATCAAGTGAACACTCAGTAACCGAATATTCGTTTTTATTAACTTTGAACTTGTTTTTGCAATCTCAAATACAAGTTAGTTTTTCCGTGTTGTCCAAGTATATGTAATTCACGTTTTTGCAACTTGATTTGTTTATATGTTTACATTATATATTAACATCCTATTTTCGATATACATGCAGCATCAATGGCAGAATCGAAGAAGATGATGAGGCATCCAATGGAGGATGACCATGGACCAAATGCTGTTAAAAAGGCCAGAAGAGAAACCGAGGACCATTACAGGACGTTGATCCTCTCGCTCAAGGAAGAGATAAAATCAAAAGCTGAATTGCATGATGCTTTGGTGGAAGTGAAATCTATTAGTGCAAAAATGGATTTGCTTGAAGAAATTATGGGGACGGAAAAGTTTGACTTCTTTGCTGAGTTGGACAAACTTGCAGCATAACTCGTTGAAGCCGAAGAAAAGATGGCCAAAGTCGAAGTTCCAGAAATTGATTTGCTGAAGCTTGATGCAAAATATATGGCTGACTAAATGTTTATCTATTGCTTATGTTTATGTAATGCTTATGTTTTAGTACTCTAATGTGTATGTATTTTTAGTACTCTAATGCAGAATTTTTTTCTTTTATCATAACTCAGCCTAAACTTCGTTTATGACTCAGCCTAACCTTTGACATAACTGAGCCTACACTTCGTTTATGACTCAGCCTAACCTTTAACATAACTCAGCCTACACTTCGTTTATGACTCAGCCTAACCTTTAACATAACTCAGCCTAAACTTCGTTTATAACTCAGCCTAAACTTCGTTTATAACTCAGCCTAACCTTTAACATAACTCAGTCTAAACGCCGTTTATGGCTTCACTTTTGACACGCATGAGATAAATCAGCCATGTTTAAAATATAAGTCAGGCGTGTAGTTTCTATAAGTTTAGCCGTGTATTTAAAATAAGTCAGCCGTGTAATATGTACATAATCGTATTACGCACGCGTTTGGTACTCTCGGGACATTTCTTTCAACCTCTTCTTACGTAAAATAAGTCAGTTATATGGCTCCCTATACTAGGAGTAATGATTAATCTTTTGGAAAATCTAATCTTTTGGGAACTCTAATCGTTTGGGAACTCTAATCTTTTTTAAATATTATTTGCCTTAAAATATTATGATTTTTTTTTAAAAGACAAAGTTACAAAAAATGAACCATAAAATCTTGCGAAACCAAAACTTCTGATCTCCATCCATCACCTATCACGACCTCTCCGTCACGATCCCCAAATCATTCACCGGATTCTTCCTCTGCTGACTTCACGAAAGAAGATCCATGTAAGTCTCTTCGACTTCCTCTGTTCAAGATTTTTCACCGTATTTTCTCTTTCTATTTCTATATGAACCATGTAGAGAGTATACTCATAAATAAGAGGAGGATTACGAACATCACTCATAAACTTAGGGTTTTTCTTATCTTCGAAGCTCCATTTCCAACTTCGACAATGGCGGATCAAGTATGTAAATCTCCTACAAACCCACATTTCTTTCAACCTCTTCTTCCCGGCTTCCACTCCCACCTCGTATGTAATCTCCCTTTTTCCCTCCCTCTCTCTCTATATATATATATATATATATCTCAATGTATTTCTTCTTCTTTACGGTTTGTGTTTGTTACAGCAGAGCATTCCGGTGAAGTTCTTCTCGAAATACATAGAAGGAAGAAACGAAAGAAATATGATGGAGCTTAAATCGGACGCGTGTGAGAAAACATGGAAAGTTAAGATGAAAGGTCGGAGACTCACCTTTGGATGGAAAGAGTTCGCAGTTGCTCATGATTTTCGAGTCGGAGACTTCATCATTTTCAGACACGAAGGAGATTTTTTGTTCCACGTCACTGGTCTTGGACCTAGTTGTTGTGAGATTCAATATGTACAGTCTAGCAACAACGTCGATGATGATGATGATGTGGAGGGAGAGGAGGAGGAGGAGGAGGAGCAAGACAACATATCCACAAAACATAGCAGCAAAGAGAAGAAGAGAAAAATCGGTGAGAGTAGTCAAAGTACAGTGTCATCTACACTAAGTGAAAACTGATTTGTGACACTAACTGTCACACCAGCTAGTCTCAAAGATTCTAGACTTGTAAGTTTAAGTAAACTCTCTTGAAGGAGTTTTGTTCCCTTATTTTTTTCATTATTGATGCTTTGTCAAGAGCTTATTGTCTCTTTCTTATGCAGCATATTCCAGTGAGCTTCACTACGGCTCACCAGATGGAAAAAGCAGGAGGGAAGGAGATTACTCTTTTGGACAAGCATGGAGTAGAGTGGCCAGTGTATCTATGCGTGGCAGACATACATATGAGGTTGCGCTTTGGTTCAGGAGTTAGAGAATTCATCAAGGCTATTGGCGTTAAGGCGTACGAATCTTTTGTGCTGGAGTTGGTTTGGGAAGACAAAGCATCTCCTCTTATGCTCAAGTTCTGCTCCAAGATCAAGGCATGATGCCTCTAGTTTCCACCCAAGTTGTTTAATAACTATGGCTTGTTTTAATGAACTTATATCTTGTTTGTAGCAAATCATCTTGAAATTGAAAAACAATTTGCCAAATCATCTTTTACCAATCTCAAGTTTCACAGCAAATAATCTTATAACCTTATAGATTAAGTACCACAATTTGCCAAATTTAAATATTAAAAGTGCCATAGACTACTCGAGAAGTCTACATAACTCAGCCGTATTATAATCATAACTCAGTCGTTTATTGACAATCAGCTGTATTGTAATAATAAGTCAGTCGTTTATTGAGAACAATTAAATCTTACTTTACGGCTGATTTATTGCTGTAACAAAAACACAAATCAGCCCTAACTAAGATATACCGTAGCCCTGTCGTGTATATAACTCAGCCAAACCTCAAACATACCCTAAAATAGAGATAAATAATGTTGAGGTATAGGTTCTATTACAACTATCTAAACATACCCTAACATCGTGTGTATATAACTCAGTACTTTAAACCTATACACTATGAATGGTATCTAATTGGTGAGATAAATAATGTTGAGGTATATGTTCTCTTTCAACTATCTAAACATACCCTAAATATACCCTAACATCGTGTGTATATAACTCAGTACTTTATAAAGTTACGTTGAAGCTCTTATAACCGAAACCTAGACTATCTGAATGGTATCTAATTGTTAAGATATATGTTCTTTTTGAATTTGCGATTGGTGAGTCTAAAGAACTCGATACATAAACCCTAAACCCAAATTTATGACATTCCCAAACCATGCCATAAGTCAGCCATTAAGTGCATATAAGTCAGCCATTAGATGCATATAAGTCAGCCATTAGTTGCATATAAGTCAGTCATTAGATGCATATAAGTCAGCCATTAGGTGCATATAAGTCAGTCGCAACGTGTAATTTATCTCGCGACGTTTCGTATTTCGACGGAAAAAAAAACATTATTTATTCAATTTTATCTCGCGATGTTTCGTACTCTCGAGACACTATACTGACAGTTATATGGCTCCCTATACTAGGAGTAATGATAAATCATTTGGGAACTCTAATCTTTTTTAAATACAATTTGTTTTAAAATATTATGATTTGTTTTTAAAATATTACGCATTTGGACGAGTTACCATCTTCTTCTTCTAAAGTTTCGAAAGAAAATGTCTTCCTCATCTAACCCAATCTCATCGTCGTTTATTGACAATCAGCCGTATTGTAATCATAACTCAGTCGTTTATTGACAATCAGCTGTATTGTAATCATAAGTCAGTCGTTTATTGACAATAATTCAATCTTTACGGCTGATTTATCGCAATAACAAAAACACAAATCCAAACAACACTTTTAAATCGGGCAAGTTTTTGCATTATGCCCAGACTGTTTACAACGAGAACATGTGTGTCGTTTCCTAGGACGTTTGTTCTCAAGGGCAACTTCTAAAGCAGATTTCATCCTACTTTTCTTAGGCCTTCCTGGTTGTTGACGAACAAACGGGGGCAAGCACGGTTGGTTAGCAACGTTATTTGGAACTTGGAGCGTTGAATCTATCGGCATGATCGACTCAGCATATGCGTTTACCAAATAACTGCTGTTGTAGTAAGGACTGCACAAGGATATACGACAAATTTTCCTGTCCTCGGCAGCTGCGATTGCATACACGCATGGTAATTTCTCGTGTTCGAAACGCCGACATGTACATTTTATCGTTTCTAAATTCACAATATGCAAAGACGATCCATATGTAACTTCCGTGTGATAAGGATCCATATGTAACTTCCGTTTCTAAATTGTACCGTCATAAGTCTGGCGGCAATGACACGACCCTATTTAAAATACATAAAAAATTAAAAAACATTATGGCTGGCTTATCATAAAGGCTGGGTTATGGAACAATAACAACAGACTTATGAACTACAATGGCTGACTTACATGTAGTAGTTTCTCGACACCACACGAAAGCGTGGTTAGCTGCGATTTCGCTTCCTCTCTCTGTTCTTCAAACCATCTGGTCATCATAACCCGTATCGATTCTAATAGTCGAACAATGTGAAGACTTATAGCATTTGACAGTGCTCTGTTCATTGATTCTGCTATGTTTGTAATCATCAAGTTGTACCTTTGGCCTGGGAAATGAACACGCACCAACAGTCGGACATCAGCTCCTTGGAGGTAGCCATGAAGTTCAGGATTAATCTCTTCAATCTTCTCGAACATCATATTAAAGTCAGAAACCCTAAAACAGTTTGCCGCTTTCTTCACCAGACGAAAGACATCTTTTCCTTTGTACCGTTGCAAAATGTTCTTATATAAATGATAAGTGCAAATTCCACGAGAAGCCAACGGAAACACATTTCCAATTGCTTTTCCAATCAAATTATGCCTGTCTGAGATAATCACAAGAGCCTCATCGTCCAGAATCAAAATTTTTAGTTGCATAAAAAATCAGTGCCATGAATCATCATTTTCAGTGTCAACCACACCAAAGGCTATTGGGAAAATCTGAAAGTTACCATCCATTAGTGATGTGAGAAGTGTCCCTTTGTATTTACCATTAAGAAACGTACCATCGACAATGACAACTTTGCGCATGAAAGGAAACCCATTTATGCTCACACCAAACACAAAGAACACATACATGAATCTTCCAAACTCATCAATTTGAAGACGCGTAACCGTACCCGGATTTGCCCTTCTTATCATATATAGGTAAGGAGGCAAGTCTTCAAACCCACTCTCAGGAGTTCTCATATCGATTTCCTTGCAAATTTTAGCATCCTATGTGATTTCTAATAATCCATCTGTCCACACAGAAATTAGGTAAAGTACAAGTAAATCAGTTGTAATAAACAAATAAGTCAGCCGCAACGTACCAATAAATTAGCTAATGTAGAAGTCAGTCGCAACGTACTAATAAATCAGCTGTAATATACAAATAAGTCAGCCAAAACGTACTAAAAAATTAGCTGTACTATACAAATAAGTCAGCCAAAACGTACTAAAAATCCAGTTGTACTATACAAATAAGTCAGCTGCAACGTACTAGTAATTACCTTTACACAAAAATGATTATTGATAGTTATTCCGACACTCTTAGGTTGAACTGATGGACCAACATCACCGAGATAATCCCTGTACAACTGGCCTAAAATATCTGGTGTTGCTTGTCGAGATCGATTAGAACGCTCAGTTACAAAACATGTATGCTCTGAATCGTAAATACGAACATAAAATGCCGGTAATTCCCCTTGTGTAGAAGCACGAACTCTCCAGAGACATCCATCAACCCAACACTTAACAATAAGTGTGTTCGAATTGGATACGTCTACATCAAAATCAAATTGATCTCTCACCGTAAGAAGTTTCAGTCATTTCTCCAAATCGGCTTTACTCTCGTATCGTTTCCCTACCGCGAGGTTAGCGAAGACATCTCCAACCTTAGAACCTCTGGATTCCTTTCCGATCCGCTCACCGACATGTTCTGAGCTTTCTTCTTAGGCGGTAGCGTCGGTGAATCTTCGTCTTGTGTTGGAGACTCACCGTATGAACTGAAGTTATCATCTTTAGATGAAGCACTATCCTAGTCGTTGAACATATCAAATCGGCTTTCAAATTCATCATATTTTTCGTCTTATTCGCCTACTTCGTCTTCTCTACCTACTTCATATTCTTCACCTTCCATTTTACTTGCGTAATCCATGTCTTCATCGTCGCATTTATCTTCGTATTTTGTTTCAACACCAGGACAATTATCATTACTGAAACCACCGTAATCTTCGTATGTAGATTCTACTTTTGAGCCATAACTGAATAACTTTTTCTTCTTCTCTCTCACTTTGTCATTCCGACTAATTTCGCTCTCCTTTTTCTCCGTAATCTCTACACAGAGACGTAGCTGTTCGAATTTCCTTAGGCTTAGAAAACCTATCAACTGTCGAGTATTGGAGATGTAAACTGGTGGAGTATCGTGCGCCATTGTTTTCAAAGTTTTATTCGAGAACATGTAGCTCAACTGAATCTGATGGCTCAACTCGTTCAATCCGTAATCATCGAGTACCGACTTCGCAAGTTCGTCGTGTGTTGTTTCATCATTTAAATACAAAACTCTACACCCTCTACCGTCGGCGTTGAATACGTATCTGTTTTTCTTGACCCAATTACCGGAAACAATAATTACCGGATCCATAAGATCTCGAACAAAGATCAATGAAAAAAATATATTGAGGAAGGAAAATAGATGAAGAGGGTGACGATTAAGTTTCTGGGTATCAGATGATAAAGAAGGTAAATAGATGATGAAGAAGAAGACATGGCGTCACAACATAAAACTCTAACAATGACATGGAAAATCGGATTTGATGTCATTAATTTTTAGCTTATATGGCAAGTGAGCCACAAAACGAAAACGTAAATCAGCCTAACTAAATCAGTCATCAAATGCAAATGTAAGTCAGTTGCAACGTGAATACTATTTCAGTAATAAAAACAACAAAAATCGGGTTCGAAAAGAGGTCATAAAAGGGCGTAAATCAGCTGGAAAATATTATGTCAGTTGTATCGTCAAATAAATCAGTCGTCAAATGAATGCTATTGTAGTAATTAATCTTTCGCTAATAAATCAGACGTAATAAGGCCGAGTTTATTATTAATCAAGCTAAACACAGCTGATTTACGCTAATTATACTTAAATCAGCCGTAACTACCTTTCATAGGTAAGCCGTCCGTTTAGTAACACAGCCAGTCGATGATCATTCCATCATCGTGAGAAACAAATCTCAACCAGCCGATGTACAAATCAACCATCATATATGTACGTAAGTCAGCCATTAGTTCATAAATTAGGGAGATTTTTGTAAACTCAGCCGTCACATAAATTTTAAGTCATCCACAAGATCTTAAATCAGCCACGTTTTGTAACTCAGCCGTATCGTTTGGCTTATTTGTATATGTAAATCAGCCAATTTTTTTAAGTCAGTCACATCGTATATATAACTTAGCCGTCAATACCGCCGTAATGCTTTACGGATGAGTTCATTAATACACGTTAACGATTTCCTATGTGGCGCCGGATTTTATCTGACGTGGCACTCAAAAGTAATGGCATTCTTGTAATTAGGTTTTTTGTCAGAACGTAATTACAAGGGCACACTGGGCATTTAAAATAAATCAGTAATAAAAAAAGTTTTATATACTTCTAATAATATTACCTAATTTATGTGCCATTTAAGTTAAGTTCCTTTTTTTTTTCGTTTTTGTTTTTGGTTTTTAATCTTTGTGTGTTTCAGAGATTCGTCAATGGAGCATCACAATCCAAGGAGAATGGCGAGCCCTTACCCTCGTAAAGAATATGGAGATTATATCCCCATGTCTCATGAATTCCATCAACCGCCACTTTCTCACAACAATCGGTACAATCCAACCTTGTATCGTCCTTGGGAAGTTTATGGAGAAGAAAGTCGCCCTCATCCTCATCACATCCGTCCACCCCCATCACCATAGTCCCACCACCATCCCCACTCAAACCACCGAGAAGACAAAGAAGAAGCCTTGATGCATCGCTTCATGGAAGCTACCAAACAAACCTTTCGTGAGGTCGATACCAAGATGGACACTTTGATCTTGGCTTTTGATGAGAACACGACTTTAGAAGACCTCATTTACATGCTAAAGGCAACCTCAAGCCTTTAGAAGACCTTCCACCACCCTAAAAACCCAAGGAGTCGACCTATCCGACTTAAAACAAGCGCTTTATGGGAGGCAACCCATATTTATGTTTTTGATTTTATTAATTTGCTTATTCTAAGTTTTTGGATTTGTTTTTATTTTTCTCAATATTTTCATTCATTATTTTATCTATCTATGAATTTTTCAGGCTTTTACAAAAAAAAATTTCAAAAACAAATGTGAATTTTTAAGAAGAACGATGAAGAGGAGATCGAACACGACTTGTTCTGTTCATGAAATGACTGGAGCTCAATATCAGCCCGGTCGTTTTTGAAATTTGGTATGCACAAAGGATACAGTCTTATGAACCTATAGGAAAAAGCAGAACATGATTTGCTTTTACGGTTAGCAAATTATGACCGATTGAACAAGACTGTCAAGGAAGATTACGAAGCCGCATCTTCAAGCTTTTTCACAGTTTAAGCCACCACGAACCAGGCTACAATATACATACCATTGGAAAGATCTCGTTCTCAAGAGTCCGTAGCATCTTTCAGATCTCAATTCCGATGTGTATAGACGAAGAAAAAGCTCGACGAAAATCACATGGATCGCGACACGATGACCGTACCGCGACACGAGGCAATACCGGACCAGATATCGACCGACGTCCTCGACCAGTATCTTGTCCCGATCACTCCGCGACCCGAGTGACCAAATACCGGTCACGCGTACCGGTCGAAAATTGTGACCGGTATTGGAGCAAAAATGCCGCGACCCTGCCGCAATCTCACTGCATCCTACCGCGAGGCAGTTCCACCGCACCCCCACCACAATCCTGCCGCACCCTCACCGCAAATCCTGCTGCATTTTCTGCCTCGACCCACGGTAAGTTTCGGTCCCGATTTCAGACCGCGGAACCGACCGGTACTCGGACCGGTACGCGATCCCCTTCCCACGACACGACAACATCATCCCGCCTCGACCCGACACCTTCCCGCGACACGATACCGACCCACGGTACCGACCGATATTCGGTCCGGTACACGTGTCCGATACCGCCCGCATCCCGATCCGTCCCGCCGTCTCAATCCTTACCACATCCCACTCGTGTCGCGGTAAGACCCACGTCCCGCGTCCGTTTTGGTCCCGATATCGGTCAACTTACCCGACCGAAATCCCGACCGGTATGCGCCATCCATTCCCGGCCGATCCGTCCCGACTGTCCCTTGATCTTACCACGTCGTCCCGCTTCGTGTCGCGACACACGACCACGTCCCACCTGATACCGGCCCACACCGCCGACCGGTATTACCACGACCCGGGATTCCATCTCCACCAACCACCGTCTCGTGCCGCGTCTCGCCTTGGACCCGAGCCACACCTCGAACCATCATAGTACCATGACTAGCACCCGACACCTTGACCGGTATTGATCACACCACATCCCCATCACCCACCCTGACTAACCGGAGTCACGAGCCATGGACCACCGAACCACCGCTTCGAACCACCGAGCCGATCACCTAACCGGTTGGTCCAAAGAGGTTAATTTTTTCTTTTTCACTCTTTTAAATTATTTTAAAACCATTTTTCACACATAATTTTTAAGAACCGATTTATTTTTGCATAAAGATGATTTATTTTTCCAAAAAATTATCTATTCTTAATTAAATTATTAAAAGTATTATTTGATTCATGAATTTTTGCATTAGATATTAAAATATTGGTTAGCTTTAAATGGTTTACACATGATTTTCACATCTTGACATATTCATTCATTGATTTCACTTAGATTGATAGTTTTTAACAATTTGGATTCATTCTTTTGATTTCTTTTTGTTTAAAATCTATTTTTCCTTCCCTTGGACTTGGAATTCAATACAATCGTATTGAGGACTTTGATCCAGGATGAATTTAACAAGTGATTTCAAGTGTTTTTGCAAGGATATGTTCATTTTAAACAGGATTTCCAGGAGATTTTATTGTGGACGCACAATTTAATCGTCTTCAGAATTATCCACCATTCGAATGAGATGTGACAAAAAGAGGAGACATTGGAAATACAAAGCATGGTTTCGATTCATAAGGGATACCCACTGCTCAAAAATAACGAAGATCTCAGATTGATCGCGACAACCTAAGATTTTTACCGAAAATATCTAAGCTCACCGGTACTATCATTCTATTCTCTGTCTTTTTGATTCTTCTTTCAAATAAATTTTCATCATTACTCCCTTAATTTGATTTAATTTTACACTGGGGACTGTGTAAGTTAAGTCTGGTGGGATTGTTGTTACTAACACGTTTGTTAGTGTTTGGTTTTTATGTTTTTAAAAGGAGTTTTCAAAATTTATTTTCAAAAAAAAAATAATAAATAAATAAAAAAAAAAAAAAAATTTTCATAAAAATAATAAGATAGGAATTATGACACTTTCCTAGGATTGACGTTTTGATTTTGAAGACTATGTAACCATTGTTGCAGGGTTTGATCAGGACAATCGATTCAGAAACCTTATGATGGAGCTTCCGTCCAGAAAATTTCTACTTGCAACTGTTTTGATGGATATGATTTTGACTCTCTATTTGGACTACTAATATGATTTTTGATTATTTCTTATTAAGTATGTTAGATCAAGGAAACGAATCACACATTCATGACATCTTATCCTCTTTTACCACTCTTTGTTGTCATGAATGGCCAGCTCATCTTTAGTTGGTACCCTATCTAAAAACTCTTTACCTCTTTTCAGACCTCATGCATTCTCTTTTAGTTTCATACTTGCAAATATGTGCAAAAACGTCGGAGAGAAAAGGATCGACGCAATTTTCCAATCACTAGAGATGCGACGATTTGGTAAAGAATGGTGGAGTACAAAGATCAAATTACAAAGAGCTTGGCATTTCCTTGGATGCTTAAAACATGGTAACAATTCGTGCCTATACTTGACTTATATCAAAGAGATACCGTTTTCCCCCTTTCAAAAGAAAAAAAAAAAATAATAAAATAAAAACTTAAGGGAAAGGAAAACAGTTGTCTAAGAGTCTTATGACCAAAGAATACCCAAGGAATGTCATGATAAAAAAGAAGAGACGAGTATAAGATATTTCAAGTGATTCCCGGAGAAAAATCTAAGTCTAGGGGAGAAAGACGTGAAGAAGTGGTTGGGAAATTGTGGATATCAACAGGTCCATTCTCTCTTGCGATTTTGCATAATATCTCGTGCCCGGAGTCTATGGTAACCCTAAACACTTTTAACCTCACCACTAAAATCAGCATTTCCCAATACCTGGCCCATTTTCCTTGAATGATATTCTTGATGGGAAGTCTTCATTAAGTCTAAGAGAGTAGAAAGAGTCAATTGAGTTGAACTTGAGATTTTTGCAGGGACAGAGATTTAGAGTATGGAAATGTTGCGAATTCGTGATGGAAGAAGATGACAACGTCTATGAGCTAATCTTGTTTCATGTGGATAACAGGTTTAGAATTTGATGCAACGATCCAAAAGATATGTGAGTTCCTCCGAATTTCAAACCTCTTCTCAATTATTGAGGATTGTTTGCTTGAGGACAAGCAAAATATAAGTCTGGGGGAGTTGATATACCCTATATTTTATCACTTTTACTATCTATTTTACTATGGTTTTTATATATATTAATAAAGCTTTTGGACCAAAAGAGGTAGTTTTCTCGTATATGTAGATTTTAAAGTCTTAACAGGTTTTATCTTCAAAAGGATGTAAAATGGAGAAAAAGGAGTTTCATCTATGATTCAGCTACTCATCTAAGTCAAAGGAACCAGGTCAAGTCATTTTCTCTTGAAGATAATGCACATTCTCAAACTGGACAGAACATATACACCAGAAGTTCGCTGATGAACGGAGTATGAAATCAGTTTGTAATTTAGTGAAACTTGGTATGGAGATAACCCTTTGAGTTAGATTTCTAATGAAGTTGGAATTTCATCAATTGGAGCTGTACTTCGGAAGATACACCCGAAACACTGAGGACATGTCAAACTGCCTTCGAAGTGAAGTTAGTGCAGAATGGAGCCAAGCACCGGGCCAGCCCATGGGCCGATATCCAGGCCTTTGCCGACCTTCTAGAAGCGCCGTCGAAGCCTCCAATACCGGTCACGCAACCCGTCCGTTATTTGGACCAATATTGCCTCAGTTTCGACCAAAACGTATTTGCCCGAAGAAACCCTAGCCGACTTAAGCCTCCTTAAACCCCTATATATACTTGCTTTTAGCCTCTCTAGGAACTCAAGCAGCTGGCCTTAACAGCCTAAATCAATACCTAAACATGTATTTCATTTTTCTCTTGTTCTTTATGTTTATTTGATTCTATAAACCTTTAAGGATAAATTGACTATGCCCTATTGCAAAAAGATGAGATCTAACTCCTTACGCTTAGATAGATCAACAAATTATATTGTCTATGTGCTTTACTCTTGCTGCTACGTGTTGCAAAACATGTTAGAGTTATAACTTTGATTTGATTTCTATGCACTTTCTTAATTCTATGCCTTTACATATTTAATCGTTTAGAGTTTTATTCTAGAATTTATTCTTCATCTTTATTTATACTCAAAGCACAAATTGGCTTAGCTATCCAAGGAGTGATCTTAGGTTGATATACTCTCCAAAAGCTTGTTATATCTCCGGACCTAGTATTCGATGAGCTAGGCGTCTTAACAATTCGATAGGTTAGTTAAGGAGTCTAGTGAATAATCAATCTTGAGCATAAAGCATGTTTTCACCTTGTAATAACCTGCGATAGTTGAGTCTATTAGGGTGCAAAACGTAGATGGTTAGTTACATCATGATAGTGGGATGACCTTACCTTAGTGATATGAGTTCTAGAACAACTAGTATTAAAATCCTAAATCGATTGCTTGTGTTTTGCATATGTTTTGTGAATTGTTTGATTTCTAATCTCAATTGATATTTATCCCTTTATTTATTGCTTGTTATTTTCTTCCATAAAACCCCAAAAACCAAATAATATTTTTCCTTAGCTTAATCCGAATCATATAGGTTTGTAGCGCATTCATCACTTAGTCCTCAGTGGAACGATCCCTAAGTACTATAATTGTCTTAACTGTGCACTTGCAGTTTCCTAGGGTTATAAATTTAAAGACCTAATTGCATAAACCCTACATAGAAGTTTTATGCACATCACCTCTTCAAGACACCATAACAAATCCTCTGACGATAGCAAATGAAGAATCATGTAAATGTCCCTCTCATGTCAATACTGTAATTTTTCAATTTTTTCCCAGCATTATTGTTCTTTTTAAAAAAAAAAATTTCCAGCATAATTGTTCTTGTAACGACCGTGAACCAAAATCGCAGATTTTGGGTCGTGTCGATCGACACAGGTAGTGTGTGTCGATCGACACGACTTAAATTAAACCGGGTCGGTTCAATTTGAGTGTCGGTTTGTGAACCTGATTTAGGGTAAAACCCTAGGGTTTCCATATAAATAAGGGTTGGTCGCATTTTCAGAGGGTTTTCAGTTCCAGAAAGTTTCCAGAAAATTTCCAGAGAGTTCCAGAGAGATTTGTGAGTGGAGATTCGTCTGGGAGGCTTGAGAGATTATTCTTGGAGTGATTTTTCATGGGTGGTGTAGATCTCGGTATTGGGGTCTTGTTCTTGGCGTTTTTCATCCGTTTTCCTCCTTTTCTCTCTTCAAATCCAAGGTGAGTGCGTGACCATGGCTTATCTAGGTAAAAGGGGTGATAGGATACGTTTGTTGTTGTTGGTTGGTGTATTTCGTGTTGTGTTGAGTGGATTTGTGCAGGTGAATCGTTTGGAATCGGGCCATGAGAGGATTAGGCTCGATTCCAGGTTTGGGATCGCTGTGTCGATTGACACACTGAGCTGTGTCGATCGACACAGGGCCAGTTTTGGCAAAACTTGTGTTGTTGTTCTTGTTTGCCTTGTTGCGTGATCACCCTGGTATTGTATCATTTCTCTCATGCATGTGTGTATAGCCTTGTAGATGGGATGACCGTCTCACTGAGTATTTATGATAATACTCACGCATCTCGTATAACCATGTGATGCGAGTAAAGACAAGGTGTGATCGTGGGATCCTGGCAAGGAAGAAGAGATGGTCTAAGGACTCGATTGTCTGCTCGTTATTGTAGAATTTCTAGAGTGTTAGTAATTCTGGAACGTATTGGATTGTTATTGACTTGTTTTGTTATTGGATTATGGTTTATGTTGAATTGGATCGTTGATTATGGGTTTGACTTGGTACTGTTAGTGTTCGATAAGTATGAGATTATCGAATGTTGTTATTTATTTATTGTTTTCCTCATGTTGAGAATTGACCATTGAGGATTATCATTTGTGATAATGATAATCCGGGTTTTAATTGGAAAAATTTTAAATTTTTCGGGTTGGGTCATTTCAATCCGGGTTCTTTTTAATATTTTTATGGTTTTAACAAAACCGTAATAAACCACTTCTGCTAAGAGATTAGAGTTTTTATATGATTCATGACAAATTCTTCTCAATTTTCAATAATAATTGGTGCCACTAAAATCAAATAGTTAACGATGGGGATTTAATTTTTGATTTTCTAATTATATATTTGGTTAAAAGAATTCTTTTCTTTAGAGTTTCAACCTTTCACTGATACGAGAGTTTTAGAATACTTTACTAGTTTGTAACACTTCTTACTCGAGATCTCATTGTATATTCAATAAGATTTTTGTTTTTCTTTCTTAGTATTTATAATTTATTTAGATATTTCCAAGAACTCATATTATAATAAATGTGTTCAGCATTTTAGCAACTTAAATATTTTATTACCAATGATCACGAGATTTATGGTTTCATTAAGAAAGAGATTTTCCATATTCTAATTTTTGTATTTATATTTAATTATACATATAAAAAAATATTTAACAAAATTCCACATCAGATATGAAAATGAACTTGGATCCAAAGAAATACAATAAAAAAAAAAGACATCTAAAACTAAACATTTAATTCATTTTAATTCGGTTATTAAGTTAAACTGACAATTAAATAGAATCATAGAAATAACTTTAATTTGATAAAAAAGTTTTTCAATATTTAGTTTGATGGAACGAAATAATCCTATTAATTATATAAAAATAGTTTAATTTTGTTCATATATTTTCAACATTAGTTTTTTTTTAGATTTTCGTTTTCCTTTCTTATTATTTTTAGCTTATTTTAATATTTCAATAGTATTAATAGTTATTTCCTAAATTAATCTTAACAAGATATGTACATAATAAATGGATATTCAAATTAAAAATAATCTTATAAAATCTTTAGGATTCGATTTATTATATTTTTCTTAAAAGATGCCAAGAAAACTTAATTTGTATCTAAGACATAAACTACGTAACATATGAAAAACGAATGTTTGTCAAAGTCCCTTATAGGATATGAAAATGAATTTGGATCCAAAAAAATACTATAAAAGAACAATAATTTGATGAAGAACAGTAAAAGCAGGAAACCTAATATAATAGGCATCCACAACTAATCATTTAATTTTTTTTAGTTATATCCAAAAAGTATTTAGTCATATTCATCTATTTTCAATGGTAATAGACGGCTATTCCTCTCTAATCTATTAGTTATATAAAAAAATATTTTAATTTTGTTCATATATTTTCACTATTTGTTTTTTTTTAAGATTTACGTTTTTCTTTCTTAGTATTTATAATTTATTTAAATTTGCGTTCGGGATTTTAGCAACAAAAACATTTTATTACCAATAATCACGAGATTTATGATTTTCTTAACAAACAGATTTCCCATACTCTAATTTTCGTATTTATATTTAATTATACATATAAAAACATATTTTTCAAAGTCTCACATCGGATATGAAAGTGAATTTGGATCCATAGAAACACAATAAAATAAAACAAATTGATAAAGAATGGTATGAGCATGAAGCCTAATCAAATAGACATCTAAAACTAAACATTTGATTTGTTTTAATCAGATTATTAAGTTAAACCGACAATCAAATCGAATAATAGAAATAACTTTAGAAAAACTTTAAAAATTTACCAAAAAAACAAAGCTCGAAAGTTTACTAGGAAAAAAAACTAAAAAATTTACCGGAAGACAAAACACGAAAGACAAAACTGTGTGAATAAAAAATTACTCTTTTTATTTCATATTAGTTGTCATTCTACACTTTTTTTTTGTTTCATAATACTTGTTATTCTGCAATTTTAATGCATAATTATTACCAATTTTTCCATTTTTATTCATATTTTTAAACTTATTAACTACACATATCAAATAAAATAATACATTAATGAAGAATAAAACAGAAAAATTAATTATTTTTTTAATTTGTGTGAAAAACTCCAGAATAACAACTATATTAAAACGGAGGAAATATAATTTTTATGATATAACTTTCAAAACCAGTTGTATTAAATAATAAAATTAGGAAATATTTTTAAACCTTCGATATATTGTCCCCTAGTGTGATCCTAATCCGATTTTTAGCTTTTTCTGTTCGCTTAAGAAATTTATTTTTGCTATATTTTTCAGATTTTTCTACTAGAAATCTCTCATATTAATTCCTTCTAGTCTGATGTTTAGCCAATCTTTATATTGAGACTATATTACATATCAATATTATATTTTTTTAATTTATTTGACGTTTATATTTAGAACATTAAGTAATTGTTAGAAACAATTTCAAGTAATTATTTATTAAAAAAACTTAAAAGTAATTGAAAACAAAATTAAAAACCCAAAAATTAACTTTATCCCATGCAATGCATGCACCTTAATACTAATTTTATTAAATGTAAAGTGCAAAATCCTACGTGTCGAAAATTACTCTCATTATGAAATCGTTTAATTACATTCACTTGTCAGTGATACTTTTTTTACTAAAATTGTTTGGTCTGTTTAGCATACCAAAGAGCAACTTGCAACAACCACTATTGTGGCCCATCTATTTTATCTGTTTTGGTTTGTAGTGTTTATTTTATTGGCTAATTTGTTTGTGTCGGTTCTTCTAAAACCCTAAGTATTATTTTTGTCACGTGTCATAAGCAGACTGGTCATAATTACGATAGAGACTATACTATGTAATATCTTTTCTCCTTTTGCCCTAATTGTTTACAACTTATGTCCACATTACCCCTATCCCATGAAGAGCTGAAGCTCATCTATAAGACGTTATACGCTTATAGAATGAAGCCACGTTTTAGTTTTTGTCTCATCATATCTCTTTAAACCTTTTTAATATGTGCACTACAAGAAAACAGCGCTTTAACGTCGGCAGTATTCGACGCTACAACGACGCTAAAACGGCTTAGCGTCGTTTTAGCGTCGAAGTACGTTTCGACGCTAAACCGTCGACGCTAAATCATTTTCGACGCTAATTCGACGCTATATTAGCGGCGGACAAAAATTCGACGGTAAAACGACGCTACGGTTCGACGCTAATTCGACGCAAATTAGCGTCGAATTACCGTCGATCAAGGTCGATGCAAAGCGTACGACGCTAATTAGCGTCGAATTCTTTCGTGTAGACGCTGCTAATTCGACGCTAATTAGCGTCGAATTAGCGTCGTTATTAACATTTTTTTAAAAAAATATATAAATTATAAATTATAAAATATATTAAATATTAAATTATAAAATATTATAATTTTTTTTAAAATTATAAAATATATTCAAAATAATAATATTATAAAAATTAAATTATCCGATACAAAAAAAATTAAAACGCTAATGAGGAGGCGGTTGTTGGGTCCTTAGGTTGATGACGTCGTTTCGGATCATCTGTTCGGACTCCTGCTCGAACTGCGATGGACCGTCAGGTGGAGGAGGCGGTGGAGGAAACTGCAACCCTTGCATGGCAGTTGCTAATGACGGATGATCCTCTGCGATGATGTTGAAAAGACTGGTCAATGCTCCGAGTCTAGTCTTTATGTGCGTCTCTAGCTGCGAAATCCTACTGTTAGCAGCATCCAACTGTCTCGTCAATTCCGGCTGAGACGGACCCGACGTGTAGGAAAATCGAGCAGACGTAGAAGCTGCTGGGACATCCCTGATGGATCCAACACCCATCGTTCGTCCTTTCTTCTTCGGTGCAACCTATAAAATAAAAATGTTATACAAAAAATTGTAATAAAAATAATTTTAAATATATTATAAGAATCTAAAAAATTACCTCCTCGTATAGTCTATCCAAATCTTGGACACCCATCGTAGATTGGACAGATTCGTCTAGCTCTGCCAGTCGTGCGTTGTACTCGTTGAACGTTTGTTCCGCTTGAGCGGTAACAAACGTCCCATCCTTCCTCCGATGAGTTTTCTCCATCACTTTGTGCATCGGAGGAAGATCACCGCCGGCAGCCTGTTAAACAAAAATAAACATATATAAAAATATAATATATAATAAATAAATATTTAAAATAAATCAAATAAATTAAGTTAATTAAAATATTACCATGTTGATGCGTACTGTGGCGTATGATGATTGACCCGCACAATGTTTTGAAGGTCCATCTCCTTCGGCCACCGGCGTAAGACGAGCTGCAGAACACTTCCCCGCTCTAACCACTGAATGGGGGTCCTCCCAAAACCGCACTAGTCCCGACCAAACATCGGGATCCATTCCTATCGGCCTCCCCGCATCGCCTTTTGCGCGCCACGCTTTCTTCAAGTTCCCGACGTAGCCGTTTAGACACTTTAGCGCCTTACGCTCGAACTCCGCTCGCACGTCGAAAGTACGGAATTCCTCCCAGTGCCACCCTTGCTACAAAAATACGAATAATGTTAGGAATATATTTAAAATTAAATACTTCAATTAATAAAAATAAATAATATAAAATGACTTACCGCCCATGACTCGAACCAAATATCCCGAACATGCTGCGGGGTCTGGCTCCAATTAGCGTGGGGCATCGTGAAATAGACCGCGATGGCCTTGGTGACCGAACGCGATACCTTGTTATCGCTAAACCTGTTAAAAAAAATTTACAATGATTTAATTATAATTTGTAATTAAAAATTAAATAACCAAAATTAGCGTTTTTTTATTAGTAATATTGTAAAAGATGTAATCATACCATAATGTACCAGGAGGCCTCATCGGATGGAGACTCTGGACCCGTGTCTCTCGTCCAGGTTGGCGGAGAAGCTCGGTAATCCGCATAATGAGAGGCGCGTTTGCCGGTGGCGGCTCAGAGTGCTCATCGGAAGGGTGTGCTTCGTCTTCTTCTGGCTGTGTCTCTGGCTCTGGCTGAGGCGGTGGCGGTGGCAGTGGGGAAGCCCGTGGCGGAGCCCGTGTCGGAGCCCGGGGCGGAGCCCATGTCGGAGCCCGGGGCGGAGCCCATGGCGGAGCCCGAGGACGATAGTTCGCAGCCTGCGAACCGGACCCCGACGCTGATCCGGATCCGCGTCGAGCATCGGATCCGGGAACCGTAACATCGTCGCCAAATAACTGGCCGTATGAAAGAGGTGCTCGATCCGCCTATAAAATAAAACAAAATTATTAAATTAAAACATGTAAAATATAAATTCATAAATAAATTAAAACAATTGTTATACAAATTTTGAAGAACAATTCATAAATTCTTAAATTTTATAAATACAAACACATAAATCCATAAATCCATAATTTTCAAAAAATTGATAAATTCTTTTATTTTACTTTACATAAATAAATTTCATAAAATATAAATTCATAAATTCGATTTTATTTTTGCCAAATTTATAAATTAGTAACTTATCAAATCTAAATTTATTTTCTACATATTTCCTAAAATCTATTTAAAATCAACTTTGTTCATATCAAAATTTCCGAAAATATATATTTCATATCAAATTTCCTAAAATATTTTTCCTATATATTTCCTAAAATCTATTTAATATCAAATTGCCTAAAAAATATTTCCTATATATTTCCTAAAATCTATTTAATATCAAATTTCCTAAAATATATTTCCTATATATTTTTTAAAATCTATTTCATATCAAACATCTTAAAATTTAATTCCTATATATTTCCTAAATCTATTTTATATCAAATTACTATAAAATTTAATTACCAATTATATATAAAAATTACTAATATATATTAAAATTATAAAAAAAAAAAACATTTACCATAGGAGTTGCGGTGGTGGTGGGAGGCCGAGAGAGAGAGAGAGGGTGTTCCGGCGGTGGTGGGAGGGAGAGAGAGAGAGAGAGGATCGCGGTGGTGGGAGGGAGAGAGAGATCTAGCCACCGGTGGAGAGAGGGGAGAGAGAGAGTGATGCGCGGAGAGAGGAGGGAGAGAGAGAGCTGTTCCGGCGGTGGTGGGAGGGAGAGAGAGAGCTGTTCCGGTGGTGGTGGGAGGGAGAATCGCGGTGGTGTTGAGGAAGAAGAATGAAAGTCAGAAGTGAGGAGGAAGAAGGGTCTGTTTGATTAAAATAAAAGCGTGATTCGACGCTAATTCGACGCTACTTAGCATCGAATTAGCGTCGAATGGTTTAAAAATTTTCAATCGGTTTGACCAAATCTGTTTGAAATTTTTCGGTTTACCGCCATTGGTTAAATCAAAAATCCGATGCGGTTTACGTTCTAAACCCTAAACCCTAAGTGCCAAATTTGTTTGATTTAGCGTCGAATTAGCATCGGAAAATCAAGTGGTCGACGCTAATTTGACGCTATTAGCGTCGAATTAGCGTCGAAATTTGCCCTTTCGATGCTAATTCGACTCTAGATCGACGCTAAATGTAAGCCCTTTGTTTTTTATATAGGGTAACGAAACCGTCACTGATACGAACACAATATTTGCCATTTCATTCTTTGTTGTTTCCGAATATTTTTAAATTTTGAAATTTTTCGTAATTACTTATATGAGTTCATATAAGGTATGAACTTATATGTAAAAAAAATATAGTTATTTGAAATCTTGATATATTACATGTAACTAATTTAATTATGAATAAATTCTTATGTATTCGCTACTAAGATTCAATCGTAACTACATATGCTTCACTCTGATGCTAAAAAGTTTTCCAGATACCCTAATTTAGGGGTTTTGGTTCAGGAATAGCGTCGAATTAGCGTCGATTGCTTCATATGGGGTCAATACGACGCTAATTCGACGCTAATTTAGCGTCGAATTAGCGTCGAACTAGCCCAGAATGATGGATTCGACGCAAATTCGACGCTAATCTCCGAACCAAACCCCTTAAATATTTTTTTATATTAAATTTTTATAAATTAAAAATATTATACGTATTAGAAAAATTCGAAAATGTATTGGTTTGCAAATTTAAATTATCCGGCATACAAATAAAAATGCTGATATGATTTTTTAAAAATTAAAATTTTTATATCATTAAAATATTCTAAAAATTAGAAAAATTTGCAAATTTATATTATCCAGCATACAAATAAAAATGTTGTTATACAAATGAAATAAAAAGACAAATTAATATATGATTCACTTTGAATCGTCATTTGAGTTCTCGTCATCCTCATCGGTACTTTCTCCACTCTCGTTTGCAAAATTGTCTTCGGGGTTTTCTGCATCGGTAGCATCCGGAAGTATTTCAGCTTCTCGATTTTGCGGATCTATAAGAATGATGTTGTCTATATCTTGTTCTGGAGTTGTTAGATCCACGACATTTTCATATTGCATAGGAGCGTCGTCAGATTCAACTATCATTCCTCTGGGAGCTATTTTAAGCACAGATAACCATGAGATCCCTGTTTTTCTGACACGTGGATATGGAATGAAACAAACTTGATCCGCTTGTGATGCAAGGACAAATGGATCGTACTTTGCATAAGAACGCGATCCGTTAACATCGATGACACCAAACTTTCCTACTCGAACCCCTCGCCCGAGAACTGGATCAAACCACTCGCATTTCAAAAGGGTGCACTTTAAGTTAACCAAACCAAGGAATTGCACTTGAACAATGTCTTGTATAATGCCATAAAAATCTGTGTCCCCGGCTCGAACTACCACACCATAGTTTGCAGTTGCTCTATTTTTTTCACGTTCAAACGTATGAAACACATAACCTCGTGTAAAATATATTGGAGATGACGTAATTTTCCCCAACGGACCTTGGATCAACTCTCTAAACCATACAGGGTATGATGTGTCTCCATAAGCAACCTAGCAAATACAGTATACACATTGTAAATATAGTATACACATTTATATATATGTTTTTACAGATGAGCTGAATATATATAATTTGTTTTGAACGTACCTGAGTTCTCAACCATTTAGCAAAGTGTAGATCTTTACGTTTTTCAATCTCACCGGCGGAAGCATTTGAGAAAGCCTCGTTAACTTGGCGAATGAATTCACTAATACAAAATATAGTTATAACAAATGTTTTCAAAACATATATAAGTACAAAAATAACCCTTACTTCAATCCATAGTTGGTAACTATAATATGTACCTCAAAAATGGGCTGACTTCGTCGCATTGTAAGAGAATATATGTGTGTGCGCAATTGTAGTCTTCGTATGAGAACCAGTCTTCCTCTCTTGTGATTCCGGCATGCCTACCAACTGCACAGAATATATCTGGGACATCAGAAACTGGATACGTTTGCGCGATGCCACCATCGTCGTACCTACGTGGAGCTCTTTTTCGTGTCCGGACAGTTGGAGAGAAGTAATATGAGCTGAAATGAGAGGTTTCTTCGGTTATATTTCCCGCAACAATTGATCCCTCAACCCTAGCCAGGTTTTTTGCCTTTCCTTTTAAGTGTTTCATGAATCTCTCAAAAGGATACATCCAACGAAACTGAACGGGCCCTCCTAAATCGGCTTCGTGAGGAAGATGGACAGGAAGATGCTCCATAACATCAAAGAATGATGGAGGGAATATCTTCTCTAAGTTGCACAACAATATAGCGATGTTATTGTTTAGTCGTTGAATTTCATCCTCCGTCAGAGTTCGCACACACAGATCTCGAAAAAATGCGCCAACACCTAAAACCATAGTCCAATATCAACAAAAACACAAATGTAATTTTTCACGCATCATTTGTTTAGATATTGATATATCGTCATAGAAAATATATCTGCAAGTGATTCATGCACGTTCGTTGGTAAAAGCTCTGCAAATGCGAAAGGCAATAATCTCTCCATAAACACATGACAATCATGACTCTTCATACCAGAGAATTTTTTCCCTTGCTCCACAGACTTAGAGAGTTTTGACACGTATCCATCTGGGAACTTAACTTCGGTGGAAATCCAGTTGAAGAATGTTGATTTGCCTTCGCTTGACAATCTAAAGATAGGCACTGGAGCTCTCCCATCTCCTGTGAGATGTAACTCAACTCTAGAACATATAAGAGGCAAATCCAATCTAGACTTCAAGTTGTCTTTAGACTTGCCTGAAACGTTTAAGATGGTGTGCATGATGTTATCGAAAAAGTTTTTCTCAATGTGCATGACATCAAGATTGTGGCGCAATAGATGATCCTTCCAGTACGGTAGATCCCAGAAAATGCTCTTCTTATGCCAATTATGTTCGACAAGGTATCCATCTGGGAGATTGGTCGGGATGTTAAGCCAGTTACCACCACGTTTTGCTGTGTCCTGAGCTCCCCAATAATCAAGTTGACCTTCAATTTGCTCTCCTGAAAGATATGGAGGTGGGGGGATACGTACATGTTTGCCCTTTGTGAATAGTCTTTTGTTCCCCCGGTACGGATGGTTCATAGGGAGAAACCTCCGGTGACAATCAAACCAACAAGATTTTCTACCATTTTTAAGTTGGAATGCATCTGTTTCATTTTGGCAATACGGACATGATAACCTACCATGTGTTGTCCAACCAGATAACATAAGCACTGCTCGCATGGTAAAATTCTTTTTCCTGGAGTAATCAAAAGTACGAACCCCATGAGACCACAACAAGTTCAACTCGTCAATCAGCGGCTGTAAAAACACATCAATAGATCTTCTTGGATGCTTCGGACCAGGGACTAAAATACTCAAAAACAGAAATTCCCTCTGCATGCACATATCAGGCGGAAGGTTATAAGGTGTCAATATAACCGGCCACAAAGAATATTGCCTGCCAGACATACCGAACGGACTAAAACCATCTGTACATAGGCCAAGATAAACATTGCGCTTCTCTTTAGCAAAATTAGAGTGTACCAATTTGAAGTGTTTCCAAGCTTTTGCATCAGAAGGATGATGAACTTCTCCTTCAATAGTTGAATGTTCCGCATGCCACCTCATTGATGCAGCTGTTCGTTCCGAATGGTATAGCCTTTGTAGCCTATCTGTTATGGGCAGGTACCATATTCTCTGCCACGGCACTTTACTTCTACCAGCTCCTTGGGGCTTAAATCTTGGTTTGTGGCAAAATCGACATTCCTGCAGATCTTCATCATCTTTCCAAAATATCATGCTATTGTCAATGCAAACATCTATCATCTGCGAGGGCAATCCTAAACTAGAGACTAGTTTTTGTATGTCGTAGTATGACTCAGCAGCTTGATTACCCTCTGGCAAATATTCTTTTAGAAGAGCTGCCCAATCATCCATGCAACTCTCAGATTTATTATGATCAGACTTTATTGTCATCATCCTAGATGCCAATGATAATTTAGACAGACCTTCCCTACAACTTTCATAGATTGGTTGGTTTGCAGAATCAAGCATATCATAAATTTTTTTAGCATCTGCATTGGGTTCCTCAGCAACATCAGGAGTAGACATAACTCCAGGAAATGCATCGGTTACCATTTCTTCGAACCTATTATGTTCTAACCCGACATCATGATCATTTTCTATAACAAATTGATGCTGATCATATTGCTCATTCGAATAACCCTGATCCATAGGTTGGTAACTAGTAATACCCGAAGTTTCATCTTCATATCCCTCTCCATGATAAAACCAAACATAATATTCAGGTGTAAACCCTCTATTAAATAAATGCGTACCAACTGTATCAATTGTCTGCGGCCTCGAATTTTTGCACTTCCGACAGGGGCACACCATCACTCCGGTTCGTTGAATTGTAGGCACACTACTCGCTTGAGCCATGAAAATTTCAAGGCCGTTGAGGAACTCTTCTGAAAGCCCTCCATTTGCATCTTTACGTTGATACATCCAGCTTCTGAGTTCGTATATATCGCCCATTTTTTTAAAAAAATTTTGTAAAAATTTTTTTTTTTTTCTAAATTTTGTAAAAAAAAAAAAAAATTTCCGAATTTTTTTTTAAAATAAAAGCTGAATGATTCTTGCGAGGAAGGTGGTTGGGTATATATAGGAGAATTTAGCAGCGATTTAGCATCGATTTTGCATCGAATACCTTAGGGTCGATTTAGCATCGAATTAGCGTCGACTGTGCACCCAGGTAGGTAAACCCGTGTTTAATGTGTCTTCTACCTACCAATTTTAGGCTAATTCGACGCTATATTCGACGCTACGTGATCGACGCTAAATCGATGCTAATGTTGCATCGATTTAGCGTCGAATTCAGTCTTTAACTGGAATTTCGACGCTAAATCGACGCAAACTAGCATCGAATTAGCGTCGAATTGATTCGACCCTAATTAGCGTCGAATATTTATAACGACACAACTTCGACGCAATTTCGACGCTATATTAGCGTCGAACCAATTCCGACGCTAAATTTCGACGCTAAATTACAGTTTTCTTGTAGTGGTGGCTGGTAGAGAAATAAGGTTTTATAAGGTTATGAATATACTATTTTGAAAGATTTTTCAAAATATTACATTTTAAAGTTTTGTTTTTAAAAATAGCATCAAAAGTTTTATATTTTAAAAGTAAAAAATACTATTAAAAATTTTGGTATTCTGAAAATACCACAAAGATAAAATTAAAATTTAACCTTTAAAACTAAACTCAAATCCTTTAAAACCAAACCTAAACCCACAAACTATATATTCTTAATTTAAAATAGTTAACCCTTTTTATTGTCGAAAAAAATAGTTAACCCAAACAAACAAATTTAAATCCTGAACCCATAAAAATCACTTTTGTGTTTGTAGTATTCGAAAACCAAAATATTTGGTGATAATTTTGGAATATAAAAATTTTAATGCTATTTTGGAAACAAAACTTCAAAGTGTGGTACTTTAAGGACTTTTATTTATAATAATATATTTTGTAAAATTAACAAATAATTGAAATACTAATATTTTAAATTTTTATATAAACTTATTCATGTTTTCTTTCTTTCCGCGCAGGCACAGAAATGAATTTGTTTCGTGTGTCGGAACACTATTCCTGATTCGAAAATGTCTTTCTGATATTACGTTGCACACTTCCTACCAAGGTAATAGGTATATTGGTTCCATAATGGATGACGAGTGATAATTATGATGTCTTTATTTATTTATTTGGACATGGTCATTAGTGTGTGTTTGATGGCATTGTTGTTTCATTATTTTTCGAATTGCTAAGCTATAATTATAATAAATGTGGATTGGTTTCATTATTTTGTTCGCGATATGGATTGGTTCTAAATCGGATTTTTTTTTGTGGTTGGATTTTTACATTTTGGAGCGAAGACGTCGCATAAATAAATTCATAACACTACACCCATGCAACATTTGCACCTCGCATTCTTTTTTTTTTTTTTTGAAACACACCTCGCATTCTAAGTAATAGATTTTGGTAGTCTTTACTATAATCACTCATTTTTGCTTTTTAAAAAAAAAAAAAATTTAATTGATGTGTTATTTATTTTCAACTCAAAATCTTGGAAATTTTCGTTAGTTTTAAAGGTTTGATTAGCGTACGTATAAACGTTATAAAATTACATACTTATATGATCGTCGTTCATTTTAATTTTACAAACATGTTTCATGTTTTTGCAGAGAGCAGGGTCCCCACCTAGTCAAATGAAAACACCTACTAAAAAATCCAATACATCTGTCTCTATTATTACAAACTAAGGTCAACTCCAACACTGGATTTTATTGAGTCTCTTAAAAAGAAAAAAATTTAAAAAAATAAAGAAAAGAGGAGAGTGACTGAGAATAGTTTCTCGTTTGAGAAACTCCACAATAAGTATCAGAGTATTAAATTTAAGGGGTGTATTCAGTCTAGTATTTATGAGGATTTGAAGTGATTTGATTGTAGATGAGTTTTAAGATGATTTTGAATTATTTAAGAGATTTTAGTTAAAATAATGTAGAATCCTATCTAAAACAATATGATTTGTCTTTTTTTATAGTTTTAACTAAAAAATCCCACCAAAACACTTTAAAAAAATTTCATAAAACCCACAACTTAAAATATTTCCAATAATACTGGATTTCAAAATAGATTTTGAAATCACAAGTTCAATAACATTAGATTTTGAAATTTTTTTTACAATTCATATTTCAATAACATATATAGGATTTATCTCTTTAATACAAATCATATGAAATCTTCGCAAATACAAGATGAATACACCTCCTTATTAAGATACTCTCTAGAGAGACTCTTACCAATGAAGCTCTAAGATACAAGCCCATGTCTGATATTATCTACTCACTCTATAAATATCAAAAGAAGATCACAAGGAGAAAACAGATCCACAAAAATGTTTCAGTTATGCTTTCTCTTGATGATACTCGTCTTCCCCTTACTCTACATAGCCTACAACATCAGATCTAAAACGCAGCGTTTTAACTTACCACCAGGTCCACTAGGTCTTCCTGTGGTTGGACATCTCCACCTCCTAAAACCACTCGTCCACCGTTTCTTCCACTCCCTCGCCGAGCAATACGGTCCCATCATTACCCTCCGCTTCGGCTTCCGTAGAGTCGTTATCATTATTTAAGGAATGTTTCACCGGCCAAAACGACATTGTTTTGTCAAACCGGCCTACTTCTTTAACAAACAAGTACATTTCTTACAACAACACCACCCTCGGAACCTCCTCTTACAATGACCATTGGAAAAACCTCCGGCGCATCAGCTCCGTCGAAATCCTCTCCCCACACCGCCTTCAGAGCTTCTACCATGTCCGTAGAGACGAGATCCATCGGGTGCTCACGAGACTTGCACGTGGCAACACCACCAATGGTGATAATAAACTCGATTCTTTCAAGGAGGTCGAATTTGAGCCCCTTTTTGCGGATCTAACGGTCAATAGCATCGTGAGGATGGTAACGGGGAAGACATACTACGGCGATGATGTTCAAAACAATGAAGAGGCGGAGATATTCAAGAATCTCATCAAGGAGATTTTTACAATAACCGGCTCGAATAATCCTGGCGATTATCTTCCATTCTTGAAATTCTTTGGGAACAGATACGAGAAAAAAGTGAAAAATATTGGCAAATCCGTGGACCAAGTCTTGCAACGTCTCCTGGACGAGTGTCGGAAAGACAAGGAAGGAAACACTATGATCAATCACTTAATGTCTTTGCAGGATCAAGAACCTGAGTATTACAACGACGTAACCATTAAAGGACTAATGATGGTAATATCTATAATTATTTCACTGTATTCAACATATTTCTCTCAAGTCCTTAATTATTTGGTTACACTTTTCTAAAGTTTTTGTGTTGGAAAACCAAAAACCTTTATCGGTATTTTCTTTTGTAATAAAACTAATGATGGTATTTTTTTCTCCTACAAAACTTCAAAGTGTGTTTTTCATTTCTAAAATATCTAAATTGACATAAATTATGCAGGCGATGATAATCCCTGGATCAGATACTTCTTCGGTTGAGATGGGATGGATTATGACACACTTGTTGAGACGTCCCGATGTGTTGAACAAAGCAAGAGCTGAGATTGATGAAAAGATAGGACAAGACCGTCTCATCTGTAAAACTTTGAAGTCTCAAAGTTATTAAGGATCGGACAATCACAGATTTTACTCTATTTTTGTTTCTCTCTTTGTTTCTTGTGCAACACTCCTCTGATTCTCTCTTTGGTATATTGCTCGATTCTTATAAATGAAAACCACACACTTTTATTAGATATGCAAACTGTATTTATAGGACTACAAGACACACTTTGGTTAAGGGATACGTCTCTAGAAGACAACCCAATGTGGAGACACATACAAACATGTGTAACTGTTTTGCGGTTGTTATTCGTATCTTTTCGGTGATACTAATAGATTTCATAAACCAGTTACTTAACTGTATAAAATACTTAACTATATAATATATGACTCTCTAAATACTTAAATAAAACATGATGAAGACTTGATCACGTCCAACACTCCTCCTTGATCATGACTTCATCGTTACGCCTAGCTCTTCTCGTAGAACCTCAAACCTTGTTGTGTTTAAGGGCTTTGTTAATATGTCTGCTATTTGTAACTCTCCTGGACAATACTCAAGTTTGATCTTACCATTCTGTTCAGCCTCTCAAACGAAATGATATTTGATGTGTATATGCTTGGTCCGACAATGTTGAACTAGATTCTTTCCGATTGCAATCGCTGATTTGTTATCACAGAAGATCCTTACACCTTTCTCTGCCTTGAATCCAATCTCATTCACCAGCCTTTGTAACCATATTGCTTGGTTTGCTGCTGAGCAGACATCAATGTATTTCGCCTCGGCCGTTGATTGGGCAACTGTCTTCTGCTTGCTAGAATTCCAACAAAATATACCTGATTCAATCGTAAAGACATAGCCACTTGTACTCTTCTTGTCCTCAAATGATCCGCCCCAATCGCTATCAGAAAATCCCACCAACTCTGGTTCTTCTACACGCTTGAAATGAATCCCATATGTCAAAGTACCCTTGACATATCTAATGACCCGTTTGGCTTCTTAAAGATGTTTCTTTAACGGAGATGTCATGTAACGAGACAAGTAAGAACTTGCATACATGATGTCAGGTCTAGAAGCACAAAGATACAATAAGCCTCCAATCATGCTTTTATACTTCGTAACATCTTCAAGCTTTTCATTCAACACCTCCTCTGTTTTTCCGTGAGGAGTCAATGGTGTTGATAGGCTTTTGCAATCTTGCATCCCAAACTTTTCCAAGATCTTCTTTGCATACTTCTCTTGTGAGAGAAATATACTTTCTTCATTTTGTGTTACTTCCATACCAAGGAAGTAATTTAGTTCGCCCAAGTCCGTCATCTCGAACTCACTCTTCATCTCCTCCTTGAATCGTTCAATCTTCTTCATATTGCTTCCGGTGATTATTATGTCATCAACATACAAAATAACCACCAATATATCCTCCAACGTCTTCTTTACATAGAGTGCCGCATCATTGATACTTCTCTCAAAACCATTCTTGGTGAAGTAACTGTCAATGCGCCCATACCATGCTCTAGGTGCTTGCTTTAAGCCATAAAGCGCCTTGTAGAGTTTAAGAACTTTTCCTTCTTCTCCTTCTTCTACAAATCCCGGTGGTTGTTCTACATAAATCTCCTCTTCCAAGTCTCCATTTAGGAATGCTGACTTTACGTCCATTTGAAAGAGTTTCCATTTGTGTTGAGCCGCAATCGCCATTAACGTTCTTATCGTATCGTATCTTGAAACTGGTGCAAAAGTTTCAAGATAATCCACACCAAATTCTTGTGTGAATCCTCTAGCCACCAATCTCGCCTTGTGTTTGATTGCTTCTCCACTTGCATTTGTCTTTAACCGAAAGATCCATTTGACACTAATCACCTTTTTATCGCTTGGTCTTTCCACAACTTTCCACGTCTTGTTCTTTTCTATCATTCGTAACTCTTCTCTCATGGCTTCTATCCATTCCACGTCATTCATTGCTTCCTCCACAGCCTGAGGTTCTTCGGCCATCATTAGACACATCTCGTGTATATGGGCCATCTATTCATTTGTTTGTTGCATCAATTCGTTGATCGATTTGAAACCTCTTGGACCGACTGATGCTTCTCCTTCTTCAACCGTGTTTTGAACTCCGCTATTTGAGATTTGTAGTTGGTTGAATGCATCACTTACTTGTTCTACTTGAGTGTTTATATCGTTATTTTCTCCTTGATCCCTTGAAGACTTGATCTTGAATTGTGAAAGAATCGTTTTCTTCACCTCCTTCTTATCTCGGTTCCAAGTCTTCTCTTCGTCGAATGTCACGTCTCTTGACATTTCGATCTTTTCTTCACTTAGTAAGAACACTCTGTATCCTTTTGATTCATTTCTATAGCCAACGAATATCCTTTGCTTGGCTTTAACGTCCAGTTTTCTTCTTTTTTCATTTGGAACGTGTACATAACATACACACTCGAATATCGTCAAGTGATTTACACTTGGTTTCTTCCCATTCCATACTTCTAATGGAGTCACACCTTTCTCCAATGGCTTAGATGGTAATCTATTTTGCAAATAAGTTGATGTTGCAATAGCTTCAGCCCAAAACTTGTTTGATAAATTCCTCTCCGTGAGCATCGATCTAGCCATTTCCACAAGCGTACAGTTCCGTCTCTCCGCAACACCGTTCTGTTGTGGGGTATAAGGTGTTGTTACTTCATGATGTATGCCACTCTGCTGACATAGCTTGATGAATTCTTTTGATAAGAACTCACCTCCTCCATTCGTTCTAAGCCTCTTAATCCGAGTTTCCGATTGATTTTCCACATAAGGCTTGAATATCTTGAATTTTGAGAGCACCTCACTCTTGCTCTTCATAAAGTACACCCATGTCATCCTTGAATGATCATCAATAAATGTTAGAAAGTACTTACTTCCATTTATTGATTCGGTTTGCATTGGACCACATACGTTCGAATGTATGAGCTCTAGTACGTTGCTTGTATTGCTTTGAGAACTTCTTGGAAAACTCCTCCTTGATTGTTTTCCCATCTCACAAGAGTCACATACACCTTTTATCACTTCAAACTTTGGAAGATCTTCTACAATCTTCAGCTTTTGCATTGTCTCCATCTTGTCATAGTTTACGTGACCAAAACGCTTATGCCAAAGATTTGTCTTCTCTTCCTTTTCTTCGAATGCAACATAAGCATTTTCACTTGTGTTTCTCCAACGTATTGGAAAACTCTTGTCTTCCATCTTGATATCCAAAATCTTTCTCCTATTTGGATCTTGAATCATGCATTTATTGTCTTAAAAAATAACTCGATATCCATTAGATATCATTTGAGAGACACTTAGCAGATTTCTTGCTAGTTCAGGCACAAGTAGTACATCTTTGATGACATGTACTCCCTTTTTCGTAGCGACTCGTATATCTCCTTTTCCTTCTGACATGATTTTCTCACCATTTCCAATTCTTATGGTGATTCTCTTGCTGCGATCCAAGGTACTAAAGTGTCTTGCTTCTTTAGACATATGATTGGTGCATCCGCTATCCACCAACCATGTCTCTTCACTGATTTGTGAAGCTTCTTCTTCTTCAACGGCACTAAAGAGCATATGACATTCATCTTCATTGTCATCTTCTGACTCTTCAAGACTTAGATGTGCTCTTTCACTTCCTCTAAGTTTGCAATCTCTAGCTATGTGTCCCGGTCTATCACACACATAGCATTTTCTCTCGTTTTTTGCACTCTTTTGCGAAACACCTCTGTTCTTCTTTCTAAAACAATCTACCTCATTGTGATTGTTTCTTTTGCACACGCCACACCACTTATTGGTCTTCTCATGACGTTTCTTGTCTTGCTTGTTTCCTCTTTTCGAACCAAGCTTTTCTCCGTAAAACGCATCCTCATTGATTCGTTCTTCTCGGAGACTTAAGCGCTTCTCATGCGCTTTCAAAGTACTTATCATCTCTGTCACAGAGAGAGTTGCTAGATCCTTTGTTTGTTCAAGGACAGCAACAATGCTATCAAAATTTTGTGGCAAGGAGATAAGAACCTTTTGAACCAATTGGTAATCGGTCTTCTCTTCACCATGAACTCTTAGTTGATTACTCATGTTAATCAACTTGGTTGTGAAATCATTTATGGTTTCACTTTCCTCCATCTTCAGATTCTCATATTCTCTTCTCAAGGTCTGAAGATTAATCATCCTTACTTGTGAACTTCCTTGGAACTCCATTTCCAAAGCATTCCAAGCTTCTCTTGCGCTTGATGCGGGAGCAATTCTCGGAAATATTGAATCCGAAACTGCACTTTGAAGGATCTTAAGAGCCATCATATCTTTCATCAATTGATCATCTCTCTCTGATTAACGCCGGTGAGTTTTCAGGAGATGCTCTCACCGTAACTCCATTTTCGATAACATCCCATAACTTCCGAGTTTTCAAGATGGTAATCATCTTGATTTTCCAAAATCCATATGATTCACCATTGAAGATTGGAATAACTTGTTGCATTGTTGTCTCCATAGCTCTGATACCATGTAAAACTTTGAAGTCTCAAAGTTATTAAGGATCGGACAATCACAGATTTTACTCTGTTTTTGTTTCTCTCTTTGTTTCTTGTGCAACACTCCTCTGATTCTCTCTTTGGTATATTGCTCGATTCTTATAAATGAAAACCACACACTTTTATTAGATATGCAAACTGTATTTATAGGACTACAAGACACACTTTGGTTAAGGGATACGTCTCTAGAAGACAACCCAATGTGGAGACACATACAAACATGTGTAACTGTTTTGCGGTTGCTATTCGTATCTTTTCAGTGATACTAATAGATTTCATAAACCAGTTACTTAACTGTATAAAATACTTAACTATATAATATATGACTCTCTAAATACTTAAATAAAACATGATGAAGACTTGATCACGTCCAACATCATCGACGAACAAGATATTTCTGATCTTCCTTACCTTCAAAACATTGTGTTCGAGACATTCCGGTTAACCCCGGTAAATCCGATCTTGGTCCCTAGAGAAACTTGCGATGACGTAAAAATTGGTGGGTATGACGTGCCCCGTGGTACAACAGTCCTGGTTAACGCATGGGCCATCCACAGAGACCCGAAGTTCTGGCACGATCCAGAGAAATTTGATCCTGAAAGATTTAATAAAAACAAAAGCAAAACTGATGAATTCTCGGACAATGTTAAAGCCATGATCATCTTTGGGAGCGGTCGGAGAGTGTGTCCTGGTGCTGGACTCGCGCAGAAGATTATAACGTGGACAATAGGAGCCTTAGTCCAATGTTTTGATTGGGAGAGGGTGAATGGTGAAGAGATTGATATGGGGGAAGCTCCACGAGGTTTGGTGATGCGAAAGCTTAAACCTTTACATGCCATGTGCCGACCTCGACCAGTCATGTCTAAACTTGTTGCTTAGACAGCTTTGATGGAGTCACATAACCGAACCAACGCATGTCAAACCGAACGGGAAGTATGCATCTTGATTGAATTATATATAGTTTTCTCTTATAATTACTTTCTTGATTGTTCAAGTTAATAAAGAGAATTGGTCATCAGTGAGATAAGGAACCAATCTCCCATTTCCCACTTTCCAGTATTGTTGGAGCTAAGTCTCAAACTCTGCTTATGTTCTTGCTATTTAATCAATAAAACTTGGCATTCTTAGTTACCTAACAAAAGTGTTATTGTGTTCTTAAGTTAAATTCTAAACCCGAGAACAACGATTGGTATCAATCTATCATAACATTAACTTCTTTTTTTCTTCACAAACATTTTGTTTCTTACATATTTCATCAAACCATCCACTACAAGAAAATCCGATTTTAGCATCGAAATATAGCGTCGAAAATATTTCGACGCTAAATTAGCGTCGGATTAGCGTCATAATTGTGTCTCTTGCAACTTTCGACGCTATTTCGATGCTATATAGGGACGAATAAAATCGACGCTAAATCGATGCTAGCGTCGAAATGCCGTCTAGAGGCTCCATTCGACGCTAAATCGACGCTAAAATAGCGTCGATTTAGCGTCGAAAATATACTATCGTATTAGCATCGAATATTGCATCAAATTTGGTAGGTAGGTGCCATATTAAAAACGTTTTCACCTACTTATGTAGCGAGGGTTTTGTTAATCGCAAAAACGAGGCTAAGTCGATGGTAATTCGACACAACTTTATTTGATGCTAATTCGATGCTAAATTTTCGACGCAAAATCGATGCTAAATCGCTGCTATAATCTCCTATATATACCCTCCCTTCCTCAGACCAAGAAACCATCGAGAAATTTAAAAAAAAAATTTAAAATAAAAAAAAAAAATTAATTTTAGAAAAATGGGCGATATATATGAACTCAGACGCTGGATGTATCGTCGTAAAGATGAAAATGGAGGGTTTTCAGAAGAGTTTCTCAACGGCCTTGAAATTTTCATGGCTCAAGCGAGTAGTGTGCCTACAATTCAACGGACCGGTTTCATGGTGTGCCCGTGTCGAAAGTGCAAAAATTCGAGACCGCAGACAATTGATACAGTTGGTACGCATTTATTTAATAGAGGGTTTACACCTGAGTATTATGTTTGGTTTTATCATGGTGAGGGATATGAAGATGAAACTTCGGGTAGTACTAGTTACCAACCTATGAATCAGGGTTATTCGAATGAGCAATATGATCAGCATCAATTTGTTATAGAAAATGATCATGATATCGGGTTAGAGCATAATAGGTTCGAAGAAATGGTAACCGATGCATTTCCTGGAGTTATGTCTACTCCTGATGTTGCTGAGGAACCCAATGTAGATGCAAAAAAATTCTATGATATGCTTGATTCTGCAAACCAACCAATCTATGAAGGTTGTAGGGAAGGTCTGTCTAAATTATCATTGGCATCTAGGATGATGACAATAAAGTCTGATCATAATCAATATGAGAGTTGCATGGATGATTGGGCAGCTCTTCTAAAAGAATATTTGCCAGAGGGTAATCAAGCAGCTGAGTCATACTACGACATACAAAAACTAGTCTCTAGTTTAGGATTACCTTCGCAGATGATAGATGTTTGCATTGACAATTGCATGATATTTTGGAAAGATGATGAAGATCTACAGGAATGTCGATTTTGTCACAAACCAAGATTTAAGCCCCAAGGAGCTGGTAGAAGTAAAGTGTCGTACCAGCGAATGTGGTACCTACCCATAACAGATAGGCTACAAAGGTTATACCATTCGGAACGAACAGCTGCATCAATGAGGTGGCATGCGGAACATTCAACTATTGAAGGAGAAGTTCATCATCCTTCTGATGCAAAAGCTTGGAAACACTTCAAATCGGTACACTCTAATTTTGCTAAAGAGAAGCGCAATGTCTATCTTGGCCTATGTACAGATGGTTTTAGTCCGTTTGGTATGTCTGGCAAGCAATATTCTTTGTGGCTGGTTATATTGACACCTTATAACCTTCCGCCTGATATGTGCATGCAGAGGGAATTTTTATTTTTGAGTATTTTAGTCCCTAATCCGAAGCATCCAAGAAGATCTATTGATGTGTTTTTACAGCCGCTGATTCACGAGTTGAACTTGTTGTGGTCTCATGGGGTTCGGACTTTTGATTACTCCAGGAAAAAGAATTTTAACATGCGAGTTGTGCTTATGTGGACGATAAGCGATTTTCTAGCGTACGGAATGTTATCTGGTTGGACAACACATGGTCGGTTATCATGTCCGTATTGCCAAAATGAAACAGATGCCTTCCAACTTAAAAATGGTAGAAAATCTTGTTGGTTTGATTGTCACCGCAGGTTTCTCCCTATGAACCATCCGTACCGGCGGAACAGGAGACTATTAACAAAGGACAAACGTGTACGTATCCCACCACCTCCATATCTTTCAGGAGAGCAAATTGAAGGTCAACTTGATTTTTGGGGAGCTCAGGATACAGCAAAACGTGGTGGTAACTAGCTTAATATCCCGGCCAATCTTCCAGATCGATACCTTGTTGAACATAATTGGCATAAGAAGAGCATTTTCTGGGATCTACCGTACTGGAAGGATCATCTATTGCGCCACAATCTTGATGTCATGCACATTGAGAAAAACTTTTTCGATAACATCATGCATACCATCTTAAACGTTTCAGGCAGGTCTAAAGACAACGTGAAGTCTAGATTGGATTTGCCTCTTATATGCTCTAGATTTGAGTGACATCTCACGGGAGATGGTAGAGCTCCAGTCCCTATCTTTAGATTATCAAACGAAGGCAAATCAACATTCTTCAACTGGGTTTCCACCGACGTAAAGTTTCCAGATGGATACGTGTCAAAACTCTCTAAGTCGGTAGAGCAAGGGAAAAAATTTTCTAGCATGAAGAGTCATGATTGTCATGTGTTTATGCAGAGATTATTGCCTTTCGCCTTTGCAGAGCTTTTGCCAACGAACGTGCATGAATCACTTGCAGGTATAATTTCTATGATGATGTATAAATATCTAAACAAATGATGTGTGAAAAATTATGTATTTTTTTTTATGATATTCAACTTCGGTTTTAGGTGTTGGAGCATTTTTTCGAGATCTGTGTGTGCGAACTCTGACTGAAGATGGAATTCAACAACTAAAACATAACATCGCAATATTGTTGTGCAACTTAGAGAAGATATTTCCTCCATCTTTCTTTGATGTTATGGAGCATCTTCCTGTCCATCTTCCTCACGAAGCCGATTTAGGAGGGCCCGTTCAATTTCGTTGGATGTATCCTTTCGAGAGATTCATGAAACACTTAAAAGGAAAGACAAAAAACCTGGCTAGGGTTGAGGGATCAATTGTTGCGGGAAGTTTAACCGAAGAAACCTCTCATTTCAGCTCATATTACTTCTCTCCCATTGTCCGGACACGAAAAAGAGCTCCACGTAGGTACGACGATGGTGGCATTGCGCTAGCGTATCCGGTTTCAGATGTCCCAGATATATTCTGTGCAGTTGGTAGACATGCCGGAATCACAAGAGAAGAAGATTGGGTCTCATACGAAGACTACAATTGTGCACACACATATATTCTCTTACAATGCGATGAAGTTACCCCATTTTTTAGGTACATATTATAATTACCAACTATGGACTGATGTCAAAAGGGTTATCTTCGTACTTATATATGCTTTGAAAACATTTATTATAACTATATTTTCTCGTAGTGAATTCATTCGCCAAGTTGTCGAGGCTTTCCCAAATGCATCCGCCGATGAGATTGAAAAACGTAAAGATCTCCACTTTGCTAAATGGTTGAAAACTCAAGTAAGTTAAAAACAAAATTATATATATCTAGTTTCCATTAAAACCTATATATACAATTTGTGTTTATTATATTTACAATGTGCATACTATATTTGCCAGGTTGATTATGGAGACACGTCATATCCTGTATGGTTTAGAGAGTTAATCCAAGGTCCATTGGGAAAAGTTACGTCATCTCCAATGTATTTTACACGAGATTATGTGTTTCATACGTTCGAACGTGGAAAAAACAGAGCAACTGCAAACTATGGTGTGGTAGTTCGAGCGGGGGACACGGATTTTTATGGCATTATACAAGACATTGTTCAAGTGCAATTCCCTGGTTTGGTTAACTTAAAGTGCACCCTTTTGAAATGCGAGTGGTTTGATCCAGTTGTCGGGCGAGGGATTCGAGTAGGAAAGTTTGGTGTCATCGATGTTAACGGATCTCGTTCTTATGCAAAGTACGATCCATTTGTCCTTGCATCACAAGCGGATCAAGTTTGTTTCATACCATATCCACGTGTCAGAAAAACAGGGATTTCATGGTTATCTGTGCTTAAAATAGCGCCCAGAGGAATGATAGTTGAATCCGACGAGGCTCCTATGCAATATGAAGCTGCCGTGGATCTAACAACTCCAGAACAAGAGATAGAAAACATCATTCTTATAGATCCGCAAAATCGAGAAGCTGAAATTCTTTCGGAGGCTACCGATGCTGAAAACCCGGAAGACGAGTTCGCAAACAAGAGTGACGAAAATACCGATGAGAATGACGAGGACTCAAATGACGATTCAGAGTGAAGCATATGCATGTGTTTTATTTGGATTTTTGTTTTTCTTTCATTTGTTTCGGATAATTTTAATTTGTTATTATACTATATTTTCTATTATTATTAAGTTTTTTTTCAGAAAAATAAGCTGAATTAGCGTCGAATTAGCATCGAATCAGATCAATTCGACGCTAATTCGACGCTAAATCTAACACATTTTATTTTTGGGTACTTAGGGTATAGAATAAAACATTTAAAAGTCAACAATTACGAGTTTACATATAATATCATAACTAATTTCGGAACTAAATAGGTATTTTAAAATTTCAAAAGTTTTAAATTTTTAAGCATATACAAAGATTGAAAAGGATAAGATAGTTCTCGTATAGGTGGCGGTTTCTATACCCTAAACCCTAAAAACAGAATTTGTTAGATTTAGCATCGAATTAGCGTCGAACTCATCTCATTCGACGCTAATTCGATGCTAAATCTAACATATTCTGTTTTTAGGGTTTAGGGTATAGAATAAAACATTTAAAAGTCAACAATTACGAGTGAAGCATATATATTATATAAACTGATTAATTTAATTGCAAACAACTAAGTTCATATAATTATACTTTTAAACAACAGCATATAAGGCTTAGATTTCTATAAACTATATTGGTTTACATATACTATCATAACTAATTTCGGAACTAAATAGGTTTTTTAAAATTTCAAAAGTTTTAATTATTTGGTAGTAACAAAGATTGAAAAGGATAAGATAGTTCTCGTATAGGTGGCGGTTTCTATACCCTAAACCCTAAAAATTTCTGTTTTTAGGGTTTAGGGTATAGAATGGTAAAGGTGTCGGATTTTGTATTATCCGATGCAAAAACGACGCTAAATTCAATTAATTTGGTTGAACCGAAGGCGGCAAACCAAAATTTTTCATACTTGTTTTGGTTTACCAATTCAATTTAGCGTCGAATTAGCGTCGAATCTATTTCAGATTCGACGCTAATTCGACGCTAAATTAAAAATTTCACTAAAACCGCGGTAACCATTTATTGTGCGTGGGAATCCGGAAAAGATGAATAATTTGGTTTTTAATTAAATCTGACGCTATTTCGACGCTAATTACGTCGAATTAGCGTCGAAATAGCGTCATATACTGTAATAAAACTCAAAACCTGCAGACTTCTTCTTCTTCCTCATTTTCGATTTCTCAAACACATTTGCCTTCTCTCTCGGCGACCTCTCTCTCTCTCGGCTGACTTTCCGGCGACCTCTCTCTCTCTCTCTCCCGCCGCCGCCATCTCCTCTCTCTTTCTCACACTCCGGCGACCTCTCTCTCTCTCTCTCTCTCTCCCGCCGCCACCATCTCCTCTCTCTTCTCACACTCCGGCAACCTCTCTCTCTCTCTCTCCGCCGCCGGCGACCTCTCTCTCTCTCCCTCTCCACCACCTTCGAGATCTACATGGTAATTTTTTTTTTTTTTGTTAATAATATTATGTTAAGTTTGATTTAGGAATTTGTAGAAAATAGAATAGATTTTTAGGAATTTGAATGGATTTGTAGGAATTGAATTGGATTTATAGGAATTGAAATGGATTTGTAGTAAATAGAATTTATGTGTTTGTATTTATAAAATTTATAAAGTCATGAATTTATGAAAATTATTAATAAATGATTTTAAGAATTTTAATTTTTCAAAACATATACATTTGTGTAAAATATAATAAAAATCATTTGATCTATAATTTAGAAATTTAAATAAATATTTATTTTAAATAAAAACGATTTTATAAGTAATTTTACATTTATACTCTATAATTATGAGCTTATAAAAATAAATTTTTGAAGTTAAAATAACAAAACAAGTTTACAAATTATGTTCATATTTTATATACAAAATTTAAATTTTTTTAGCATTTTTGGAATTATTTTTACAAATTTTATATTTATTTATGAATTTATATGTTTTCTATTTTTATTTATTATTTTTTTTGGTTTTATAGGCGGATCCACCACCTTCCTACGGACAGTTATTTGGCAAGGATGCTACGATTCCTGGATACGATGGTCGTCGCGGATCAGGATCAGGATCAGCGTCGGGTTCGTAAGCTGCGACATATCGTCCACGACCTCCACCACGAGGTCCACCACGTGTTGCACCACAAGCTCCGCCACCGCCACCGCCACCGCCTCAGCCAGAGCCAGAGACACAGACAGAAGAAGACACAGCAGACCCTTCTGATGACCACCAAGAGCCGCCACCGGCAAACGCGCCTCTCATGATGCGGATTACCGAGCTTCTCTGCCAACCTGGACGAGAGACACGGGTTAGGACTCTCCATCCGATGAGGCCTCCTGGTACTTTATGGTATGATTATATCTTTTACAATATTACTAATATAGGTTATTTAATTTTTAATTACAAATTATAATTAGATCATTGTAAATTCTTGTTTAACAGGTTTAGCGATAACAAGGTATCGCGTTCGGTCACTAAGGCCATCGCGGCCTATTTCACTATGCCCCATGCTAATTGGAGCCAGACGCCGCAGCATGTGCGGGATATTTGGTTCGAATCATGGGCGGTAAGTCTTTTTATATTATTTATTTTTAATTATTAAAATATTTTATTTTAAATATATTCATAATATTATTCGTATTTTTTGTAGCAAGGGTGGCATTGGGAAGAAGCTCGTACTTTCGAAGTGCGAGCAGAGTTCGAGCATAAGGCGCTAAAGCGTCTCAACGGTTACGTCGGTAACTTGAAGAAGGCGTGGCGCGCGAAAGGCGATGAGGCGAAGCCGATAGGGATGGATCCCGATGTTTGGTCGGGTCTAGTGCAGTTCTGGGAGGATCCCCATTCGGTGGCTAAATCGGGGAAGTGTTCTATAGCCCGTCTCACGCCAGTGGCCGAAGGAGATGGACCTTCAAAGCATTGTGCGGGTCAAACATCGTACGCAACAGTACGACTGAATATGGTAATTTATTTGATTTCCTTGTATTTTAAATATTTATATAATTTATATTTAAGTTTTATTTATGTTTATTTTTGTTTAACAGGCTGATGGCGGTGATCTTCCTCCGATGGTTAAAGTGATGGAGAAAACTCATCGGAAGAAGGATGGGACGTTTGTTACCGCTCAAGCGGAACGAACGTTCAACGAGTACAACGCACGACTGGCAGAGCTAGACGAATCTGTCCAGTCTACGATGGGTGTCCATGATTTGGATCGACTTTACGAAGAGGTAATTTTTTAGATTTTCTTAATATATTTAAAATTATTTTTTATTACAATTTTATTGTATAACATTTTTATTTTATAGGTTGCACCGAAGAAGAAAGGACGAACGATGGGTGTTGGATCCATCAGAGATGTTCCAGCAGCTTGTTCGTCGGCTCGATATTCTTACACTGCGGGTCCGTCTCAGCCGCAATTGACCAGGCTGTTGGAAACTGCTAATTCTAGGATTTCGCAGCTAGAGACTAACCTTTCAGCAATGACCAGTCTCTTTAACATCATTGCAGTGGATAATCCGGCATTAGCAACTGCCTTGCAAGGGCTTCAGTTTCCTCCACCGCCTCCTCCACCTGACGGTCCTACGCAATTCGAGCAAGAATCCGAAGAGATGATCCGGGAAGATGTCATCAACCTAAGAACCCAACAACAAGAGTAGATTAGGATTTTTATTTCATTTGTATCGCATATTTTGTTTTATAATGTTTTTAATTTTTAATATATTTTTATAATATTTTTAATATATTTTTATAATTTTTTTTTTAAAAAAAAATTATAAACGACGCTAAATCGATGCTATTTAGCGTCGAATTAGCGTCGAACATGTCGAAAGTGATGACGCTACTTCGACGCAAAATAGCATCGATTTAGCGTCAATACGTTGCATCGAGACACTGTGACGCTAAATCGATGCTATTTTGCGTCGAAGTAGCGTCGTCACGTTGCCTCGAAATGGTTCGACGCTAAATCGATGCTATTTTGCGTCGAATTAGCGTCGAAACATTAGCGTCGATTTAGCGTCGTAATTTGTTTCGACACAAAATTAGCGTCGAATTAGCGTCGAAATTAATTTAGCGTCGACGGTTTAGCGTCGAAAATGATTTCGACGCTAAAGGCTTTTAGCGTCGAATTATGCTGACGCTAAATATCTGTTTTCTTGTAGTGATCGTTCATCACAATCATCCATCATTCCACCTACAAAAGCTACCACTGAATCAAAAATTTGATTTTACACTTTATCACTTGGAAGAGAAGAAGCAAACGAGTGGTGGCAAACCACATCAAAAACGCCGAGGATCAAATTCACATCACATCATCATCACATGGGAGTTGTGGACATGCTTTCTGATCGAGTCTTTGTGTGGTAAAAAAATAGGTTTGCTTTGCATTGTGCATTTTCAAAATATTTTGAAAATTTTATTTATGTATTATCGTCAACAAATCTAGGAGGGATTTCCTTTTATTTGTTTTGGTAAAGTTTTTCTTTGGCGTTTCTAAATGAATTTTTTAAAAAATTTTAAATGACTTAAAATCTGTAAAGTGTACATGTTTGGTTTTTAGGAATTGTTGGAATACACATGAATGAAATATTGATAAATAGAATTAGAAAAATAATGGAATAAATTTATTCCATTCATTCCTCATCAAAATTGTAGAGGGATACTTTTCTTTGATTTTTTGTGCGGAATTGATTATTTTTGTGTGGGATAAGTGGAATGTTCATTCCATTCTTTTTGTCATAAATGGTAAATTTTTGTGTGGAATTAGTGGAATGTTCCATTCCATTCATAAAAATATACATCCATTTGCAAGTATTGTTGGACTAGTGGTTTTCACTTGAGGACGAATTGCTCTGTGTGTTAGGCTCAATTACTTTTAGCTAGTCGAAATGCTACGTTTTAGGTCCATTAAAAAACTTGCTGGTTATGTTACTGGACAGCTACACTCACACTAGAAGATTAGTCTAGTCGGGTGATAAAAATCCATATCACCTCCTAATTCAGAGAAAGAAAAAAATCAATCAATCTATAAAGTACTACATATGAGCCAATCTATAAAGTACTACATATGAGCCATTCTTTAGTGATCATATGTCCTATTTAAGGGTTTATAAATATTCATTCACACAGTCAATAATAAATCCAGTAATTAAAAAAGGTCTTCTCAATAGTTTTTCTCTCTAGACTCTCTGATTTTTCATTCATTCTTTGATTTTCTTTGGCCGAATTCCTACCAAAAAGTTATTGGCCGAATCCCTAACAAAAAGTTATTGTGTAATATTTCCACGCTTAATACTTTAACGTAACATAGAAAAAACCATCCATGATTTGAAAATAATTTCGAGAAATATCAAATTCGATATATATTCAAATGCAATATATATATTTCTATTCCTAGGTGATTCCCCGGTTGATATGCGGAAAATATATTTATAAATAAATTTTTATTTTTTAAAAATTTAGTAATGTATTTTATTGATCTTTTTATGAACTTTTATACCATTAAAATTTAGTGTTTGGAAGATCAAATTCTTTATTTTCCCAATATTATCAATAGTCGTATTAAAATTATATTTTCATAGAAGATTATTAAAAATACCACATCCAAAAAATTGTATTTATCCCCAACTAATGAAAAATATTATAATGTAATCTTTTAAATGATAATTAGTTTACATCTCTAGTGAATATTTAAATTCTGTAATAAGATTATATATATATGACACAGAGAAAGTACAGTTTAAAAATTAATTGGAATACTAACCAAAAGACATTTTCATCGTATCCTTTTAGAATATTTTAAAAATATATAAAGTGAAGATTTTTCATTCAAACCTTTTGATTCCAGTTTCACTTGAATGTTTAAAATAAATAAAAATATAAAACAATAAATAACATATTTTGATAGATTTGAATTTTTATATTTATTGGTGATTTATTTTTGCTATGGTGACCCTTTTTTATGCAAAATCAAAAAGAATATAAAATATATTAGTTTTGTAAATAGTTTTATGTTTGATTTGAAGAGGAACGAATTTTATATAAATCCCATTCAAAATAGGAAAGGTTGATTTGTATAAAATATAAGAGATTTTATGTTAGTTAAGTGAGTGTCATGTTATAATTAAATTTGTTCCATGTCATAATAAAATAATACGATTGTGTTCGGTTGATCCAGGGGTATAGTGTTTTGTGAAAAAAAAAAATAATAATAAAATGAGAAAGTTACTAAAAATGATCCATAAATTGATTTGAAATACAAGTGTAACCCACATATTTTATGTTTGAGAAAAATAACCCAAAGGGGTAGTGAAATTACAACTACATCCTTTATGACCAAACAATAAAACGGAGGCCATAATGAATGTTTTAACCCTAGAAAAGTCTGCTATATAATATAGAAGTCTACTAGAAGACTTCCGTCAGGAAATCAACGCGTAGACTCCATGTAAAGTCTACTTTTGTGGTTTAGTAGACTACCGAAGCAGTCTACTATATAATTCTATTTTAAATTTTAATTTATAAATTAACAAAAAATATTTTGATAAAAAATTTTGATTGATAACCTTAGTATAAACAATTTTGAAGTATGAAAAATAAAATTTCACAAAATTTCACAAATTAAACCTACTTAGACAAATTAGGTTATAAAGACTACTTTGTGGTTTAATAGACTATCAAAGCAGTCTACTATATAATTATATTTTAAATTTAAATTTATAAATTAACAAAAAATATTTTGATAAAAAATTTTGATTGATGACCCTACTATAAACAATTGTGAAGTATGAAAAATAAAATTTCACAAAATTAAACCTACTTAGACAAATTAGGTTATGAATGAAATACACACTATACTAATCAAAGAATAACCAAATAAGATACATCATAGGTTGTAAACATGTTTTTACACTTAGGGTTAAAGTTAGAGTTTATCATTTTTATATTTAAAATGTCAAATTTGTATAAAAGTGTTAACTTGTGAATATATTATACGTTTTGAATGTTTGGAATACGTTTTGGTATAGGGTTTTGAATATTCATTGAAAATAATCGATTTATGTGAAGTAAACTTCAAGTAGAAGTCTACTAAACGAATTAAAACTGCATTTAGAATACTGCATTTAGAAGTCTACTGCAAGTTTGAATTTTTTTTAAACATTTTAAAAATTTGAATTTTTTTAACCAAACAAAACCAATCAAATCGTGTATTTAACCAGAACCAAATTGAACCAATTATTTACCCATTCAAATAAACTGAATTTAACCAATTTATTTACCCTACCTATAAAACCTAAAAAATGTGGTTTAGATGAAAAAAAATTACAACCTAAATTACAACCTAGTTTCGCGTCTCCATCATCACCGTCGGTCAGACTTCATGCGCTCTTTCCATTCTCTCGACTTTCTCTTCAGTCTTTGAATCGGAAATCTCTCTTTCTCTCCTTGAATCGGAAATCTCTATTTCTCTCTTTGTCTCATCTCTTTGAATCCAAAATCTCTTGAACTCTTTTTGATTTTACTACCTCTTACTCGCTATTTCTCTATCTGATTCGAGAATCTAATTTTTTTTTATTTCACTCTTCTTTGTAGATCTGTCGCCGCCGGAAAGTACGAAATTCGGTTTAACTTCATCGAAATACAAGGTTTGTGAGAGGCTGAGTATTTGTTTGCATCTCTCAGTATGTTTAGTAATCAAAGGTTTTCCAAATCGAAGGTCTTCACTATGTTTCTGTGCTTTTATTTTCTTATACGATGTTTGGTTTTGGATACAACAGACTTCTCCAACAGACTTCTCTAGCAGAATTCTCCCATAGATTTCTCCCGTAGATTTCTCTTGTAGACTTCTCCGATAGACTTCTCCAATAGACTTCTCCAGTAGACTTCTTCAGTAGACTTCTTCAGTAGACTTCTTCAGACGATGGATGCGGCTAGATTCCTGTCAAGGATGTTTTCAAAAGGAGATGAGCCTGATGCGGAGAAAAAGCATACACTACTATGCTGGAAATAAAGATTTGTTTGCTGCTCTAGCCAAAGGCTTATTGGAAGATGAGTGGGAAGAGCTTTTACTCTCTCTATTGGGTATGTTGTTACGGTTTCAATCTCTCGACTTTCACTGGGCATCGAGGATGATTCATCATATATTAACTGCTCAGCTAGAGTGCAAGAAACCCCATGAGATATGGAGTTTGATTGGATACAAGTCGTAGAGGTTTTCATTGCTTGAGTTTGAATTAATTACCGGTCTGAATTATCACGATGTTGCGAATTTGGATAACCCAACTGTAGAGGTCACTGAGGAAATGAAAGAATTTTGGAATCTTGTAGGATTTGATGTCGAGAGGGGTCCAACTGTTACTGAGTTAATAGAAGCGTGTGGTTTATGTGAAAATTAGACACGATTGGACCGCATCAGGTTGGGATATCTATGCATATATGCCGGATACATTGAAGCTAAAAAGGAGTCAACACCCATAAATGTTAACTTTGCTAGGCTTGTGATGGACTTTGATGCCTTCCAGAACTACCCATTGGGTAGGGTTGCCTTGAAGTTCCTCATCAATTCAGTGAAGGATAAAGGCCTGTCAAACCGGTCATATACGTTGGAAGGCTTTGTACATGTTCTCCAAGTATGGGTGTACTATGCTCTACCGGATTATGCAGTCGTATATGGTGATCCCTTTCCAAATAAACCAACTCCACTTCTACTGGCTTTCAATGGATCCAGAGGCCAGAGATACATGAAAGAGAATATGTACAAACAGGTCTGATTATTTATTCTTCTACATATTTGGAAAATAGTTTTCAATTACTCTCTGATTTCTAATTGGTTAATCGCTCTACGTCTTATATGTCTATTTTGTAGGTGAATGTCCAAAGCTGTGTGATGAAGGATGATTACCTTCAAATGTTCCCAAGGTGGGATGATGATGTTGATGACGAAAAGATAACCAACACAATCTCAGCAATCTATGAACCAGGCTGGAGATGGACCCGTGCTCAGTGGCCAGTGACGGGTGTGATGGCTTCCGCTAATGACAAAAGAAAGCGGGGTAGGTTGTGTTTAGAATTGTTAGAATTGGTTTTAAATGTTCTATCATATGTTAAGGTGTCTATTCATATGAAATTTGCAACATGTAGTGCGAAGTCTGAAAGCATCAGCTCTAGCCTTACCTTAGCGGGTAAGAGGAGTCGAGATGCCAAAAGTTCTGCTGTTGCAGGGGATCTATTGTGACGCCCCAACCTGCCCAAAAATAAAAAATTTCTACCCGGATCACTATTATCATGAATAGTGATCCTCAACGGTCCAATATAATAATACAATGCGGAAATTATCATTAAACAACCAACACGATCACTATTTAATAATCCCATAATTATTAAATAGTCATACAATTCAACATACAATACATATAAACGTGGTTCTAGAATTACTAACACCCTAGCAATTCTAAAACAACACACAACAAGTCACCCGATCATCTCTTCTTCCCGGCCCAGATTCCACGCTTACACTTTATCTTTACCTGCATCACATGGTTAAAAGAGATGCATGAGTATTATCATAAATACTTAGTGAGACGGTCATCCCGTCCACAAACTATTTATATATAAGTATAAAAACTGATACAACACCAGGACAGCAATCAACCAGCAAGAAAACAACAAGTTCCGTCCAACAGACGACCTGTGTCGATCGACACACACACTGGTGTCGATTGACACACCAGCCGACACCCGTGTCGATCGACACACCTACCCGTGTCGATCGACACGACCGAACCCAGAAAACCCAGAACACGAATCTGCACAAAAATCCAACAAAAACAACACGAAATCAATCCAAACAACACACAATCGCATTCTATCAATTCCTTCTACCTATATAAGCCTACGGTCACGCATTCACCTCGATTCGAGAAGAAAATCGGATCGAAACACTCAAGAACGCGAAGAACACAAAGAACAGATCTTCCCGGAATCAAAAACTCTCTTCACCCACTCGAATCCCGGATCCACCACGGACACACAGCCACCAAAAACCGAGAAATCAAAGCACCAACACAAAAACCCCCAAAAATCTCTCTCTCAATCTGATTTTTCTGATTTATGTGAATAAATCCGATTTCTGCCGACAGTTTGACTTAAATACTGTCTATTGCCGACATTCGTGTCGATCAACACACCTACCCGTGTCGATCGACACGACCGAATTCGAAACTCTCTAAGTCTCAAACCCGTGTCGATCAACACACGACCAAAATTTCCATAATTTGGTTCGCGGTCGTTACATCTACCATCATTGGTGCAGAGCATACAACCACACTTTGATCAGCACTTTAAGCACTTGTCAGATAAGGTTGATACTGGTTTTAAACGTTGTGAAAAGAAGATCAAAGTCCTTGGTGATAAGATCGGCTCTATTTAGCAACGCATGAAGGCTGTGAAAGAGGGAAAAGAAAAGGCTGAGCAAACCAAATCCAACCAACCTACACCAGCTGTTCATGTGGCAGACATGGCAGATGATGCTGATGAGAACAAGGCTGTCACTGATGTTGGAGTTAGTACCCAATCTAAACATCCAACTCGAAAGAGTAATAGAAATCGTAGATTAGAGAAGAAGAATTAGTCTCAAATCTGCTTAATTTGTGTCATGTTTTCGCGAAGGATGTTATGTTAAATTTGACATTTTCACATTTCTTGTTTGAACAATTCTGTTTGGATTATGTTATTCTATTTAGATGATATATTGTATTTTTTTTTTAAAATTGGTATATGATTCGACTTTGATACTCTACTTGCAGAGTAAAATGTTTAACAAGGAAACACTTAAAGAAGATGGTTAGAGTGCGAGTGTCACTGGTGCGGATCCGAGTGTTATGTGTTATGGTTCTGCTATATCAAAAACCACAACCGAATTATGTTTCACTTGAGAAAGTTAAACAAGAAGAGGAGAAGAAGGCAGCTCTTACACGAGCAAGGAGTGAAGAAACGGTACAAGGCTCATCCAGAGTGGTTTAGGAGTGAAAAAATTTGTATCATCAACACTACTCTAGGTATCATATGGAATATGAGGTACAATGACTTCCTTGTCAATGAAGACGAGACTGGAAGAAAGCTACCAGGTGGGGCATGGTATTACTATACAGATCAAATGCCCGAGTATGCAAAAGTACTGGAGACGTGGGGGACTGAAGTGGAGGACATATATTCTCCATTAAATGTAAGAAAAGATCATTGGCTGGCTTTATGGATATCACTCCCAAAGAGACACATTGTCGTGTGGGATTTTATACATCACCATATCTGCTGCGGATATCAAAGAGAAGGTCGAGCCCATTGCCGTCATGTTACCTTATCTAATTTTGATTTCATGTGCAGCAGAAGATAAATACAAGTGGCCATTAACCCCATTCACGCATGAAAGGCTGCCAGCATCGAGAGTACCACAAAACAAGTAAGGTGGGGATTGTGGAGTGTATTAGAGAAACATTGAATGCCATGCTCTCGGCTATCCATTTAGTTTTACTGCCTTGTGTGACGCGAACATCAAGCGTATTAGAGAAAAGCTTGCGGCTGAGATATTCGACAAGACTGAATTTCGTGGGGGCAGACACATCAACGTATAAAGATTTGGACCTTTATGAATAATATTGATCCAACCCTTTATATGCTTTGGACCTTTATGACAAATATTTTCTGCCTAACTTTTAGGAATCTTTCATATATATTGTAGATGTAAGAAAAACTCATCCTTATTTTTTGGCTACTATGGCGGGATGTGACTCGGATAAACTTCTATTTTTGTTTGGGATTTGTATATTCCATTGGTACGCTACTGATATGTTATTAACTTCTCTTGTACACTTCTCTAGTCGACTTCTCTTGTACACTTTTCTTGTAGACTTCTTTCTAAGACTATAGACTTGAGGAGATGACTTCATGTTCTTTCTAAGACATATATGATGACAACAAATTTAAATATTAAAAAACATAATCTTATAGCACCATGTTCGACAAAGACAACAAATTTAAAGTCTATAAACGCAAATCATCTTAAAATTTAAAAAATATAACCTTATAGATTAGATTAAATACCACAATTTGCCAAATATACCGGAAAAGTAGATTAAGTACCACAATTCGGCTTTGTATGGCCCGGTTGGTTGTATTTTGAACAATTGTATTGAGCATGAATCTTCCGCGGTTTAGTACCTTTCATCCTTGCGATTTCTAGCCAAGTTTGCCACCTTGATATCTTCTTTCGACCCGGACGCGTCTTCACAAAAGTAAGCAGACATGGGGTTGATTCTATACCTTCACCGACTGGGTTTCGGGAAAATGCTTTGCGCTTACGCCCAATACAAATAATCCCTCCCATACGTAGGGCAAACACCAGTAGCGACATCTTGTTTACTCTCTATCAAAGCGGCAATAGCATGCGAGCACGGTATCTTTTCGATGAAAAAGACACCACATGTACTTTTTTTGCCCAAATCAACAATACATTCACGTGCTCCTCCTTTCACATGAAACTGAAGATCATTAATGCGTCCCACTGTCATCCTAGACGCGTAATCATCACGAACCGCCAACAAGTATTCAACTACCCCAGTATGGCGTGTTGTTAGACTTAGAACATCTTCTCGCCTTTTACAAAACCACCTTCTTAGCTTCTCACAGATAAATTCCAAAAGAAATGATATGGGAAATCCTCGAGCTTCCTTAAGTGCGACATTGATAGATTCAGCAATGTTGCTTGTCTTTATGTTATATCTATCTCCCTCGAAGTGAACTCGTGACCATAGCTTTGGATCCACTTCCTCCAAGTATGTTGCAACTTCTGGCTTTACACGGCGTATCAAATCCATGTATCGATCATACTCATTAAGCGTATACGCATATGCAGCGCCTTTGACCAAGTACATGAGATGTTTTCCCCTATATTTTGTGACAATGTTACACTGAAGATGGTAATAATATATACCTCGTGTTGCCCAGGGGAAAAACGTCTCGCATGCCTTCTTAATGGACCCATGTCTGTCTGAAACTATCACCAACGAGTATTAATCAGAAATACAACCGCTCAATTTGGTAAAAACCCATTGCCATGAAGCATCATTCTCAGCATCGACGATTCTAAACGCCAAAGGAAAAATCTAAAAATTACCATCTTGGACGGCCCCCACTAGCAAAATACCTTCATACTTTCCACTTAAATGAGTCCCATCGACCACGATTACTTGTCTAAGACACTGAAAATCAGCTATGGAAGCTCCAAACGAAATAAATAGATATTTAAATCTATTGTCAGCATCAACCTCAAGAGCGGCCAACGTTCCCGAATTTGCTTCTTTGATCATATGCAAATAAGATGGGAGATTTTCATATCCATGTTCAGCAGTTCCCCTCACCATTTCTTGGGCGTATATCAATGATCTGTATGAAGTGGAATAATCCAGATTCATACCAACACATCACCTTCATTGAATCTTATATATGCTTTGGCGTAACTCCATCAATTATTCCGACGCGCTCGATAAATAACCTAACAACATACTTTGGAGTAGAACATTTCCTGTGAGTGACTCTGTTCGCTAGTGAACATGTATGCTTTTTAATATACTTTGTCACCCAAAACCAGTTTGGTTCATTCGTCACACCCGCTCTCACTTTCCACTTGCATCCTTCACACGACACGTAGCGACTAACAGAGTTAGACTTGTATGTTTTGAATACAAATCTTGACATCACAGCCGTTAATCGCAACTCTCTAAGCAGCTCATCCTTGCTACCAAAACTCTTTCTGACAAGTATACCATCAGACCATGTCGTTTCTGATCTTGCTCCTTCGCCAAGACAACGCTCACTCCCACCAACACCATCAAATGAGATATCATCTTCATCCTCATCTTTCACTTTTTCGTATACACTGTAATCTTCATTGATACCAACACCATCAAGTTTTATATCCTCGTCTTGCCCATCACCATCTTCAATACCATGATCTTCTTCATTCGCACCATTTCCCGTAGCATCCCCATAGTCGTCACCATCTCCATCCTCGCATTCCTCAGCATCTACGTCTGTATATTCTTCACAACCACTGTCCAAAATTCCATCACAATCATTGTTGACATCACAATCCATCTCCAACCGACTCGAGACACAAAAATGTATAACATGCGCTCTACTTAGCTCGATCAAATTCTGAACTTGTCTATCATTTGTGACATGCATTGGAGGAGTATCTGGCGCCATATGTTGCAACATTGATTCCGGTAGTGAATAAGTGATCTCCACTAAGTCTGATTCCAGCTTATATTCATCTTTTGCCATCTCAAGAAGATCACAATGGGTGCAAGCATCACTCAAAAAGAACTGTCTCCCTCCTTTAAGATTATCAACCACAAATTGCCACGCCTGATCTTGAGAAGCCCATTCTCCATAAACAACAACTAATTGAACCATTCTCTGTAAACAAACAAACAAATAGAAAACACATTAGGTCTCGAACATCTGCTATAGACTTCACAAGCAGTCTACTAAAATGTGATGAACATTAGTTGGATTATAACAGAAGATGTGAAACTCAGCCATAAGGAAGAAAAATAATTAACACACATTTTAGATCAAGAAAATCTGAAAAATTCATCATACATAAAGTTAAAACGATTTTTTAATTAAAAACTACAATAGAGACTTCAAATACATTCTACTAGTAGACTTAAGTCAGACGTCTACCAACAATAGCTAAGTACTACTCAAACAAGAAAATTGATTTATACAATAAATATTGCACCTAAATATGTTAAATTCACACAGAAGAAAACACATTAGATAACACATATGTGGGAGCAAGAAAATCTAAAAAATTCATTATAAATAAGTTTTAAATGCATTTCTAAGAAAATTAAATCTGTAGACTTCCCAAGCAGGCTGGATAGTAGATTTCATAGAGAAGTCTATTAGTGGACTTTCTGGTGAAGTCTACAAAATGGGTTATTTTTGCAATTACGACAAACGCTAGTTGACTTCATCAGCAGTCTATTAGGTTACTTTTGCATTTGACCAGAATTTGACTTTTTCAGTAGACTTCTCTATGAAATCTACTAAATAAAAAAGTTATTTTTGCAATTGACCAAAGTTTGACTTTTCAGTAGACTTCTCTTGCAGTGTACTAAATACGCAGAAAACCAGTAGATTGCAAGAGAAGTTTGCTGAAATGTGTAGACTGCATTCTGAAGTTTACTTAAAAGGTTGGGTTACATTTGCAACTGACCAAATTGTTGACTTTTCGAGTAAACTCCATAAGAAGTCTACTCTGAAAAAGGTTAGTTTTGTATTTGACCAAATATCGAATTAATTTATCAGTAGACTTTTAAGAAGTCTACTGATTTATTTAATAAGTAGTAGACTGCATAAGACTACTGATAAATGTTTATCTTGGTCAATGTTTGAGATTTTGGTCAAACGCAAAACTAACCCGTCCATATAAAACACACTTCTGTTGTAGTCTGATCAAAAAGTCAACAATCTGGTCAATGCCAGAAATAACCTCGGAGTAGACTCTATATGCAGTCTACTTTCAGCGTCTCCACCAGAAGTCTGCTCTATAAAGTCAAAATTTTGGTCAAATGCAAAACTAACCCATTTTCAAGTAGACTTCATATGCAATCTACGAGTGTTTTTTGTTATAAAAGAAAAACTAGCAGACTTCACGAGCAGTCTACTTTGAATATTTTTAAAAATAGTTAATTGCAAATCTAACATTTCGTTGACTAGTAGACTTCTGGTGCAGTCTACTTGATCGAACGGTTTTTAGCTCCGTTTCCGCCGTAGAGCTCGGTTTTTAGCTCCTTCAAGCACCTGAAACTTCTAATCTGATCGTTAACAAAGAAGCTCAGTCGTCGTTTATGCAAGAACCATTGAAAATCGATAGATTATGAGAGAAAGAATTTTGAAAACCAAATTTAGATAGTTTTTTTAATGAAATTGGAGAGGAAATTAGTGAGGAAGAAGTTATGAACTCATAAATGAAGTTCTTATCCACGAAAAATCAGTTGAAAAAACATTTAGAGCTTGATTTTGGTTGTTCATGGTGGTTAGAAATATTGATGATAATGATATTTTCGTAAATAAGTTGATATATATGGATATTTATTTGATATGTTTAAATGTCTGATTTAAAAAAAAATAATTCAAATATAATAGCATTTTCATAAATAAGTTGAATTTTATGGTTGGTTTGATAAAATTTTGAAAAAAAAAAAAAAGTTATATTTACAATAAATATTCCTAATAAAATATGTAAAAATCATTATAATGTTTTTAAGAGAATCACCTCCAAAATAATATATATGAAAAAAATTTGTGTTATACTCCAACAAATGTTTGCCGCTGACAAAAATAAAAAATACTCCCACAAATGTAATGAATTATTACTACGTCATCGTTTCAAGCCTACTAAAAGTCTTTTCACATAAGTAATGAATTAATGTAGAGAAAAAAGTCCATAATATACAGCCACAAACGCCGACCAATCCAATTCGTTTTTTTAACTTGTTCATTAACCTTTTTGATTTTATAATTTACCATAAAACAATCAATTTTTAGATTTACTATATAGTAAAAAAAAAAAACTCAGTAAAAGAGAGAGAGATAGCGTGATAGAGAGCAAACGTAAGAGAATCCTTTTAGCATTCACATCCTGTTGACCTCTGTGAATTGCTGGTTCCAACATCGATTGTGTCTGGTACGTACCTAAAGATCAAAACATCAATAAGTTTCAGACAAAATCTCGACCCATCTACGCGAAGAAAAAGTAAAAGCCCGTGAATTGCAAATTGTGTGTTTAAACTTACATTTCTTCCTCTTCTCCACTCTTCATTGCGTTCTTGGTTATACAGAGGAACGCGCCTTCTACATTCGTGCCTTCTTTAGCAGATGTTTCATAGTATGGAATGTTTCCTTTTGAAGCACACCAAGCTCGAGCCTTCTTCTCTGAGACCTGAAAAATCAAATAAGTGATTGGAAAATGCAGAGATATTTCAACTTTCAAGGTTGTTCTTGAATTTGATAACAAGAAAATTTTATACGTACCACACGGCTGTTTCCACCATCTACATCGATCTTGTTACCGATAACAACAAAGGGAAAGTTCTCTGGATCTGAAGGACTTGCCTGCAAATCACAATGACCAGAATTCAAGCAAAGTTCTTTTACCGACTCTACTGGGAAGAGAGCATGAATCTATATATATAATACCTGGATGAGAAACTCGTCCCTCCAGTTGTTGAGATTCTCAAATGATTTTGCAGAGTTGACATCGTATACAAGAACACAGCAATCAGCACCACGATAAAACGCTACACCAAGGCTCTGGAACCTTTCCTGACCAGCAGTGTCCCAGATCTGTACACAAAGAGCAACACCTTAGCTTTTAATGCTCTAAGCAAAGAGGCAAAACATACAAAACGTGTTGGTATTATGTATATAATAGTCAGGATAAATTCTTAATCTTGTGTGTTTTCTGTGTCTGACCATATAAGCTGAAGAAAATCACATTTGAAACCGATATGACCCGTATCAATATTGGAATAATGCACAACAATCTAACAGAACTAAAGTTGCCACTGGTATGTAGAAGACTTCTTTCCCCTCAAAAGTTAAGGAGAGATACACCAAAAAGATCAGCCTGAAGCTCATAGATTAAGCTTAAATCTACTCCAAGAAAAAATGAAAGTAAGAATTTATTGATAATGCGCTGCTACAACAAACCTGTAAAGTGAAAAGCCGGTCTTCAAAATGAACTTCCTTAGTCAAAAAATCAGCCCCAATGGTTGCCTTGTACTGGTTGCTGAACTTTTTATTAACATATCTAAAGGCATAGAGTTAAAGTGAAACAAGAACACAAACTCATATAACTCATAAAACAACATATTACTAATCGTAAATCAGATACCAAAGAAATGTATCAATCCATATTTTAAAAAACCATAGAAGCATCCTCTTAACTCTATTCATACACAATTTTAGGATACTGATTCATCAAAGAAGTCTTCCCCACCCTGCAAAATCACAAGTTCCAAATGCCCAATTAGTCATAATAACTTGAATAAAACATCAAGATACATCTGCACATAGTTGAACAGTTCTGCTATACAACACGGTGCATAATATCTGATACAGAACGTATTCACTCTCACCAATAAGAAGATCAACAACATACGAGTTCACAACGAACTCTCCCTTGATTGCTAATACTTGACCAAAAGATTTCTCATAAAGATTGTAACTTTTTAACTTTTGATATGATACAAGCAAGATTCAGTATACAATTCAATAGACAAGAACACTAAACCTGAAACCTAAAGTTGCAATTAACATAGTGAGAGAAACCACCAAGTGAAAATCAAACATTGATACTTAACTCATCACTATTAAGACTTGATTCAACAAAATTCTACATAACTAAGATAACAACAATTTCTCCCAAATTGCTTGATATTTTGATTCAAAACTCCACACGAGAACTAAGCAAATATCTAAATCACCACTTAGAAATTCAATTCCAAGAAATTAAACAACCCTAATTCAGATCGAATCCAATTAAAAAAAAGGGTAATTTCCACAAAACCCAAACTTGAAATCGGCAAAAATACTGACCCAGAAAATAAAAGAGTACGCTTTTACTCATCGGAAACACAAAATCACATCGGAGAAGCAGATACATACACACATATACAGAGAGAGAGAGAGAGAGAGAGAGATGAAACTGACCCACTATCTCCGAGGATGATGACTTTGAGGAGAGTTCTTCTACGAGAAGGCATCGAATCAGCGAAAAGGAGAAGATGAATCGATGGAGAAGGAGAAAGAGAGAGAGAGAGAGAGAGAGAGATCTCTGAAACTGAAAAGAGAAAAAGCTTTTGAGATTTTTGTTTGTGAAAGGCGGTGCTTTGTTTCCTTTTTTTTGTTTGTAAAAGGCGGTGTTTTGTTTCCTTCTTCCTTCTCTTGCCTAGTTGCTGACCTGTTTTATTTTTTGTTTTTTTTAACCAAATATTAATTAAAATATTTCATCTTGGTAATCCAATTAGACAGAAATTACAAAAAAAGTTATAAATTTAGAACGTGCAGAACGTATCAAATAATTTATTTTTAAATTAAAAATATGAAAAATTAAAGAGATTGAAAAATAAGAAAAAACGGGTGTTTATCTTCCAAAATTTTGTCGAGAATAGAGAGAAAGTCGATCACTCCTCCGAATTACAAACGATATCCACCTAATCAGAACAACTTGTTTCAAAAATATAACACTCCAAACTTCTCTCCATTATACATGACATCGCCCAAATTAGAACTTCCACTTCGAAGAGAAAATCTCCGGTGTGCGAAACATTTCGCGCCTAAAAAGATAGTTTCATCACTTTGAACGCATACTCATTCTAAAACCGTCAATTTGACAACGCAAACACGTTGATGGTTGCGCCATTTTCTGCGGTTGTGCCCCTGAAATTATTGAACTCTCCGGTACGTCTAATTATTATTATTCAATTACAAATTATGAAAATTGTTACATACACGATTTTAATAATTTTATATATATATAAATAAATGATCGTAAATTATTTACATATGTTTATAACATTCTATATGCCATATAGAATTATAGATGATATCTAATAAAATATTTTGATAGATTATCATATAACCTATTTGATATGCTCAAATTTACCCTGAGCTACTCTCTCAAATTAAGAGATCGATGTAGTACTTAGGGATCGAATCCACGGGGAATCAAATCACACAATCAATTAGTAAATTCAAATTATGCTAAGTGAATATGTATTAGTGCAATAAAAACAGCAAGTAAACAAGTGAATGATTAAGGTTCTTAAAATTCAATGAGACAAAAGAGTTAGGCATTGGGTTGTTCAAAGGAATGAATCAAAATCGATCGTGTCGATCGACACAGAGATAAAAACGTTAGTATTTTATTAAGCACGGTTCTAGAACTCAAACACGAATATAAAACCAATAAACTTTCGTTGCAGAGATTATCTATGACTAAATTCCTAAATTTCAAATTTCAAATTTCTTTGCAAACTTAGTGAATAAAATCAAGCATTAAATTCAGGTTCAATTGTTCACAAAATTACTAAGCCAAATTTCTTTGCGAATAGATAATTTTGCTCATCTAAGATTATATCAGGTTGTTAATAATACTTTCGCATCTATTAAAGCAACCTAGGATATCCAATTTCAGTTGATCAATCCTAAAATCAGAGTTAAATCAATCTAGATGAAGAACATAAAGATAAATCCTAACAGGGTTTTAATCCTATCAATTTCTCATCAAACCCTAGAACTTCCCAAAACCTAACAAGCAAACTACTCAGACATGGTGATTGAAACAAACATCATGAATGAAATAAATTGCATTAAAAAGATAGAGTTAAAGATACAAAAGGGTTTCGAAATCTCTGAAAGTCTGAAGCTCTCCCAAATCTCTCCTCCTCCAAGTCTCAATATAAAATCCAAGATAAAAACATGAAAACCTAAGGGAAAACTATTTATATTGTCTAAAAATCGGATTGGGTCTTGGTGTAAACTTCTGGGTTTTTTAGGCCTAAGAGGACTTTCTTCAATCTTCTCGTCAGACACGATCATGTCGATCGACACACACACCGTGTCGATCGACACAGCCTTGAAAACTCGACTCCGACTTTATCACTTCGGCTCCTCTTTCCTCGATGCTCCAAAATGCTCCAATCGTCATTCACCCTACAACGACTCTAAAACAATAGAAAAATACCAAAAAGACTCTATGAAAAATGACTTATATCATGGTTGAAAACGGGTAAAAACCATGATATATCAACTCCCCCAGACTTAGCATTTGCTTGCCCTCAAGCAAAACATAAACTAAGAATGTGAAAGAGGTTTGAAAAATGCAGAAACTTACCTTCCCTTGGAGTACTGAACCGAACCCTTTCAACTAATAATCCACATAATGCAAAACCAATCCAGATTCAGACCACCATGTACTTCTCCATAGACATTCGCAGCCTCCCAAATTCATCCACGACTTATCAACATAACCCGCTAGTCCTCATTGTTGGGTCTCGTCCCAGATCTCGATGCCAAGAACCTTATAAACTCATTCCCATACTATACCATGACAAGTGAACCATACAACCTTTGGTACTCTTTCTCTCCCCCAGACTTATCCGATTCAGAAACTCAAAAACAGTGCTTTCACTACTATTGTTCCTTGTGAGGAGACAGGGTCGCGAGATCGCTCATCCTCTACATCCGTTCTAAGGGACTCAGACTGCTGCTTTTGAGCTCCAGGTGATCACCTCTTGAGTACTGACTCACTGGAATTTTATTTTCTCATCTTATAGTCAACAACTATCATAACACCCCAAATCATTCAAAATTATTATTATTATTATTTTTTTTTTTGAATGAAGGAGAGGAGTACCGTTATTATGAACAGAGACTACACTTTTCAGGTATGAATGAGGAGTCAAGCTCTACGAACACCAATCATCGAGGAGACCGCATAATTAGCTCGAACCCGGGGCGGATTATGTTGGAAGTAACAGATGTCTCCAGTTAACTGGTCAGCCTTAAGATTTCCCATTAGTCTTCTCTGAAATTGATCCTGAAAAATGGTCACACAACTGAAATAACAATCCAATAGACCAAGAGAAAAGTCATAGTTTCCAATTGTTTTGACTCAATAAAAACGAAATTTTGACTCAAAATAAACCAAAACACCAGAGAAAAACACGTTAGTAGTTTTCCTCCCCCAGACTTAACCAACACTGTCCCCAGTGTGATTGAAGCATGAGTTTGGAAAGAAAATAAAATAAAATAAAACACCAAAGAAAAACGAAAGGGAACTTACCTGTGAAGGGTGTGTCGATCGACACGAGTGATGTGTGTCGATCGACACACTGTTCTTTCTCCTCTCGTCGTCTTTTTTTTTTTTTAATGAATTCTAAAACACTTAAAACCAAAACCAAAAGTTAGTAAACAAAAGAAAAATAAAATGAAAATAAGTAGACTTACCAGTGGGTTGCCTCCCACTAAGCGCTTGTTTTCATTCATTAGCTTGACTGTGTCAGGCCTTTGGTGGATCAGTGAAGGGAACAACTCCAAGAAAGAGCTTCATGGTGTTTTGCAGCATCTCTTGGACAACTGCATCTCCTCTCTCCCTTAGCTCTAAGGGAAAGATGATTCTGAACTTAGAGAAAGGTTTAGAGCTCCCTTTTCGTCTCACCTTTGGTGCAGCTAAGTCTCCATCAGATCTCAAAGATGGTGAAGTCAAAAGTGGAGCACATGGGATCTTCTTCATATCGCCAAGGTCTGAACTCCGCTTTCCTCCATTTGTAACGGTCAAACAAGAATTCTCTTTGATACGAACTGCTGGGTAGAAGACATTTTTGTTGACCTTGGAGAAAGAGATTCTCTGATTGGGAAAATCCACAATTGCACCCACAGTGGCAAGGAATGATGACCCAAGAATCAATGGCCTCTCCCTGTCATTCTTCGTCTCCATAATTTGAAAATCCACCGGAACCAGACAATCTCCTACTTGAAGCATCAAGTCAGGAATGAATCCTTTCGAAGATGTTGAACAAAAGTCAGCCATCGCGATAGACATCTTCGAAGGTTGCAGATCCTTAATCCCCAGCTTCCTTGCAACAGACTCAGACATGACATTCACATTAGCTCTAGTGTCACAAAGAGAGTTCTTGAATTTCATACCTTTGATCGTATAAGGAACAACGAACATCCCTGGATTCGTTATCTTTTGCAACTCCCTCAGCTGTGGTTGAGCATGTCCCCCTTTTTCCTCGGGTGATTTGACGCTGATAGCTCATGGAAATGGGATCTTGGGCTTGTAGACCCTTTCCTTTGCTTCGACGGAAGGTTTTGAAGTGGTTGGACTCGTCTGGGACCCATGTCGACCGATACAAAGGGTCTGTGTCGAGGATGTGTCGTCCTAATCACCGATTGCGTATTGCCCAGAGTTGAGATTTACGACCAGTGTCGATCGACATAAGACACCCGTGTCGATCGACACAGGGTCTGGTACGGAAATCTCTTCGTCTTCAACCTCCTCTTCACTCTCCAAGGTGATGGCATTGATGTGTAGTCTCGGGTTTGTGTCAGTCTTACTCGGAAGAAAACCTTCTTGCCTCTTAATAGTGTGACGACCCAACCCGTCAAATAAAAAAAAAAATTTTTAACCGGATCACTATTATTATAAATAGTGATCCTCAACGGTCCAATAAACAAACAGCGCGGAAACAATGATTCAACAATCAAATACAATTATCGTTTAACAAGCCCATACTTATTAATTCTAGTTCAATTCGGTAATACACATAGTTCTGAAATTGCTAACACCCTAGCAATTCTAACTTATTACACGAAAACGAGCCACTAGATCATTCCCCTCGTCCCGGCCATGATTCCACGATCATTGACTGTCTTTACCTGCATCACATGGTTATAAGAGATGCGTGAGTATTATCATAAATACCCAGTGAGACGGTCATCCCATCAACAGGCTATGTACAAATATAAGCATAAGCAATGCTACAATACCAGGATGAACAATCAACATGAAAACAACTCAATCGCGTAAAAACAACCTGTGTCGATCGATACACTAACCCGTGTCGATCGACACCAACTCCGACACTCATGTCCGTCAGCACACCATCCCGGTGACCTACTGACACCATGTCGATCGACACACCCATATGTGTCGATCGACACACCAAACCCAGAAAACTCGCACACGCGATTTTCTGCATAATAATTTATCAAACAACACGAAATTCGATCCCAAACAACACACAAACGCATCCTAACACTTCTTATGCTTACACGCACCCATGGTCACGCACTCACCTTGATTTGGGAAGGAAAACGGATTCAAAAGTGTTCAAGAACACCCAGAACACCAAGAACACGCACGCCCCAAAGAACTCAACGTATACTACGAACGGCTACTCCAAATTCCAATCAGAAACCGGCGCTGGAAACTAGACACGACGAGCTACACAACGGTATGTAGAACGTCCTCTAACTCCCTACAAATCGACGGGAAAACAGCCCGCAAGTTCAACAATCCGAACTGGAACAGAAATGACATGTTGAACAAGAAAACACACTGGGAACGGAAAACACAACGGAATCAAGATCGGAAACCCGATCTGAAAAGTAGACAGATAGAGCTTTCTAACCGTATACAGATCGTCTCTTGGTTCAAAACGGTTCGACGAGAAAACAACTCGCAATTTCGATGATCCGAACTGGAACAGAAATAACCCGTTTTACAAGAAAGCACACTGGGAACGGAAAACATAACGGAATCAAGATCGGAAACACGATCTAAAAACTAGACATAGAGAGCTTTCTAACCGTATATAGAACGCTTCCTGTGTCACAACAGAACGACGGCAAAACTCCTCCGAAGTTGACTGATCGCAGTTGAAGGCTGCACAAACCGACCAACTTAGAACGATCATAACTAACAATCTAACCGTCCGATTGACAAACGGATTTTTCCTACGACAAGAACAACGACAGGAGTACTTACCCTCCAAATTTCACTCCGATCCGTCGTGATCTTGACCTCCGTTTGTCTTCTCCAAAACACGAACAGAAGCTGTCTTCAACCCAAAAACACTTCACACTCTCCCAACTCTTCTCTCTCTCTCTCTAACCTCTCAAAACTCTGAGAAATCTTTCTCCAGACCACTGCCGACACTCTCTCCCTTTTATAGGGAAATTTTATTTTATTTTATTTTATTTTATTTTTATTTTTATTTTATTTTATTTTTTTTTTTTTTATTTTTTTTTTTTTTTTTTCGTGTCGATCGACACACACCCACTGTGTCGATCGACACACGACCAAATATTCCGTAATTTGGTTCGCGATCGTTACAATTCTCCTCCACTAACACGGATTCGTCCTCGAATCACGTGAAATCATAACCCTACGGTTAACACATCCGATCTCAGTCCTCTGGCCCAACCCGGCCAGCTCTACTAATATCCTCACCCCTGGCCCCACCCGGCCAGCACTACCTGAGATTACACCCAATCTCAGAACTCAACTAGTGTCATACTAGTTACATTGCACTGCCACCACAGGTGCAATCCTGACCAACCCGGTCAGCTCCAACTCAGATCATCTCTCGATCTCCTTCACCTAACCCGTCTCACTAAGGTTGACACTCTCGTCCGAAACCCGACCAAATTCCCCCAGGAAACATCCACGATGCAACACTCGCTGATCCGGATCAGGGTTGTCCGATAGATTGCGCAACAATCAAACAAGAACATGCCCGACCCACCGTAGACCCAGACCTTGAATCAATTGGTCGCACAACAATCAAACAAGAACATGTACAACCCAAGAGGCTACATATGTTTACCAGGGTCGTCTGAACTAAGGTTCCAAACTCGAGTAAAAACCCTATATTAGACATCCACAACCACCTGAGATCATTCCCGATCCCTGAAGTTCATCAAATCTCATACTTATAATCACACTATAGGTACTCTTGCTCAAACTCATATCTCTATACACCACTCCCACTCGCAAGATCGTCACCCTACGAGCTCTCGATGTATACCATACCGGCTCTCGGTATGCTCCAGCCCCTCCCACTCTCGGGACACACAGTCCGTCAAGCTATCGGCTGCAGAGGAAATCACACATCCTCTGGAGAGATCTCTGTCCCTCAAAGTATATGCAGGAGAATATCACCATCCCCTGGAGCAGTAACACTGTAACGTGCATCATAAGCACCTGTCGACCGATTTACTTCCGTGGTTCCCATCTTGATATCCCCTAACCCGGAATATCACTCATGACCAATCCCCAGGTCATCTGAAACAACCCAATCGCCAGGGTGTTTCCATCGGAGTCCCTAGAAAAGACAGTCCTAACTCACATAAGACTTCTGTTCCAGACTCCCCCTAGAAAATAGACAGGTTCTAACTCACATAAAACCTCTATTTTCCAGCACCATCTAGGGATCTACCCGTCCTAATCCCTTAGGACCCCCATCCCTAGATACTTAGACAAGCCCTAACTCCCATAGAGCTTCTATCCTAGCCCCTCAAATGACCTCCCCGTCATTACACACATGACCTAACCCAGTCATCAAACCCATGATCTCCCCGTCATACCATAAGAACATCCGTCTTATAACCCAAGATAATAAGAAAAACCCCATCTTATTAAATCTCAACAATGCATATCGTTACAACCCAAACGAAAATACATACAACTCATAGCAACAAGCTAATACAACTACTGAAAACCAGAAAAACACTCAAGCCTCCGCTTGCTTCTCGAACCACTTCGAGAACTTTGCCTTCATACTTGCCTCTGGTTCCCAAGTCTCCTCCTCGACACCATCACAGTCCCACACGACTCTCACCAATGGTATCCTCTTCCGACGCAGCACCTTGACTCTCCGCTCGAGAATCCTCATAGGTCTCGCCGCTAACGTCATGTTGGGTTGAAGATCCTCCGGGATCCTAGCCAACACCTCCTCAGATTCATGTAGACACTTCCGCAGCATCGATACATGAAATACCTTATGAAACGCTCTCATACTCTGAGGTAACTCCAACCGATAAGCCACTGGTCCAACCCGCTCCACCACCCGAAACGGACCCATAAACCTTGGACTTAGCTTATTCTCTGAAATGGATCTGTTAGGACCCCTCAACATCGCTGCCTTGAGATACACTAGATCTCCCAGCTCAAACTCCAGCTCTTTCCGTCTCTTATCAGCATAACTCTTCTGCCGATCCTGAGCCTCTCTCATGTTCAATCTCAAGACACGGATCTTCTCCGTCGTCTCCTGAACAAAATCCGCACCAAACATGCTCCTCTCCCCCACTTGAGTCCAGCACAATGGTGTCCTACACGGCCTCCCATACAGAGCCTCATATGGAGCCATCCCAATACTCGCCTGGTATGAGTTGTTGTACGCAAACTCAACCAGGTTCAGATGATCCGCCCAATGACCACCATAATCCAGCACGCACATCCTCAACAGGTCTTCTAAAGTCTGAATAGTCCTCTCCGACTGTCCATCTGTCTGAGGATGATACGCCGTGCTCATGTGCACCTTAGTGCCCATCTCTGCCTGAAACGCCCTCCAGAACTCAGACGTGAACCTCGGATCTCTGTCTGACACAATACTCGCTGGCACCCCGTGCAGCCTCACTATCTCACGCACATACTTCTTAGCCAACACTACCGTCCCATCGGTCTTTTTGATGGCAAGAAAATGGGCTGACTTGGTCAGACGATCCACAATCACCCAAATCGCATCATACGTCCGTGACAACGGCAATCCCGTCACGAAATCCATGGTAATCATATCCCACTTCCACTCCGGAATGGGTAAACTCTGCAACATACCACTCGGAACCTGATGCTCAGCCTTCACCAGCTGACACACGTTGCACGCTGCAACCCAATTAGCTACATCCCTCTTCATCCCGACCCAGTGATAATACCGTTTCAGATCACGGTACATCTTGGTCGCCCCCGGATGAATCGATAACATGCTCGAATGGGCCTCTCTCAGAATCTCCTGCCTCAGATCCTCGTCCTTGGGTACACAAACCCGCCCATTCACCAGTATCATCCCACTTGCTGAGACCACATACTCCGAACTTGTCGCCTTAGAAGCATCAATCAACCCCTGATCCTTCTCCTGCGCAACCCGAATCCTGCTCAGTAAATCTGCCTGGTTAGCTGCCTCTAACCCCAACGGCTCCTGTGAGATCACACACAACCTCAACGTACTAATCTCGCTCACCAGAGCTTCCATATCACGCTCCTGAGCTGAAGCAACCCTCATCCGACTCAATGCATCCGCAACCAGATTAGCCTTACCCGGATGGTATCCGATCTCCAAATCGTAATCCGCTACCAACTCCATCCAGCGCCTCTGTCTCTGGTTCAGCTCCGGCTGAGTGAAGAAATACTTCAAACTCTTATGGTCTGTGAATACCTGAACCTTTCCGCCATAAAGATAAGATCTCCAAATCTTTAGAGCGAAAATTACCGCAGCCAACTCCAAATCATGGGTAGGGTAGTTGCACTCATGCTTCCTCAACTGCCTCGAAGCATACGCAATAACCTTTCCCTGCTGCATTAGGACACAACCCAAACCAACACCCGAAGCATCGGTATACACCACGTAAGGCTCACCCGGCTCGGGTAACGCCAACACCGGTGTACTCGTCAACATCTCCTTCAGCTTCCCGAAACTCTCCTCGCACGCAGAAGACCACACAAAAGGAACATCCTTCCCGGTCAACTTGGTCATCGACTTAGCCAAACTCGCAAATCCCGCGATGAATCTCTGATAATAACCTGCCAACCCAAGAAAACTCCTAATCTCGGTGGCATTCCTCGGTCTAGGCCACCCTCTGATAGCCTCGATCTTAGCCGGATCCACAGAAACTCCCTCTGCAGACACCACATGGCCAAGGAAACTCATCTCTTGCTGCCAAAAACTACACTTGCTCAACTTCGCAAACAACGTCTGCTCCCGCAGCTTTCCCAGAACTACTCTCAGATGCAACTCATGCTCCTCAGGACTCTTGGAATATACCAGGATATCATCAATAAAGATGATCACAAACACATCCAAATACTCCTGGAATACCCCGTTCATCAACCGCATGAACGCTGCTGGTGCATTCGTCAAACCAAAAGGCATCACCACGAACTCAAAATGCCCATACCTCGTCCTGAAAGCAGTCTTCCTCACATCTGCCTCCTCAATCGGAATCTGATGGTACCCTGAAGCCAAGTCGATCTTGGAGAACCAGGTAGCCCCTCGTAACTGATCCAACAACTCATCAATGCGCGGCAGAGGGTACCTGTTCTTCACGGTGACTCGGTTAAGTCCCCGATAATCGATGCACAACCGGAAACTACCATCCTTCTTCTTCACAAACAACACCGGTGCTCCCCACGGTGAAACACTAGGCCGAATAAAACCCTTATCCAACAAATCATCCAGCTGCTTCTTCAGCTCTGCCATCTCTGCTGGAGCCATACGGTAAGGTGCCTTAGATATCGGAGTAGTCCCGGGCTCCAACTCAATAACAAACGGATCCGACCGCGATGGCGGTAATCCCTCCAATGACTGGAACACATCCTGGAAATCCCGAACAACTCGAATATCCTCCACTGCAACCCCTCCAACAGACTCAGGCATCACTATCGTCACCAGATACGCCTCGCAGCCCTTGAGAAGCAACTGCTCGGCCTGTATCGTGGAAATCACGAGACTCCCGGAAGTCGGTCTCACACCCTGATAAACCAACCTCCCCGCCTCTCGCTCAAACACAACTCGCCCTCGGTGGCAATCCAGATGGACTCTGTAACGATCCAACCAATCCATACCCAGGATAACATCATACAGCTCCACCGGACTGATGATCAGATCTGCTGGCATCGACTCTCCCGCCACCAGAACATCCACACCACGAGCGCGCCCGAAAGTAGCCAACGTTCTACCTCCAGCCACCTTGACTACTCCCGCCTGTTCCCCGGAATCACTCTGGATTCCGCTGCTCTCCGCACACTCCGGCGTAATAAAGCTATTCGTAGCTCCCGAATCAAATAACACGTGGGACTCATACCCGCCCACAACTAAGGTCCCTGCACAATTCCATGTGCCTCAGAACCCTACCATTCTAGCACAGACTCACAATTTCCCAACAAACAAAAACTCAAACAACCATGAATTAAAAAGTCAAGTTCGGAAATACCTGTGATCGGTCTGGTGCTAGATCCACCCGCCTCCGCAGACGTGAACACACGCGGTGCTGCTGCAATCTGAGACAACGGCTGCACTGCCAATGGCTGCACTGCGGCCACCGCCAACTGCTGCAGCTTCGGACACTTGGGCTTAATATGCCCCGTCTCTCTGCAGTGGTAACACACCCGCGTATCCTGGACCCCGACCCGCACATCTCGAGTCCCGGTCCCAGTCCTCCTCGGACAGCTCGCCACACGATGGGACATGCTCCCACACCCGAAGCATCCCGAACCACCCTGACTGGCCCCTGAAGTGCTCTCCCACTTCCTCTTCTGTCCCTGAGCAGGCTTGCCGCCCCTGCCTGAACTCACCTGCTGCTGAGATCTCCTCGGCTGCTGCTGCTGCACAGGTGGACTAACCACCACAACCTGCTCCCCCAGATCCTCCTCGATCGCAGCAGCCATCTCAACCAGTTCCGCCCTCGTGGCGAACCTACTCGCCCTGCAGCGAGTCCTCAAATCTGGACGAAGTCCTCGCAAGAACCTCCTAACCTGGGCATCCTCGCCCTCCATGCCTCTCCCTGCATGAACCAGAAGTCGACTGAACTCCAAATCGAACTCTCTCACTGACCGATCTCCCTGAGTCAGGTCCAGAAACCTAGACTCCAAACGGTCCACCGCCTCCTGCGGAAAATACTTGGCGTTAAACTCCGCCAAGAAATCCTCCCAGACCATCTCGGCCTGCACCCTCCTGGCCTCAACACCTCTCCACCAGAGATGCGCATCACCCTCTAGGTAATGTACCGCCAGATCCACTCTGTATCCCTCTGGACACCTGATGGAGCGAAAGTTACGCTCTAACCTCATCCGCCACCCATCAGCCTCCTCAGGCCTAGCACCGCCCGAGAAAAATGCAGTACCAATCCGCTGCATCTGCTCCATCATCCGCAGATAAGATGGAAGCTCCTCAACCCCAGCCATACCCGGATGCATCCCAGCCAAACCCGGCTGCACCCCAGCCATACCCGGCTGCACCCCAGCCATACCCGGCTGCACCCCAGGAGCATGACCCGGAGCAGGCACCCCTCCCGGTAACCTCTCCAGAATCATCTGTAGTAGACCCGCCAGACGATCATCTCGATCCGGGGCGACGCCTACGGCAGCACCCCCACCAGGGCCCACCGCACCACCAGCTACATCGGGACCTACACTATCCCCTCCAGCCCTCTCACTGGAACCCGTAGCTGTCACACCCACGGACCCCTCCTGAAACGCCTGCGAGTCAACTACCCGCTCCTGTGTAGTCTCCTGGGACACCCACGTGGCAGCAGACTCACTCCCAAGTCCCCGCCCACGTCCACGCCCAGCACGACCACCACGACCTCTACGGCCCCCGCGACCTCTGCCTCTAGCCACTCTAGCCATCACTCTGCACTAACCAGCAGAATACTAAGTACTAGAAAAAACAGAAATCACAAAACACATACCGTGGAATCTCATTGAAGGCTCGGAAGGGATGATCTAGGACTCCATACCCACACAACAATCAATTGACTAACTCGCATAATCAATTAACTAACTAGCCCTAGAACCGCTAGGGCTCTGATACCAAACTGTGACAACCCAACCCGTCAAATAAAAAAAAAAAATTTTAACCGGATCACTATTATTATAAATAGTGATCCTCAACGGTCCAATAAACAAACAGCGCGGAAACAATGATTCAACAATCAAATACAATTATCGTTTAACAAGCCCATACTTATTAATTCTAGTTCAATTCGGTAATACACATAGTTCTGAAATTGCTAACACCCTAGCAATTCTAACTTATTACACGAAAACGAGCCACTAGATCATTCCCCTCGTCCCGGCCATGATTCCACGATCATTGACTGTCTTTACCTGCATCACATGGTTATAAGAGATGCGTGAGTATTATCATAAATACCCAGTGAGACGGTCATCCCATCAACAGGCTATGTACAAATATAAGCATAAGCAATGCTACAATACCAGGATGAACAATCAACATGAAAACAACTCAATCGCGTAAAAACAACCTGTGTCGATCGATACACTAACCCGTGTCGATCGACACCAACTCCGACACTCATGTCCGTCAGCACACCATCCCGGTGACCTACTGACACCATGTCGATCGACACACCCATATGTGTCGATCGACACACCAAACCCAGAAAACTCGCACACGCGATTTTCTGCATAATAATTTATCAAACAACACGAAATTCGATCCCAAACAACACACAAACGCATCCTAACACTTCTTATGCTTACACGCACCCATGGTCACGCACTCACCTTGATTTGGGAAGGAAAACGGATTCAAAAGTGTTCAAGAACACCCAGAACACCAAGAACACGCACGCCCCAAAGAACTCAACGTATACTACGAACGGCTACTCCAAATTCCAATCAGAAACCGGCGCTGGAAACTAGACACGACGAGCTACACAACGGTATGTAGAACGTCCTCTAACTCCCTACAAATCGACGGGAAAACAGCCCGCAAGTTCAACAATCCGAACTGGAACAGAAATGACATGTTGAACAAGAAAACACACTGGGAACGGAAAACACAACGGAATCAAGATCGGAAACCCGATCTGAAAAGTAGACAGATAGAGCTTTCTAACCGTATACAGATCGTCTCTTGGTTCAAAACGGTTCGACGAGAAAACAACTCGCAATTTCGATGATCCGAACTGGAACAGAAATAACCCGTTTTACAAGAAAGCACACTGGGAACGGAAAACATAACGGAATCAAGATCGGAAACACGATCTAAAAACTAGACATAGAGAGCTTTCTAACCGTATATAGAACGCTTCCTGTGTCACAACAGAACGACGGCAAAACTCCTCCGAAGTTGACTGATCGCAGTTGAAGGCTGCACAAACCGACCAACTTAGAACGATCATAACTAACAATCTAACCGTCCGATTGACAAACGGATTTTTCCTACGACAAGAACAACGACAGGAGTACTTACCCTCCAAATTTCACTCCGATCCGTCGTGATCTTGACCTCCGTTTGTCTTCTCCAAAACACGAACAGAAGCTGTCTTCAACCCAAAAACACTTCACACTCTCCCAACTCTTCTCTCTCTCTCTCTAACCTCTCAAAACTCTGAGAAATCTTTCTCCAGACCACTGCCGACACTCTCTCCCTTTTATAGGGAAATTTTATTTTATTTTATTTTATTTTATTTTTATTTTTATTTTATTTTTTTTTTTTTTTTTTTTTTTTTTTTTTTTTTTTTCGTGTCGATCGACACACACCCACTGTGTCGATCGACACACGACCAAATATTCCGTAATTTGGTTCGCGATCGTTACAAATAGACTCTGCGATTTGAGCAACTTGGATATCTAGCTTCTTGACATGGGCGTTCAAAGCTTCAAACTTCCCATTTAGATCCTGGTACATGGCATCCATTTTCCCATTGAAGCTTACTGTCATCTTCTGTTGTCCTTCTAAGAGCTGCTCCAGCATAGATTTCATCTCGCTGTTCTCTGATGACTGAGCAGGCGGGGTCTGATAAGAAGAAGAACCGTAGTTCCTAGTGTAGTTGCTCTGAAACGGCTTCTAAAAATCGTTCTTCTGGTAGCCTTGTTGAGTACCAAACCTCTGACCCTGAAAACCAGCTCCACCAAGGTAGTTCACATCCTTTTCCTCTGGCTCGAAAGTCTCTACCTCTGCAGCAAACTGAACTGACTTCTTCCCCACTAGCAGGTTATGCACAGAGTCTAACTTGGCTTTCACCTCAGCAATCTGACTTCCATCCACATTCCCACCAAGCTTCTTCCTCTCGAAGTCTGCGTTCTTGGTGCTATTGCTAGAAGCCAAGTTCTCTATAAGTATTAGTGCATCCTGTGGATATCTGGTGTTGAAGTTCCCGTTGCTCGCAGAATCAAGAGCCATCTGGTTCCTCCAATCAATCCCTCTGAAGAAAATGCCCAACAGCTGAACATCACTGAACCCGTGATGAGGATAATCTCTCTGGTAAGCCTTGAATCGCATCCAAGAATCATTGAATGCCTCAGTCGGTCCCAGCTTGAAAGTAGAGATCTTGGTCCTCAGATCCTCTGATCTCGCCTCATCGAAGAAGTTGTTGAGGAAAGCATTCTTGGTGTCTTCCCAAGTAGTCAGCGAGCCTGGCTCCAGCTGCTTCAGCCAGTAAGCAGCTTCTCCACTAAGAGAGTAGGGGAAAAGCTTGCAGTAGAGGTAGTCGCTGGACACTCCATTAGCCTTGATACTGGATGCTAAATCCTCAAACCTCTCAAGGTGATCCATGGGATGCTCAGAAGATAGGCCATGGAACGGGTGCTGAGCCACCAATGAGAAGTAAGCCGGCTTCAGTTCAAAGTCGTTCCTCGGGAAAGCAGGAGGACGAATCGCTGCCCTGTTGGCGTAGAACTCGTCTGGTCTGTTGTACTCTCCCAGAGTACGCCCACGCCCAGCTGGCTCATGGCGTTGCATAGCATGTCCAACAATCACTGCGCCCTCAGCATCAAGTCGCTGTCCTTGCGCATTGCACCGGTTTCCATCCTGGTCTTGCAGAAAACCATCTTCCCCTCTAATAAGCACTAGCGGATTAACCATCCTGAAACACACAAGAGCAAAAGAAAACAGAAGTAAGTAAACAGAAAATTAAAACTTAGAAAAAACTCCAAAATCAAAAATCGAATGGTGATTTTGACTCCCCGGCAACGGCGCCAAAATTTGATATGCTCAAATTTACCCTGAGCTACTCTCTCAAATTAAGAGATCGATGTAGTACTTAGGTATCGAATCCACAGGGAATCAAATCACACAATCAATTAGTGAATTCAAATTATGCTAAGTGAATATGTATTAGTGCAATAAGAACAGCAAGTAAACAAGTGAATGATTAAGGTTCTTAAAATTCAATGAGACAAAAGAGTTAGGCATTGAGTTGTTCAAAGGAATGAATCAAAATCGATCGTGTCGATCGACACAGATGTCTGTGTCGATCGACACACAGTTAAAAACGTTAGGATTTTATTAAGCACGGTTCTAGAACTCAAACACGAATATAAAACCAATCAACTTTCGTTGCAGAGATTATTTATTACTAAATTTCTAAATTCCAAATTTCTTTGCAAACTTAGTGAATAAAATCAATCATTAAATTCAGGTTCAATTGTTCACAAAATTACTAAGCCAAATTTCTTTGCGAATAGATAATTTTGCTCATCTAAGATTATATCAGGTTGTTAATAATATTTTCGCATCTATTAAAGCAACCTAGGATATCCAATTTCAGTTGATCAATCCTAAAATCAGAGTTAAATCAATCTAGATGAAGAACATAAAGATAAATCCTAACAGGGTTTTAATCCTATCAATTTCTCATCGAACCCTAGAACTTCCCAAAACCTAACAAGCAAACTACTCAGACATGGTGATTGAAACAAACATCATGAATGAAATAAATTGCATTAAAAAGATAGAGTTAGAGATACAAAAGGGTTTCGAAATCTCTGAAAGTCTGAAGCTCTCCCAAATCTCTCCTCCTCCAAGTCTCAATATAAAATCCAAGATAAAAACATGAAAACCTAAGGAAAAACTATTTATATTGTCTAAAAATCGGATTGGGCCTTGGTGTAAACTTCTGGGCTTTTTGGGCCTAAGAGGAATTTTTTCAATCTTCTCGTCAGACACGATCATGTCGATCGACACACAGGACCGTGTCGATCGACACAGCCTTGAAAACTCGACTCTGACTTTATCACTTCGGCTCCTCTTTCCTCGATGCTCCAAAATGCTCCAATCGTCATTCACCCTACAAAGACTCTAAAACAATAGAAAAATACCAAAAAGACTCTATGAAAAAGGACTTATATCATGGTTGAAAACGGGTAAAAACCATGATATATCACTATTTTTTCACAATCAAAATTCTTTTCAATTATTCTTAAATTCTTGATTTTTAAGAGTTCACTAGTCTATTTATTCTACTATAGAAAATTCGATAAAGCGAAATTCCTAAATTCGAAAAATCACTGACTTACCCAAATCGTTCCGAAAAATTTGTGTATATATATATATATAGTTATCGTAGATAATTTGTATTCAAGTAAGATATTTGTTATATTTTCCTAAACACTATAGATAAATTATATTTTCGTAAACACTATAGATATTTGTTATTATTCATTCATAAACACTATACTTAAGTTTTCTTCCGCATCTATCCAAGGCCCAAACACAATCAAACAACTAATTTATCCAAAAATCAAAATTATTAAACCCGAGTTAACAAATTAAACTAAATTAAACAAGTGACCGAGTATACAAATTTAGAAATTCGGTATGACATATAAAATGTATGTAAGCTGTTTAAAATATAAATAAACTATATATTACGTAACTAAACTAATTCCATATATAGATATAAATTATCGTAAATTATTTAGGTAAGTGACCGAGTATACAAATTTAGAAATTTGGTATGACATATAAAATGTATGTAACTTGTTTAAAATATAAATAAACTATGGACTACTTAACTAAAATAATTCCATATACACAAATAAATTATCGTAAAATATTTAGACAAGTGACCAAGTATACGAATTTAGAAATTTGGTATGGCATATAAAATGCCATAAACGTATGTAAGCAGTTTGAAATATAAATAAACTATGTTTTACGTAGCTAAAATAATTGCATATATATAGATAAATGATCGTCAATTATTTAGGCAAGTGACCGAGCATACGAATTTAGAAATTCGATATGGCATATAAAATGCCATAAAATGTATGTAAGCTGTTTAAAATATAAATAAAATATGTATTACGTACGTAAAATAATTCTATATATATAAATAAATTATCGTAAATTATTTAGGGAAGTGACCGAGTATACGAATTTAGAAATTCGGTATGGCATATAAAATGCAATAAAAACGTATGTAAGCAGTTTGAAATATAAATAAATTATGTTTTATGTAACTAAATAATTTCAAATATATAAATAAATTATATTAGATAATTTACGCAAGTGACCGAGTTTACCAATTTAGAAATTTGGTAAAACCAAATTTTCTATAATGAAATAGATAGGCTAATAAGTCCTAAAATATTATAATAGAAACAAATTACAATCATTATTATTTTAGTAAAATAAATTGAAAGTTTAGCGGTTGTGAAAAGATAAATCGTATGATTCTATTAAAATACTTTATAAATTTTATTAAATTTAGTAAAATTAAAAAAATATTTGAAAAGAATCTTGCTTTGCAGATCAATGATTTTTTTTTTGTAGAAAAGAGAAATTTTAAGAAATGCCAGTTTTCAAATACCATTTTTCAAAAATGCCACATTTTCAAAATCTTTGCAAAAACGCCTATTTTCAAAATTATTTATTCATTATATCATTTATGTTTGGGTTAACTATGTTTTATTAGGGTTTAGTTACGATGGTTTAGGAGTCAAAAGATTTTTTAAGGTTTCGAATTTTAAGATTTAAGCTCTAAAAATTCATAATTTGTGGCATTTTTTGCAAATGAACAACCAATATGGCATTTTTGCAATTGTTTGGAAAAAGTTTTATAGCATTCTAAAATAACTTTTTTTTTTATGGTTTACAACTTATTAACATTTAATCAAATTATAATATAGTAACGACACTAATATTCTTAAAAAAAATTCAACCAGTCAATCATTAAATTTATTAAAACTAAATGCAAGGAGAAGAAAAATAAGGAAAATGGGACGAAAAAAGAATATTATGGATACGGTATGACCAAATAGGTCATGACTTATCACTAAGCGATGCAGAGATTCTTTAATCGGAAGGTTATGACTATTCAATGAAATTAATTAGAGACATGAACGACAACAAAATAATCAACGTTGTATCCCTTCACCATTTCAATGGACTCTATATAATCTCTGTCTAAAAACTCAGATAATCACATCATTATCGCCTTAAAAAAACAAACAAAATTCATCATGGCTTCTCCTTTTTCTTCACTTTTCTCAAACACTCCTTCTTCTTCTTCTTGGTCTTCATCACCTTCTGTAATGATAACAAGAGAAGAGTTTAATGCTTTTCACAAAATCGATAGAACTTTATTCACTCGTCTTGTCTTTGGTCTAAACCGAGACATGAACCAGTCGAATCAAGTAATTGGTTTTCTCTTCTTGCTTGAACAAAACCATTACGCTCGTAACTTAATCTCTTCTCTTGTCTCATTACCAGACGCATTCATCGATGCGGTGGCTAACGAAACCGTTGTTTGTTTAAGTTTCTTATACAACAAAGATTACTTCTCATCAATGTTCTTCGGTGCGAACAACAACAACTACAACTATGATCAATCGGTTATACCTTTGGTCATACGTATTACTGGAGGCAGGCTTAGTCTCTGTGTTATCAACCAAAACCGTGAAAGGTTACTCCTTGGATTGAGAAACGTTTTGACCGATGTCTGCCACCGAGCTTTCGAAGATCTCTGCGCCAGAGCGGAGAGGTGTAACAAGGAGAAGATCTTGGCTTTGGAAAGAGAGAAAGCCATTGAGAATTTGAAGAAAATCAGGTTAAATGTTCCTCAAGGAAGCTCAAGTAAGTTAAGTGTCCAACAAGAAACCACTCACAAGCCGAGTGTTCAGCAAGTATGGGTTCCTACTCGTCCTTCTGTTGAAGAAGAACCAAACAAGGTGGCGGAAGAGAAGGCGGAGGAGGAGGAGGTGGTGATTGCGCCGGATGATAGGACGGTTTTCCTGACGTTTTCGAAAGGATATCCGATTTCCGAAGAGGAAGTTAGGGTGTATTTCACGAGGAAATTTGGGGAAGTGATAGAAGAGACAGTAATGCAAGAAGTGGAAGAGAATGAGCAGCCACTGTATGCGAGGATGGTGTTGAAAATGCGTTATGTGTCGAAGATGGAAGAGATTGTGTGTGGAAGAAACAGAAACAAGTACACCATTAATGGTAAACATGTTTGGGCTCGCAAATATGTTCGCAAAAACCTTACTTCTTCTGCTTCTCCCTCCTCCTCACAGATCTAAATCTCTCTCTTACAATCTCTCTACTTTTTATTTACGAGTTAAAAAACAAAAAAACAAAATTATGTACTTCGTTCTTATTATCACCGCACTAGCTATAATTATAATTTATACATTTCTTAACCATATTTTTATTAGTCTTTTTTTTTACTTAAGTTGTTCTTTTTATTGAATCGTACAAATGACAACCCCTAAACTTTAGACGTTGTCTTTCTTTCCAATAACCCTATAGTGTCTCTTCGTCTTTTCTTCACATTCACGATACCAGCGGAAGAAACATTAACCGTCACTTATCAACGAATAAATATCGTGGTAATCCATCCTCCTTCGCTGAAGAAATCCAACTATGGAGAATTAAGAAAGGTCGATTCTCGTTCTCCCTCGACGTGTGCCTCGTTCTCTCTCGAAGAATTCCTACCCAATATATTTTTAAGTTAAACAAGATATATTTTTCTAAAATTTGACCCAATTACATATAGAATATGTTCCATGTCGGTTTCGATTTCTAAGAGCTTCCTGTTTTGCAAGTTGTTTCTGTTTTACCTAAAGAAATTTCGATTGTGAAAAATAGATTATATGAGAGTCTATCAAAATATCTTACTTGAATACGAATCATCTATGACATATAAAATGTCACACACATATGTAATCAATTCAAAATATCAATAAATTGTGTTGTACGTAACAAGAATAATTCCATAAATAAAAATAAAGTATCGAGTATTATTTAGGCAAGCGACGAGAGTTTTCGAATTTAGAAATTTGATTTTATCAGATTTTCTATGAGGCAATAGATCGTGTAATGAACCTATAAAAAAAATAAAAATAAAAGAGAATTAAAAGAATTTATTATTGTGAAAAACAATTTATATGATAGTCTGTCACAGTATCTTTCTTGAATACAATCATCTATGACATATAAACGGTCATACACATATAAATTATGTTGTATAACTAAAATTATTCCATAAATAAATTACTGAGAACTATTTAAGAAAGTGACCGAGTGTCCGAATTTAAAAATTCGATTTTACCAGATTTTCTATGATAGAATAGATTGTCTAATAAATTCTGAAAAACTAAATCATAAGTAAATTATAGTCTTTATTATTTTAGTAAAATAAATAAAAAGTTTAGAATCTTATGATATTCTATCAAAATAGTTTATAAATTTTTTTATATAAATTTTAAAAAATTGAATAATATTCCTCTTTGTTATTAGTATATAACATTCCGAAAAATATTACTTTGTAAAACAATGAGTTTTTTATTTGAAAACATTTTATAGCATCCTATATATAATAAATGAATTCCTGACGCATCATCATCCATTGTTTTGACACCTCATCTTAACAAAGAATATATTATTATGATTGTTATTAAGCTTTTTCCTCTAATCGAGTTCTTATAAATTCCAAGAACAATAAATATTATGCCATAGGTAGCGAGTAAATAACGGATTCAATAATTTGTTAATGAGTAAATCTTTAAACGCATCGTCAAATTCACTTTTTAGTTTATATTAGTTTTAGAAGATGACACATATTTATACTTATAATAATTTGTTTTCATAAGTTCTGTAATGATTTTGTAAACTTGTTTCGGATATCAATAATACTGTTCAGTCAGAACAAAATAAATATTAATTACGCCATAGATTTTTTTAGGTTCACGTGAAACATGTTCACACAATTGTTAATGCTCAGTTTTTTTTCTCGTTTCAATTCTTCGTATGTCTTTATATTCATATCACTTTTATTATTTTTGCTAAATCGTCACAACTTCACATTTAATCTACATTTATTACTAACATTGATCACTTATAGATATATGTATATGTGAAAAGCTTTATCCATGAATATATAAGTTTTATAGAGAGAGTTCAAAAGATAGATGACCAAATCTCCATAAATCCCACTACGCTTACAAGTTTTTTTTCCATTATGAGAGAGATATATACAACCGGTAAATAGATACAAATTGCAAGTCATGTCACAAATTGCATTAGGTGGCGGAAAGAAAATGGCAGAAAGAAGAAGTTTGGAAGATCAAATTCTGGAATTCTCATAACCTAATTCTTATGTCACAATGTTTTTTTCATGGTCTTTTAAGATCATACGTATGTGTTACAATGTTCTCTCCATGATAGGCGGTTATGTGGGGATCGTTAACGCCTAGCTATGCCTAGGATTAGGTCTATAAACACTAACGTTATCCTGATTTTTGGTAAGTAATCCAAATTCGTTAATGATTTTTATCTTTACATCGATTAAACAATAACAAATGGTTATGATAATCATTTTTGTTTCCGCCATCTTACCACCGAAGTAATTCAAGTACCATAGCCACATTAATCTACACATTTAATATATAATGGGATGCAAAAGTACAATTGAACAAAGAGCATTGAGGAGATTTGAAAAACATTGTACTGTTGTTATTGTGCTTTTTTTGTGGATGTCGAGAACATGATTTGCAGGTAACGGAGAAGTATTCGTTTGGTTTATGATAGAAATAATATTATCTATGAATAAAACAATTACCAAAAACTAAATTGAGAATCATTGTGAATTTGCACCTTCATAGTAGTAGTGACGCACATGTGAATCTTCTGTTGGGCCGTTACTTTAGCATTAAGATAAATGATCAATAGAGTGTATTATGTTGTTCTTTCATGATAATGGTCTCAGAAATTTTAATACCGTTTGCAGATTTCAAAATTTTGCATGACCAAGTGAAGAATCTAGCAGTTCCTCAAGAGAAATAGCTGGAATAAGATAATAAACATTGGAGAAATGGGCGATTTGATGCATAGAAAGTGAACTACCGCTGTTTGAGTATCAAGCCAATAGGTAACCCTATGAAAATCACTTTGCTTCCGATCCAATGTAATATATACAACAAATTAGATAAGTTTTACATATAAGATCATCTTACGTATATGCGTTATAGGGGCTTAGTGATACTAATGTTGATTACGAGCAAATTAATATTGAAACAAAACGGTGTTTTGAAAACACCTCCCCTTTTTACCAAAATCTTATATTCAAAATTTGTTAAAAACAACCACGTGTATAAGCGGATACTGTTCATCTAGTTCTAAAATAATATTAACCTTTTTATCATTTAGTCAATATGTTGCATTGAAAATGTTTTTGTATTTTGTAAATTTTTTATGATATAATAAGGTATTTGTTTTGTCGAAAAAAACAAATAGTTTCAACTATAACATGATAACAACACTAATACAATTCACTCGATTACAAATTCTAAAAAAAAAAATCAACCAAACAATCATTAAATTCATTAAAATTAAGGGTTAATTAGAAAGCTGTAATTTGATAATTGAATTTAACTAAATAGAAGAGAGAAAACATATTCGGACGAAAAAATATTAAGGAAAGTATCAATAAATCAAAAACATATATCCTTCTCATCTCTCAAAAATTTTAAAAATTCTAAAAAATTAATGTAAATACTAAAAAAATATATTCTTTTCATCTCTAAAAAATTGTCATTGTCTTTATCTCTGAAAAATATATTGTCCTGCAAACAAAATATGATTAGATAAAAAAACAGCCAGAAAAGATGACAAAAACAATATGATGTAACACTTAACTATTTAATTTTTTTTTTTGTCACACTTAACTATTTAATAATATAGTTGAATATTATCAAATTTACATATTCTTAATAACATAGTTGACTATTTTCGAAACTATATATTGTATTGATCTCAGGAGATAGTTAGCTACCTCACACTAGTTTGTAACTATCTAAAATATAGTTAAGTATTTTTATAGCATAGTTGTCTATTTTATCAGTTTCATAATATAGTTGACTACTGACGAAAGGGTTTTACCCGGTTTATAATTCAAACCTTGAATCACTAATTCGATGCAGAATAGTTAGGTTCGTTCAAAGAGACCAGCAATACACTCTAATCTTATGGAATACCAATTCAGCTAAGCAATCAAGTGGTTTTAAGTTGTCACGATTAATCAAGCAATTAAAGTAAATTCGGTATAAACAAATGATATTAAAAACGTTAGGTCTAGGGAAAGTATCTCAGGGATCAGATCATCAAGAACCAAGCAATTATTCATGATATCAATTAAGAACCAATCTAGAACTCAACCATAAAATTAAGAGGACCCACTGTCGTGGCATCAACTACTTCATCAATCAATCTGTAACGCCCGTGAACCAAATGGGGATTTTTGGTTGGGTGTGGCGGTCGACACAGGTGTGTATGTCAATCGACACGTGAGTTTTGGACTTGTGAGAAGTCGGGTTGGGTGTTGTGTCGATCGACACAGGGGTTGTGTGTCGATCGACACGAGTCAAAATCAGACCGACGGTTTCGGTTTCTGATTGCCGGTTTGGGGAGCGGTTTAGGGGACACCCTAGGGTTTGTATAAAAGGTTGGTGCAGTCGCGTTTGTCCTCGTTTTGGCCAAAAAATCAGAGAGAAAGAGGGTTTGAGAGAGAGTCTTTTGATCAAAGGAGTTGTGTGAGGTTTTGTTAGTGAGAACAGCTTCTGTTCAGAAGTTTGAGAGGGAAAATGGCTGTGCTATTCAAGGTGGCTTGGGGTGAAACTTGGTGGGTAAGTTTTCCGATCTCTGGTCTTGATATAGGCGAAAACGGTTTGTCATTTCGTTGATTATTCGTCGAGTTATGGCTGTTTGAACTCGATGGGTCTGTGCAGATAGGTTGTCTGCGATCAGTCGGCTTTGGGGTTGATTTCCGATCGAACCAGAAGGATTCTGGAGGCGATCCGCATATCGACGCGTAGCTGTGTATGTCTAGTTTCCAGAACAGTCATCCATTTTGGTTTTGGACCAGTGGTTCTTCGTGTACAAGTCTTTTTGTAACCGTTGGTCTTATTCTCATTTCGATTCTTCGAGATGAGTGCGTGATCGTGGGATTGTGTGGGCATAGGGATTGATGGAATGCTTTTGCTTGGTGTTCGTGTGTTTTGGTTGGAATTGTGCAGGTGACTCGACGAATCGCGACAGATTCGAGCCACGAGAAGATAGGCTCGTTTCTGGGTTGTCGTGTCTATCGACACCAGGGTGGTGTGTCGATCGACATGGGCAGAGTCATATCGATCGACACCAGGGGGCGTGTCGATCGACACAGGGTCCCTGTACTTGTTCGTGTTGGTTGTTCTTGTTGTTTGCTTGTGTGCTCATCCTGGTATTGTATTGATTGTTATGTCTATACTTAAATAACCCATAGACGGGATGACCGCGTCGCTGAGTATTTGTGATAATACTCACGCAACTCTTTTTGCCATGTGTTGCAGTTAAAGAGAAAATGTGATCGTGGAATCATGGCCAGGAAGGAGAGATGATCTAGGGTCTCGTATGGCTGTGTGCTGTTGTAGAATTGCTAGGTTGCTAGTGAATTCTGAGTTGTAGTTAATTGGTTTATTGGTTATTGGTTATTGTTTGGATTGTTGAATTGAACCGGTTAGAATTCAATTAAGTATGGGATTAGTTGAATTGGTTTTATTTGGTTATTGACTGGTTTGTTACTATTTAGTTAATTGTTCCGCGTTGCTTATTGTATTGACCTAATTGAGAATTATTATCTGTGATGATAATAATCTGAAGGGAAATTTTTTTAAAAAATTGGGTCAGGTCGTTTCAATTTGATATCAGAGCTCTAGCGGTTCTAGGGCTAGATTTTAATTGATTATGTGAGTTAGTCAATTGATTGTTGTGTGGTTATGGAGTCCTAGATCATCTCTTCCGAGCCTTCAATGAGATTCCACGGTAAGTGTTTTACGACTTGTTGTTTTTTTAGTACTTAGTAGTCTGCTTGTGAGTGCAGAGTGATGGCTAGAGTAGATAGAGGCAAAGGTCGTGGGGGCCGTGGTGGTCATGGTGGGCGCGGGCGAGGACTTGTGAGTGAGTCAGATGCCGCGAGTGCGGCCTAGGAGACCACACAGGAGCAGGTGGCGGACTCGCAGGCGTTTCAGGAGGGGTATGTGGGTGAGACTGCTACGAGTGCCAATGTGAGGGCTGGTGGGACTAGTGTGGGTCCAGATGTAGCTGGTGGTGCGGGGGGCCCAGGTGGGGGTGCTCCTACAGGTAGGGCCTAGGACCGAGATGATCGCTTGGCGGGTTTGCTGCAGTTGATTCTGGAGCGGTTACCAGGTGGGGTACTGGCTCCGGGTCAAGCTCCGGGAGTGCAGCCAGTAGTGGCTAGTGGTCAGCCGGGAGTGGCTGGGGTTCAGCCGGGAGTGGCTGGGGTTCAATCGAGAGTGGCTGGGGTGCAGCCGGGAGTGATGGTTGTAGAGGAGGTTCCATCCTACCTGAGGATGATGGAGCAGATGCAGAGGATTGGCACCGGATTTTTCTCGGGTAGTGCCAAGCCTGAGGATGCTGATGAGTGGCGGCGGAGGTTGGAGCGAAACGTTCGCTCTATCATGTGTCCTGAAGGATACAGAGTTGATCTGACGGTTCATTATCTGGATGGTGACGCGCATCTCTTGAGACGACCCAACCCGTCAAAATAAAAAAAAATTTCGACCCGGATCACTATTATCACAAATAGTGATCTTCGACGGTCCAATATAACAACAATGCGGAAACAAACGAATAAACAATCAACAAGATTATTATTTAACAAGCCCATACTTATTAAATTACTACATCAATTCAGTCAATTCAGTTCAACAATCAATATAGTTCTAGAATTGCTAACACCCTAGCAATTCTACTTAAACACGAAAACGAGACTCTAGATCATCCCCTCGTCCTGGCCATGATTCCACGATCAAACCTTCTCTTTACCTGCACCACATGGTTATAAGAGATGCGTGAGTATTATCATAAATACCCAGTGAGACGGTCATCCCATCAACAGACTAATTAAATATAAGCATAATAATGCTATAATATCAGGATGAACAATCAACACGAAAACAGCACAATCGCGTAAAAACAGCCTGTGTCGATCGACACACCAACCCGTGTCGATCGACACCAACTCCGACACTCATGTCCGTCAGCACACCATCCTGGTGACCTACTGACACCGTGTCGATCGACACACCCATATGTGTCGATCGACACACAAAACCCAGAAAATTCGCACACGCGATTTTCTGCACAATAATCCATCATTTAACACGAAATCGATCCCAACAACACACAATCATATTCTAACACTTCTTATGCTTATACGAGCCTATGGTCACGCACTCACCTCGATTGGAAAGGATAAAGAATTCAAAAGTGTTCAAGAACACCAAGAACACGCACGTTCCAAAGAACTCAACACACGCGACGAACGGCTACACCAAAATCCAAGCGGAAGACGGCTCTGGAAACTAGACGCACAGAGCTACACAACGGTGTGTAGAACGTCCGCTAATTCGCAACGGTTCGTCGGGAAAACAGCCCGCAAGTTCGACAATCCGAACTGGAACAGAAACGACACGTTGAACAAGAACGCACACCGAGAACGGAACATTCATCGGAATCAAGATCGGAAACCCGATCTGAAAACTAGACAGAGAGATCTTTTTAACCGTATATAGATCGCTCTCTAGGTCCTTCTGGTTCGACGGAAATTAAGCCCGTAATCTCGATGATCGGCGATGATCGGAACTGGAAACAGAAACAACCCATTGAACAAGAACACAAAGTATCCGATGAACGGATACTCCAAATCCGGATCGGAAAAAGGTTCTGGAAACTAGACAGAGAGAGCTTGCTAACCGTATATAGATCGCTTTCTGGGTCCAAACGATTCGACGGTAATACTCCCTCGAATTGAACTGATCGCAGTTGAAGGCTGCACAAACCGCCCTCATTAAAACGATCATAACTCAACGAATGCACCACCGATTCACAAACGGTTTTCTCCTGAATCAAGATAAAAGAGTGGAGAACGTACCCACAAAATTTCAGCCTGATCCGACGTGAATTACCCGGCCGATCGTCTCCTCCAATATCCGAACAGAAGCTGCCTTCAAACCAAGAACACTTCACTCTCTCTCAACTCCTCTCTCTCTCTCTCAAACATCTCAAAACTCTGAGAAACCTCTCTCTATAACCCCTGCCGACACTCCTCTTCCTTTTATAGACAAACTCCCATGGTTTTTCCTAAACCAAAACCGCAAACCGTTGCTTCAAAACCGAATCCGTCGGTTTACACGACCAAAATTACAATAATTTGGATCGCGGTCGTTACATCTCTGGTGGAGAGGTGTTGGGGCCAGAAGGGTACAGGCCGAGATGGTCTGGGAGGATTTCTTGGCTGAGTTCAATGCTAAGTATTTCCCGCAGGAGGCGGTGGACCGGATGGAGTCGAGGTTTTTGAACCTGGCTCAGGGAGATCGATACATGCTGGTAGGGGCATGGAGGGCGAGCAGGCCCAGGTGAGGAGGTTCCTAGGGGGACTTCGAGCTGACTTGAGGACTCGCTGTAGAGCGAGTAAGTTTTCCACGAGGGTGGAGGTGGTTGAGATGGCTGCGTCGATTGAGGAGGATCTGAGGGATCAGGTTGTGGTTGGCAGCCAAATCGTTCAGATGAAGAAGCCGCTGCAGCAGCCGGTTATGAGCAAGGGCGGTGACCTTCGCAAGGACAGAAGAGGAAGTGGGATGATACTTCAGGATCGAGTCAGAGTGGTCAGGGATGCTACGGGTGTGGGAGCATGTTTCACAAATTGGTGAGCTGTCCTAGGAAGGACGAGGCTAGAGATACTCGGTTCTGTTATAACTGTGGTGAGTCGGGACACATCAGGCCAAAATGTCCTAAGCTGCGGCAGACGACGGGTGGAGGAGGAGATTTGGGAACCAGAGGCTAAGATGAAAGCAAGGTTCAGGAGATGGTTCGAGGAGTGGGCCCAGGATTGAGCTTGTTTTCATGGATTCCAGTTTCAGAGTTTAGCATGTTGCTATGTGGTTTTTGGAATTATGTATTTCGTTTGTAGCATGTTACATTTGAGATTTAATAAGATGAGTATTTCTTATGGATTGAAATTTATAAATGTGTATTCTTATGGTTGGAGATTTATAGGATGAGGATTTCCTATGGTTGGTCTTGTGTTATCATGAGTATTCATGTTGGGGGTTGTAAATCGAGGTTTTATGAGGATTTAAAACTAGTCTATTTCTAAGGGTCTGAGAATAGAGGTTTTATGAGGATTTAAAACTTGTCTATTCTGTGAGACCGTAGTGCAACACCCTGGGTGATTGGATTGTTTAGAGATGACCTGAGGATTGGTCATGGATGAGATGATATTCCGGGATAGTGGAGTGTCATGTTAGAGTTTACCTGAGCATTGGTAATGGATGTGATGATATTCCGAGTATTGGGATGTCAGGTTGAGACCAAGTGAGGTAGTTCTAGTCAGAGATGCTATAGGCGTTAAGAATTGATTTCTCTAGGGAATGAGGATTTTCCCGAATAACTCATTTGGAGATGAGGATTTCTCCAGGAGGGATGAGGATTTCCCTGTATGTTAATGAGGGATGAGAATTTCCCTTAGTAATAGGAGATGAGGATTTCTCCAGGAGGGATGAGGATTTCCCTGAGTGTTACTGAGGGATGGGGATTTCCCTTAGTAATACTGAGAGAGAAGTATTTTCTCGATGGGATGAGGATTTCCCTGTGGGGGTTACTGGGGGATGAGGATTTCCCTTAGTAATACTACGAGATGAGTACTTCTCTAGAGGGGATGAGGATTTCCCTGTATACCGCTAGCTCGACGGACTGTGTGTTTTGACAGTGTCAGTGGTATAGTGCACCGATAGCTCAAAGGACGTATTCCTGAGAGTGTGAGTGGTGTGGTTATGCGATATGAGTTATGAGTTGAGAGTAATCAATGTCTGAAACGTGGCTATGTGCATAGGGCTAGATGTAGACCTCAGAGATCGGGAGAGGGTCTCGGATGTTGCTGGCCGGGGTGGTCAAGGGTGTTGACCGTAGTGTGACGGTGTGGAGTGATTCGAGGGTGGATCTTTAGTGGTGCTGACCGGATTGGTCAGGATTGCAGCCGTGGCGAGACGGGGCAATGTGGCTAGTATGAGACTAGCGGAGCTCGGGGATCAGGTGAGATCGCGAGTGGTGCTGACCGGGTTGGGTCAGGAGGGTGTGGTGGATGTCGAGTCTAGGGTTTTGCTTACGTTTAGAACTTGGTTCGGACAACTCTGGTAGCATGTGTAGCGCCGTTGGTCGTACATGTTCTTGTTTGATTGTTGTGCGATCATTTGGTTCAATTTAGGGTCAACGGTTGGTTGTGCATGTTCTTGTTTGATTGTTGGGCGATCAATCGGGCAGCCCTAATCCGGACCAGGGGGCGTTGCATCGTTGTTTGCTTGGTGCTCGTGTGTTGTGGTTGGAATTGTGCAGGTGACTCGACGAATCGCGACAAATTTGAGCCACGAGAAGACAGACTCGTTTCTGGGTTGTCGTGTCGATCGACACCAAGGTGGTGTGTAGATCGACACGGGCAGAGTCATATCGATCGACACCAGGGGGCGTGTCGATCGACACAGGGTCCCTGTACTTGTTCGTGTTGGTTGTTCTTGTTGTTTGCTTGTGTGCTCATCCTGGTATTATATTGATTGTTATGTCTATACTTAAATAACCCGTAGACGGGATGACCGCGTCGCTGAGTATTTGTGATAATACTCACGCAACTCTTTTTGCCATGTGTTGCAGTTAAAGAGAAAATGTGATCGTGGAATCATGGCCAGGAAGGAGAGATGATCTAGGGTCTCGTATGGCTGTGTGCTATTGTAGAATTGCTAGGTTGCTAGTGAATTCTGAGTTGTAGTTAATTGGTTTATTGGTTATTGGTTATTGTTTGGATTGTTGAATTGAACCGGTTAGAATTCAATTAAGTATGGGATTAGTTGAATTGGTTTTATTTGGTTATTGACTGGTTTGTTACTATTTAGTTAATTGTTCCGCGTTGCTTGTTGTATTGATCCAATTGAGGATTATTATCTGTGATGATAATAATCTGAAGGAAATTTTTTAAAAAAAATTGGGTCGGGCCGTTTCACAATCTAACACCCTAAACTGTCGTTTGAGATTACAAAGAATGATGAGCATTAAAAAGATAGGATCGATTTGTTCACAAGTCGCCTTAACTTCATCTGTCGTTGGCTAAGGACGAATCGCCCATTTATGTTAATTCAAGCAATTCACAACACTTTTGATGAGTAAATTAAACTTAAAATCAAAGGCTAGGTGATCAAGCTAGTCTAGGCGTTACGATCAACAATAGATGGTGATATCAAATATATTTCAAAACATATCTATGCTTAGTTCGCGAATCCCTAATCCCATCGAACCTTTAACCTAACTTGAGAGATTAATCGCACATGATAAATCGAAACACAGCAAATGAGATAAGAAACTTCATCGATAAATAAATAGAAAAGATAAAGAGTTTAGAAAACTTCAACAGAAGATGGAAGACAATCTTCAATCTTACAAAACTCTAAAAACAAAGTATCAATCCCTCTCTCACTCGTGTTTTTCTTTCTTTCTCTCGTTCGTATCGTGTTTCTGCCCCCTTTCAGAGTCTCGAAAATATCTCCTTTTAAAGGAGACTTAGGCGGCTGGAATCAATTAGGGAAACCCTAGGTGGCGAAAATAGGTTTAATGAAAATTTCTAAAAGTGGATCTTATGCGGAGCAGGTCTAGCGATCGGGAGCGGGTGCTCTTTTTCTTCAGAATCTTCTAAAAGATCCAATTTTCCTCTTTTTTCGCCAAGTCCCATTGTGAGTTTCAATCCTCCATTTCAGCCTCCTTTTGACCTAAAATGACTCAAAGTAAAACAAAAGACTCGATAAAAACCTACAAAACAAATGTTAGAATACGCCAAAAATGCATTATATCAACTACAAGAAAATATTGTTGTAATAGTTACTTGTTTACACAAACATAGTTAACTATGTTCAGAACGTAATTACCTATTATAGTCTTCATAATGAAAAAAAGTAACATATATAATTAACTATTATCAGAAACATAGTTACATATTATAGTTTACAGAATGACAAAGAATTAATTAACTATTATCAGAAAACATAGTTACCTATTATACTTTTTTTTAACAAAGTTATCTCTAACAATGGTTCGATTTGACTAGGAGAGGGGACGACAATGGAGAGTTTAATGGACGAGAAAAAACATCATCTTAATCCATAATCAAAGCTTTTTCTATGGGAAGAGAGAGAATAAGAGGATTTAGGGTAGTAAGTAAGTAAGAGAAGGAGAGAAGAATAAGAGGATTTAGGGTTCTTGTTTGTTTTTATTTAGTGTAATTAGACTTAAATTTTTTTTTTTTTTCAAGGTTAAAACTGACTAATAAGTTAAGCCTAAAATAGTAATTATAGGTATTGTAAATGTTACTTACCTAATTAGAATTTAGGGTACGTTATATATTTATTTTTTGGTGTAAAGGATATTATATATGCTAATTTCTCTAAAATTAAATGCAAAGGGAAGAAAAATTAGGAAAATGAGACAAAAAAAGAATATTATGAATACGGTATGACCAAATGGTTCATGACTTATCACAAAGCCATGCAGAGACTCTTTAGATTGGAAGGTTATGACTATTCAATGAAATTAATTAGAGATATGAACGACAACAAAATAATCAACGTAGTATCCCTTCACCATTTCAATGGACTCTATATAATCTCTGTCTAAAAACTCAGACAATCACATCATTATCGGCTTAAAAACAATCAAACAAAAACCATCATGGCTTCTCCTTTTTCTTCCCTTTATTCAAGCATTCCTTCTTTTTCTTCTTGGTCTTCATCATCTCCTGTGATGATAACAAGTGAAGAGTTTAATGCTTTTCACAAAATCGACAGAACTCTATTCACTCGTCTTGTCTTTGATCTAAACCGAGACATGATCGAATCGACTCAAGTGATTGGTTTTCTCTTCTTGCTTGAACAAAACCATTACGCTCGTCACTTAATCTCTTCTCTTGTCTCATTTCCAGACGCATTCATCGATGCGGTGGCTAACCAAACCATTGTTTGTTTAAATTTCTTATTCAACAAAGATTACTACTCATCAATGTTCATAGGTGCGAGCAACAACAATAACAACTATGATCAATCGCTTATACCTCTGATCATACGTATCACTGGAGGCAGGCTTAGTCTCAGTGTTATCAACCAAAACCGTGGAAGTTTACTCCGTGGATTGACAAACATTTTGATTGATGTCTGTGACCGAGCTTTCGAAGATCTATGCGAGAGAGCGGAGACGTATAACAAGGAGAAGATCTTGGCTTTGGAAAGAGAGAAAGCCATTGAGAATTTGAAGAAAATCAGGTTAAGTGTTCCACAAGAAACCACTAACAGGCCGAGTGTTCAACATGTAAGGGTTCCTACTCCTACTCCTACTCCTGTTGAAGAAGAATCAAACAAGGTGATGGAGGAGACGGTAGAGGAGAAGGAGGCGGTGATTGCGCTGGATGATAGGACGGTGTTTCTGACGTTTTCGAAAGGATATCCGATTTCGGAAGAGGACGTTAGGGTTTACTTCACGAGGAAATTTGGGGAAATAATAGAAGCGGTAGAGATGCAAGAAGTGGAAGATAATGAGCAGCCATTGTATGCAAGGATGGTGTTGAAGATGTGTTGTGTGTCGAAGAGGGAAGAGATTGTGTGTGGAAGAAGCAGAAACAAGTACACCATTAATGGTAAACATGTTTGGGCTCGCAAATATGTTCGCAAAAACCTTACTTCTTCTGCTTCTCCCTCCTCCTCACATATCTAAATCTCTCTACTTTTTATTTACGAGTTTAAAAAATAAAAAATAAAAAAAAATATGTACGTCGTTCCTATTATCACCGCACTATAATTATAATTTATACATTTTACTTGTTCTTTTTATTGAATCGTACAAATGACAATCCCTAAGCTTTAGACGTTGTGTCTTTCTTTCCAAAAACCCTATAATGTCTCTTCGTCTTTTCTTCACATTCACGAGACCATCGGAAGAAACATTAACCGTCACTTAGCAACGAATAAATATCGTGGTAACCCATCCTCCTTCGCTGAAGAAACCCAACTTTGGAGAATTAAGATGGTCGATTCTCCTTCTTCTCCCTCGACGTGTGCCTTGTTCTCTCTCGAATGATTCCTACCCACACACGTGTGCAATACGGTTTTAAGTTAAACAAGATATACTTTTCTAAACTTTGACCTAGTTACAAATAGCATATGTTACATGTCGGTTTCGATTTCTAAGAGCTTCCTGTTTTGCAAGTTGTTTCTGTTTTAACTAAAAGAAATTTCGATTGTGAAAAATAGATTATATGATAGTCTATCAAAATATCTTACTTGAATACAAATCATCTATGGCATATAAAATGTCATACACATATGTACTCAATTCATAATATCAATAAATTATTCGGCTCTCCTCGGTAAACAAGCATGGCGCATTCCTTAACTCCCCAAATTCCTTGCTGTATAAGCTTCTCAAAGGATGATACTTTCCAAATGATGACTTCACACATGCTTGCACTGGCTCTAAACCTTCATATGGCTGGAACTCAATTTTACATGGCCGTGATTTACTCAATCAAGGTCTTCGATGGCAACTTGGTGATGGAAATATCAACGTCTCCACTGAAAAATGGATCCCATCACATCCACTGTTAAGTTTAATGGGCTTCCAACTCAAAACCAATTGGCAATGAGTGGATTGGTCCAAGTCCCTTATATATTAGTACAAATCCCTTCCCACTTTACATGTGGGACATTTATCTTCACCCCCCCCCCCTCCCTCGAGATGATTGTCCTTCTAGCCATCAATCTCGACAGAATCCCAGTCTAGAATTAATTTCGGATCAATTGGGCCTCTTTCGATGGGTTGGATCGAATTTGCTTTGGCGGGGCAGCTTGTTCAGGCTCTAATACCATGTTAAGTTTCATGGGCTTCCAACTTAAAACCAATTGGCAATGAGTAGATTGGTCTAAATCCCTTATATATTAGTACAAATCTCTTCATACTTTAGACGTGGGACATTTATCTTCACACTCCCCCTCGAGATGATGGTCCTTCTATCCATTAATATCGACATAATCCCAGTCTAGAATTAATTTCGGATCAATTGGGCCTCTTTCGATGGGCTGGATTGATTTCGGTTCGGCGGGCAGCGTTCTGATACCATGTTAAGTTTCATGGACTTCCAACTCAAAAACAATTGACAATGAGTGGATTGGTCCAAATTCCTTATATATTTGAACAAATCTCTTCCCACTTTAGATGTAGAACATTTATTTTCACATCCATCTCGATCTCCTGTCTCTGTAATTGACGACCATGACTTACTCGTCAAATACTCGTCAAAGATTTGTGGACCATGAAGCAATGGGATATGACCAAACTCCAACGATTTGGGAATGAGGATGCATGAGAGATACAACAAATCTACATCCCAAAATATCCACGTGAAGATAAACTCGGGATTATACCAAAGATCCTGAATACACCGTTAAATTAGGCTATTGGCTTGCATCACAAAGTCGAGAAGAACACACTCAACCACCACTTGGTAACGTAGAAGTGAAGGCAATGATATGGAAACTCTCCTTGTCCCCAAAATTAAAATTTTCTTATGGAGAGCTTTATCTAATGCATTCGGTACAGCTTCATCTTTGTGTAATCGCGGAATTCAGATCGATCCCACCTACTCACGATGTCTACAAGATCATGAAACATCAAACCATATCCTTTTTACTTGTCCCCATGCGATCTACTTGGAATGAGATGAGTCCCCATCTTTTTCAGTAGCATTCTCTTTCTACTAACATAGACGAAAATATGAAACTTTTGTTCGCAGGTTCTAACTCAACCTTGCACAATTATACAACTCTAGCTCATAGATTTTGGCTTCTTTAGAGTCTATGGAAAGCTCGCAGTGATATGATCTTTAATGGCCGACAATGGAGCTCTACTAACATAATTTTCAGGGCCCAATGCGAAGCCAATGAATGGACAAGCGTTTCCATTAAACTACCGACTAATCTTGCTCCTGACGTTGTTGTTGCAGCTGTTGAAAGAAATTAATCATCACTTTCACATGTGCTTCTAGATTGTTTTTGGAGGTTGGTGAAAGAGTACACAAGTCAAAAATAGAAGGTAATGGTTGATGCAGTTTTTGTTGAAGATGAAGAACAACTATTGTTGAAAATAAGAGATGGTGGGTGTCTTGTTTGTCAACAAAAATGTGATGCAAGTTTTCTATAAATTGGGAGAGATCAAGCAATCCCAAAATCATCCCATAGCATAAAAATATTAGAGAGAGTACAAGAGAGAAGTTGCAATATCAAGCCACAAAGAGAGTTGTGAGGTTTTATAAAAATAATAAGTGGTGTGAGATTTGATTTTCTTTCTTAAGTTATAAACTTTGTATTGTGAGTGATTTACAAATAAATATAAGAGTGTTTTGTTTGTTTCAACATTTGGTATCAGAGCGAAGTCGATCCGACCAACTCATATATTTGGTTGTTATTTGGAAGCTTTGTTAAAATCATGGCGGATTTTACTACCTCTATTGAGAAGCTCAATAACAACAATTATGGGTTATGGAGTACTCGTATGAAGTTTTATTTGCTCGGGCAAGATTTATGGGATATCGTGAACGGAGCTGAGCCGACGCCACCAAGAGAAGCAAGAAGCACAGACACAACTTCTGACACCTCAACCTCAACACCGGTACGTCCAGACGCTGTACCGCAAAGATCAGCAGGTGATTCTGACGCCTTATAGAAGTGGAAGGTTAAAGCGGGTAAAGCCATGTACGCTTTAACTGTAGCTGTAGAAGAAGACTTCTTACAACGGATCAAAGATGCCCGAACGCCAAAGGAAGCTTGGGACATATTGACGTCAATTTTTGCAAAGAAGAATGACGCAAAATTACAAAGGCTTGAAAATGAGCTTTTGTCAATCTCCCAGAAGAATATGTTCGTGAGTCAATATTTTTCAAAAGTGAAATCTCTTTGTGATGAGATTTCTAAGCTAGATCCTGAAAATGGAATTACACATACCAGAATGAAAAGAATTATCATTCATGGTCTTAAGCCGGAATACAAGAGTATTATCACGGCGACTCGGGGATGGGCTACCGAGCCAACTTTAGCAGATCTAGAGAATTTGCTAATCAATGAGGAGGATCTAGATAAACCCACGCTTAGCCGACCAACCAACGGTGAAGAGACAGCGTTATTCACCAATAGAAGAAGCATGCAAGTATATGATTACGGCCGACAAGTACGAGGACGAGGTCGAGGTCGGGCCGAAGTCGAGGTCGCGGACGTGGTACCGGGAGATTCAACGGGCAAGAAAGAGATGTTCAAGGAAACCAAGATAGAAGTTTCCATTCAGGGGGAGCTCGAGGAGCTCAAAATAATCATGGTGGTCAGAACCGGTGGCAACAAAATAATAATCAAAGTGATGAATGTTACAACTGCGGCAAGAAGAGACATTATGCAAGGAATTGCTGGTCCAAGAAAATTGAAGGAAATGCTGCAACATCTTCAAGGAATGAAGGCGATGGAGAAAAAGATTGGGAATTTGAAACTTCTTTTTCTATGGAGGAAGTAAACATTGATGATGGACGAAAGCAATATCCAACAGAGGAATTTGCACTTACTGTTGTATGTGATCACTCGGTCGACTACAAGAATGATTGGATCGTTGATTCAGGTAGTTCCAATCATATGACATGAGATATGTCAAAATTGATGAACATCACAAAATACAATGGAGATCGTGTTATTCTAACAGCTGATAACACACAATTACCGATAGCTCATGTTGGCGAGACAAACCTACCACAGAAGTATGGACATGAAGAATTCCAACTCCGAAGTGTTTATAATGTTCCCGGGATGAAGAAGAATTTGTTATCAGTGCCTCAACTGACAACTGCAGGCAACTACGTATTGTTCGGCCCAGATGACGTGAAGGTGTATCGAGATTTAAAAGTCATTGGTACACCATTCGTAGAAGGACCAAAGATGAAGACTATCTATGTGATGTCAGCAGAAGAAGCTTACGTTGAAAAGACCAGGAGAAGTGACACTGGCGACTTGTGGCATGCACGGCTCGGACATGTCAATTACAGCAAATTAAAAGTTATGATGCAGAAGTCAATGTTAAAAGGACTCCCACAACTTGAGATTAACCATGAGATTGTATGTGCTGGATGTCAATATGGGAAGGCGCATCAATTGCCTTACAAGGAGTCAAAATTTAAAGCTAATGAGCCGTTGGAGCTGGTTCATTCAGACTTGATGAGAAAATTCAAACAACCATCAACGCGTGGTTATCAATATTTGATAACCTTCATTGATGATTTTTCAAGATACGTATGGGTTTATTTTCTAAAGCATAAAGATGAGGCTTTAGAAAAATTTAAAGCATTCAAGACCGAAGTAGAACGTGAGCTCGGGAAAAGGATCAAGTGTCTACGCACTGATAATGGTGGAGAATATACTTCAAATGAGTTTAACAACTACCTCAAGGAGGTGAACATCCGGAGACAACTTACTTGTGCAAAAACTCCACAGCAAAATGGAGTAGCCGAAAGGAAGAATCGCCATCTATTAGAAATATGTAGAAGCCTTCTACATGCTAAGAACATTGATACAAGATTTTGGGCAGCATGCATGAAGACGGCAGTTTATATCACCAATAGACTACCACAACCAAGACTGGAGTTTGTTTCACCATTTCAGAAGTTATATGATGTGAAACCAACGGTCAATTACTTTAAAGTATTTGGTTGCGTATGCTATGTTTTTATCGCTGATGACGATCGTACGAAATTTGACAAGAAGGCCGTTCGCTGCATTTTTGTTGGATATGACGAACAAAAGAAAGGCTGGAGATGCTGTGATCCCAACACAAACAAGATATATGTCTCACGAAATGTTGTATTCGATGAGGCATCTTCATGGTGGGCAAACAAGGTCGCGTTACCAGATACACATGAGTTGCAAGAAAAATTACAAACGAAGTTGCAACTAGAATCTTCTCAAAACAATGACGATACAGAAGAACCAAAATCATCGTCAGCTCAATTGAATGAAGGATCCAAGTCGAGAAGCCCTTGGAGAACAGGTGTTCATGAAACACCAGATGAAGTGGAGACTAGTCAACTAGAAGAACAACAACTAGAGCCATTACAACCCCAACTACGAAGATCTACAAGAGAAAGACGACGAAATCCAAAGTACATAAATGCTGCCTATGCCGAAATCAGAGAACCAACTACTTTTGAAGAGGCATCACGGAGTCCAGAATGGAGAAAGGCTATGGAAGAAGAGATTTTGGCACTGAAGCAAAATCAAACTTGGAATTTAGTACCTAAACCTGAAGGTGTTAAACCCATATCCTGCAAATGGGTTTACAAGTTGAAAACTCTTCCAGATGGTACGATCGAACGATACAAAGCTCGATTAGTTGTACGTGGATTCTCTCAGGAGTATGGCATAGACTATGACGCGACATTTAGTTCAGTGGCAAAGATAACTACAGTTCGCGTTTTACTAGCCCTAGCTGCTAGTAAGTCATAGAAATTATGGCAGATGGATGTGAAGAATGCTTTTCTACATGGAGAACTTGATCGTGACATTTATATTGATCAACCTCAAGGATTTGTGAATCAAGAAAAACAAGAGTATGTGTGCAAGTTGAAGAAGGCACTCTATGGTTTGAAGCAGGCACCCAGAGCATGGTATGGGAAGATTGCTGAGTTCTTGGTCCAAAGTGGTTATCATGTTGCCCCAGCAGATTCAAGTTTGTTCGTGAAAGTTCAAGGAGAAAAATTATCCGTTATCCTTGTATATGTAGATGATATAATCATCACCGAAGATGACACGAGCGAGATTCAAAGGACAAGGGAAAACTTGTCAGTTCGATTTCAAATGAAAGAGCTTGGTGAGCTGAAGCACTTCCTAGGATTAGAAGTTGAAAGAACAAAAATTGGTATATTTCTTTGTCAACAGAAATATGCAAGAGATCTCATTCAGAAGTTTGGGTTAGCTGGGTGCAAGCCAATCTCTACACCAATGGAGCCAAACTTGAAATTGTGTGCCTATGATGGGAAAGACTTGGATGATACAAGAATATATCGGCAAATAGTAGGTAGTCTTATCTACCTAACTCTTTCTAGACCAGATATAACTTTTGCCGTAGGCGTTGTCAGCAGGTTCATGCAACAACCAAAGAAACCACACCTTGAGGCCGTTAAAAGGATCATGAGATATATTAAAGGCACGATTGATTGGGGAATCTTATACGAGAAAGGAGTACAAAATAAGATCAGCGGCTATTGCGATGCCGACTATGCTGGAGATCATGACACTCGAAGGTCAACTACAGGTTATGTTTTTAATCTTGGTTCAGGAGCTATATCTTGGTGCAGTAAGAGACAACCTACCGTTTCTCTTTCAACCACAGAAGCAGAATATAGAGCAGGAGCGATGGCAGCACAAGAGTGTGCCTGGTTGACTCAACTCATGAAAGATTTAAACCAGCCAATAGAAGATGGAGTTCGGTTACACTGTGACAACTTGTCAGCAGTTCGTTTAGCAGAGAATCCAGTTTTTCATGCCAGAACCAAACATGTGGAAGTACATCATCATTTCTTACGAGAAAAGGTACTTCAAGGAGATATTGTCATGAAGCCAGTCAAGACAGAAGATCAAGTTGCAGACATCTTTACGAAAAGCTTATCTGCATCAAAGGTTATCGAATTTCGAACATTACTTGGAATGACTACACGCACAAGGAAAGTTGATAATGAGGGGGAGTGTTGAAAGAAATTAATCATCACTTTCACATGTGCTTCTAGATTGTTTTTGGAGGTTGGTGAAGGAGTACACAAGTCAAAAATAGAAGGTAATGGTTGGTGCAGTTTTTGTTGAAGATGAAGAGCAACTATTGTTGAAAATAAGAGATGGTGGGTGTCTTGTTTGTCAACAAAAATGTGATGCAAGTTTTCTATAAATTGGGAGAGATCAAGCAATCCCAAAATCATCCCATAGCATAAAAATATTAGAGAAAGTACAAGAGAGAAGTTGCAATATCAAGCAACAAAGAGGGTTGTGAGGTTTTATAAAAATAATAAGTGGTGTGAGATTTGATTTTCTTTCTTAAGTTATAAACTTTGTATTGTGAGTGATTTACAAATAAATATAAGAGTGTTTTGTTTGTTTCAACAGCAGCGACATCACATTGGTCACCTCCACCACTGGGTTGGCTAAAATGCAACCATGACACAAGCTTCCAAAGTACTGGTACACATATTGGATCAGGTTGGATCATCCGAAACATTAATGGTGATTTTTTTGTGGAGGGTCTTCCTTTCTCCCTCAAACCAGCAATGCGCTCGAAGCCGAAGCTTATAGTCTTCTCCATGCTATGCAACTATCTTTGGTCGCGTGGATATCGATGGTTAATTTTTGAAGGAGATTCGAAGTAGCTAGTCAACTTGATTAATTACCGCAAAAGGACATAGCAATAGACAATTTAATCCATGATATACAACATTGGATGAATCGTTTTGCAGGTGTTCGTGTAATCTACACATGAAGGAAAAACAATGCTATCGCTGGTAAACTTGCTCACATTGGCAAGTCTCAATATCAGTCATGTTGTATTTACAATGTTATTCCTACTTCTATTCAGCATTTGTTTGTTTGAAACCTTTGTAAACATTCTCATTTCATTGAATAAACAAGATGTACAAAAAAATATTTATGTTGTACGTAAGAAGAATAATTCCATAAATATAAATAAAGTATCGAGAATTAACAAGAATATATGTTGTACGTTAACAAGAATATATGTTGTACGTTAACAAGAATTATTTAGGCAAATGATCGAATGTCAATAGTAGTCTAATGAACCTATAAAACTCAAAAATTTAAAAGATAATTATAATAATTTTTATTGTGAAAAATCTTATATAATATTTTAAAATTTTTCAAAATCAAAGTTATGAGAATCTGTCATGTGGCAACAACTCTTTTGATGTGTCCCATTTTTTAAAAAATAAAAAGAGTTTAAGTTTGTATATATATATAATGGCATACTAGTTAAATATTTAATGACTATGTATATATAGAGGCAATTGCAAAAATGCCAATTTTGGTGTGTACATTTGCAAAAATGCCAATTAGAGGTGTCCATTTGCAAAAATGCCACTAATTATAGATTTTATAAGCTTAAATCTTAAAATTATAAACCATAAAAAATGTTTTGATCCCTAAAACCTCTTAAACCCTCAAAATTAAACTCTAATACAATTATCAATTAATTCTAACAATTTAATAGTTAATTCTTATGTAAATTAATTATAACAAGTTATAATTAATTTTTTTGGGTACATTAATGTAATTTTTATATAAATTACTATAATTTTTATGTAAACTTAGTATAGAAAATACATATTTTATTTATCATATCTAACAATATCCTATAATTTTTTTTTTTTGCCTTTTACATAGGTACTTGTGATTTAAAAATAAAAATACTTCAAAAAACTTTAATTTAAAAAAGCATAACATGAACAATAAAAAATGGAATTCATTATTGAAGAAATTTAGAATTTAAATATTTTTTAATTGCCTTAATAGCTTTTAAAGTCAATTTACCAATCACCATTTAATGCAATTTAAAGGATTTGTGTTGGATAAAGTAACGTTCCTTACCAAGACTTTCATTGATATGAATCCAGAAAAACACATGTATTGAGATAATGTAGATGTCTATACAGAAGTAAAACATACTACAACTTATCTAATCAATAGATTTTTACAGACGTATTTGAAGCAAGAAAAAACGACCAAGCACTTTTTATAAGAAACCGTAGTGAATATTGATTTAGATATACAAGTTAAAGAATTTTTTTATATATAACATTGTATATGCCAGACAATTTGTTACTAATGATTAGTTTTCTACTTGAATAATTATTTACTATAAACACCAAATATATATAATATTAAATACGCAAATAATCAATAACTAAAAATTATTAATGTTAATTTTAACCATATAATTTTTAAATCTCACGCAACGCATGGACAATTCCTAGTATATTATATGATAGGCTATCAAAATATCTTACTTGAATACAAATCATCTTTGACATATAAAATGTCATACACATATGTAATCAATTCAAAATATCAATAAATTATGCTGTACGTAACAAGAATCCCTTATATATTAATTAGCAAGTGATTTGTGAGAAAATGCTTATGTGTCACAGATAAAATATGACATGGCTAGAAAAAATTATGACAAGGCAAAAGACTAATTATTTCTTACCTTTCAAAGTGTTGATTGTCATGAAAAAAATATTTGCAATGGTATTTTTTTTTTTTTAAAATACTGATCAATTTTAACTAAAAAATTTAAAAAATAACATTTGGCCGCCAAAAAATAAGATCAAAAGACAAATTACTATTGTGATTATAAACTGAAATTAAAAATTAAGATTTCAAAATTCAACTATCGAATGCTATTGTCCCTTACATTGCTAATCAATTAATAATTTGTTATTAAGTTACACTATTAACAATAAATACACTTGATAATTTATAATAATTGAGTTATATTCACACAATGTTTTTTTACGTATTCTCTTTAAAAAAATATTAACCTATCATTAGTGAGTACAATTAAGTATATTCTTCATAAAATAAAAATAGTTCAAATTAGGGAAAAGAACAAATATTATGATCAAAATAATATTATAAAATTTTAAATTACAAACAAAAAAAAAATTTTATACGTTGATAACGTTCCTTAAAATAATATTATCTATATATATGTTTTATCCATAATCCATAATATTTATTTTTCTCAAAATTTAGTCCTTATCAAAGAAACTACTAATAATTTCTACAATTATTATGGATTATGGATAAACGTATAAGAAATTTCTACAAAATTAACTACAATTTAATTTTTAAAAATAAATCACAAATAGATTAAAATATATATATATATATATATGTGTGTGTGTGTGTGTGTGTGTGTAATCGTGATCTTAAATAACAAGAAGATAATGAGACATTGATTAAGATATTCGTTTAAAAAAAATATTTGGAAATAGGTAAACCTAATTATCTTTAACAAAAATATACTAAAATTTTGTATATATTTGTGTTATTGTACATGGTGAGACATTTAAAATTATAAATAATATTAGTTGATAAAAAATTCTCTTAACATAATTTATATATTATATACATACATACGTGTTTGGGGGTGCAATTTGTCAAATTCATATTTCTATCTTCATGTTTATTTTTAAGATCTTATACACGTAAACATATTTTTTGAATTAAACTTCTCTTTTCTTTTATTTATTTTCTATTTTATTATTTTTTTCTCTATTTTATGAATTTAATAAAGAATGTGTAATGACTTCATCTATTTGAATGTTGTCTTCAACTTTTGAAAAAGCTTAAAAATAATTGTTTTACCAATTTCTTCATCCTAATTCAAAATTTACTCTAAATCATGCTCATTTTAATATCTTTGTTTTTTCAGAATAATAAAAATTAAAAATAGTGGAAGCACGCGAGTTACATAAAATATAACACATGAAAATAAATTCATTTAGTAAATTAAGAGGTATAAGAGGATTATAATTTTAATCGAACACCATTGGTAATGTTTAATCATGAAACAAAGTCTTTCTAATTTGTTTGATACTTAGAAAATTAGAAAATATTTCATCCACGTATAAAATATGTTAAATGATAACTTTACGTATAAAATATGAACTTTACTATAGAAATATAAATGATTTAGAACAATAGTTTAAAGAGTACTTGTTTGTTAAATAAATATGTACAACTCATATTTATTTGAATTGTATCAGAAATATAAATTATGTTAAATTTGGTTTGTCAATTATTTGAACAATAGTGATTAGTGAACTAATTATTCTCTTAAAAAAAATATGGACGATTGATGATAAACATTCTTGAGTGGGCTTATTTAAGTAATTTTGAGTGAGCTAAATTAGTGAGACAAATAATGGATAGTTTTGTCATGTCACATTTAAGAGAATGTCATGTCATAATAAAATTGGTGAAAATGATTTTAATGATGACACATAAGCAAATTTGAGAAAATCACTTCTCAAATAATATATAAGGGATGTAAATTTTAGTTTGTCAATTATTTGAACAATAGTGATTAGTGAATTAATTATTCTCTTAAAAAATGTGGGCTATTGATGATAAACATTATTGAGTGGGCTAATTTAAGTAGTTTTGAGTGAGCTAAATTAGTGAGACAAATAATTGATAGTTTGGCCATGTCACATTTAAAAGAATGTCATGTCATAATAAAATTGGTGATAATGATTTTAATGATGACACATAAGCAAATTTGATAAAATCACTTCTCAAATAATGTATAAGAGATAGGATCACAATGAATTGACTTTTATATTCAAGTTATAATCTCCATTAAAACAAAAAATCTCCATAGAAAAAAGAATTAAAGAAGAATTATTATTACTAGAACATCCAACTTGATCTACCTTTGGAAGGCATTCAGTTTTTGCAACAAAGAAATTCTTTGATGCAGGAAGAAGTAAACGTATTCCCTGAGGGGCAAAACCCAGTGGTGGGTCAAGGCATTATTATGGTCTTTCTACTAGCTATATAAAGAAGAGCCCTAAAAATGTTCCTCCAAGTAATTTACATACCTGCTTCATCGGGTAATTTGTTCAAAATTAGGTCTCGATTAAGCTTTTCACTATCAATTTCATTTTCAAACTTGCTTTGGTGTCTTTGTTCTGTGTTTAATCCACTGATTTCAGGAATCAATGTTGGAATTTGATTGTCAAGATCTAAGGTTAGTGTTGACTAATTCTAAGGTTATGTGATTTTCACTTAGCTAAATGAGAAAAAGACATTGGTTTTGAAACTTAGATGCTAAGCTTTTATTGTTTCTGGAATTGCATATGGATACTGCTTATATAATATTGGATCTTGAGAGCTGCAAGGTGCCAAAATAGTATAAAGTAGAATACTTTAAACCGTGTCTCATAGACTTTCTTCGTATTACCGGGCCAATTTACATGGAATTAGTGGCGGCTTACAATGTTGAATGTAGATTGACTCGACGTGTTCATGCATCTCTGGTTAACAACCACATTCGCGTGACTTTATTGGTCTGGGTAAGTTTTTCATTATCATTTATTTATTTATTGTTTAGTTAACAAAAGAAACCAATTTCATAGAAAATAAAATCTAAACTAACAATCTAAACTGCTTGTCCATTTGGGTAATAGATCTTAACTAACAATCTAAACTGCTTGTCCATTTGGGTAATAGATCTTAACTAACAATAATATAAACTGCTTGTCCAATACCTAAACTTAATTTGTGACATTTTAGATTATTAGTTTAGATCCATTACCCAAATGGGCAATCAGATTTTTAGTTTAGATCCATTAACCAAATGGACAAGCAGTTTAGATTGTTAGTTTAGATTTTATTTTCTATGAAATTGGTTTCTTTTGTTAACTAAACAATAAATAAATAAATAATAATGAAAAACTAACCCAGACCAATGAAGTCACGCGAATGTGGTTGTTAACCAGAGATGCATGAACACATCGAGTCAATCTACATTCAGCATTGCAAGCCACTACTCCTTCCATGTAAATTGGCCCGGTAAAACCCCTTCTACGAAGAAAGTCTATGAGACACGGACTAAAGTATTCTACTTTGTACTATTTTGGCACCTTGTAGCTCTCAAGATCCAATATTATATAAGCAGTATCCATCTGCAATTTCGGAAACAATAAAAGCTTAGCATCTGAGTTTCAAAATCAATGTCTTTTTCTCATTTAGCTTAGTGAAGATCACATAACCTTAGAATTAGTCAACAGTAACCTTAGATCTAGAGAATCAAATTCCAACACTGATTCCTGAAATCGGTGGATTAAACACAGAACAAAGACACCAAAGCAAGTTTGAAATTGAAATTGATAGTGAAAAGCTTAATCGAGACCTAATTTTGAACAAATTACCAGATTCAGAGCTTGAAATGGAATCAGTCGAGAATTGATTTTGAACAAAGCACAAAATCCCTAGTTTCCAGTTTCCAAAACAAGACGAACAAGATAGACAGAACTAGAAAAAATATGATGCATTGGTTACGAACAAGGCCCATTGTTAAACTTATCATCGCTTAGTCCGTTGATGACCATGGGTTTTTACTGGGTTATGATTATTGGGGTGAAAAGATCAAAGTTTTCTGGATTCTCAAATCTTATATCATTTGAGCCTGATATCTCCTCGGTTGAGAGAAGATCAAAGTTTTCTGGATTCTCAAATCCTGTAATTTCTTCTCTCTGGGAGAGAACTCGTTCCTCTTTTCTTCTCTCTTTGAGAGTAAGATTGCTCTCGGAATCAAAGCCGAGCAACTTTCCAACCATTTCGCATCCTTGCATCTCGAGTGTTTCGAGGCCTCAAGATGCAACCGGTTTCGTCTTGACAAAACACGAAGGTATGGGAAATCTTTCAAAGTCACTACTTAATATGACTAAACCTATGTTCTTCTGTTTAGCCGTGAACTTTATACCGATACATCGAGAAATTGTTTTCGATTCGCTGTCGTATAATTATGTTGTTTCTTTTTCTTTAATTGTGAATGCTTTCATGTATGATGTTATGCTTGGATGTAACCCCAAAATTTTATGATTAATGTAAACAAAGTGTTGCACAAAAAAAAAAAAAGAACATCCAACTACATTTTTTTTTTTAAGTTTTTTGCTAACATATCCAAAGATACAATTAATTTCTAGAAATACATGCGAACATAAACTCATAGTCATCTTTAAAGAACTTTAAAGCAATTTTTATTATCAATTCTCAAATCGAGTTAATTCAAATCGGACTTATGAAAACTATATTATAAGGAAATTAAACATATATATGAAGTCAAATAGAAACTGAACAATAAAAACTATTAACATACTTTAAAAAACCATAAATAACTTCAAATAGAAATAAACACAACAAACAAAAAGAAAAAAACGCAACCCTAAGCATTAATAACCACAAAACATATTTTTCGGAAAAAAAGCAACCCTATGATGCATTGGTAACCACAAAATAGTTTTTTTTAAATGCAACTCTATAATGTATTTGTTAGGAACCATTTCAAAACAACTATTTTTGACAATATATACAAAGATTGGTACGATGCGAAAGATAAATCATGGCAATGTACGTATGAAAAAGTTACAAAAAGATCTAACTCAAGTCTAAATAACCATAATTTTTGTATGAAAAGATGCAACTCATGATACATTTTTTAATAGAATGATAGACAAACCCTAGGATGCATTGTTAACCAGCAAAGGGTTTTTCGAGAAGACAACCTTATGATACATTAATAACCATAAAATGGGTTTTTTTTTTCAAAAAGACACAATCTTGTGATGCATTAAAATGATTTTTTTGAAAAGACACAATCCTAAGATGTTTTAAAAATCAGAAAACTGTTTTTCATGCAAGTCTAGGATTCATTAACAGCCATAATTTTTGAAAAGTTTCTTTAATAACCATAAAACAGTGCTTTGAAAAAGATGCAACCATATTATGATGCATTAATAACCATAAAAATATATAATCGAAAAATGCAACCTTTATATGCCTTAATAACAATAAAACAATAAAACCAAGAATTCACCAACATTTGTTACACAAATCAATAATTTTAGGAACTTCTACGATAATAAAAAAAATTTATACTTTTGAATAATTTGAAAATAATAGAATGTCGTTTTTATCATTGTTATACATTGAGTGAATTTTAAAAATTAGTAGTCGTATATAAATACACAAAATGTTCAACGAAAAAGTATATAGAGTTAAAAGCACGAATATAAAGAACAAAAGATTTTTTTTTTGAAAAGATGTCTGCATTGTCTAAAAAGATCCAAAATTCTTTACACAAATCAAAAATTTTAGGAACTTCATCAATAGTAAAAGAATTAATATTTTAAAATAACAGATTGACGTTTTTTTATCTATCTTATGATTTAAGTGAATTATAGAACTAATAACTCCAATTAACAAATGGTTTTTTTGAAAACATGCAACTCATAACGATAACCATAAAGTGGTTACTTAGAAAAATAACTACTTCACGGTTGTTTTACGAAAAGACACAACCCATAAATATTTATTTTTGAAAAGACACAATTTTTAAAAAAATCAAAAAGCGGTTAATTTCTAAAAGATGCAACTTTTGACAAAAAAGTATAATGAAAAGACACAACCCTTGACAAAACAGTTACAATGAAAAAACGCAATTCATGACAAAGCGGTGTAATGAAAAGATGCAATTTTTGCAAATAACTATAAAACTATTATTTCCGATAAGACGCAACCCTTCAAAATAATCATAATACGATTACTTTGAAAAATCTTGATATTAACATAAACCTATAAATACAAAACAGTTTTTCGAGAAGTCACAACCCAAAAATATTCATTTGTTTGGGTTTGCTATTATATATAGATTAAAAGAGGATTTGTAGACAAACAGCTCTCGTAGCTCAGTTGGTTAGAGCACCCGTTTAGTAAGCGGGAGGTCTTGAGTTCAACTCTCAACGAGAGCAGTTTTTATTTAAATTTGAACCCTTTTTTTTTTGGAAAATTGAAAAACACAAAAACTTGGCTGTAACGGAAATTATTAGTTGTGATTATGAATATCTTTTTGCTTGGTTGTATAATTCCAAATATAGAAATAACAAAAATCAAATTTGATTACTTTTCTTAAAAATAGATTTGAAAAAGAAAAAAGATCTCCCTTGTTCCAAGGGTGTTTCTTGTTTCATCTCACAATAGCTTCCAATTAAAACCACCGGAGAGAGAGAGAGAGAGATTATGGCGGAGGGGAAGTCCCCGGAAAACTCACCGCCGGCACCTCCTCCTCCTTCTCCAACGTCTCCCTCCTCCACCGACCAACAAACAACATCTCCTCCTCCATCTTCCGACAATCAACAACAAACATCTCCTCCTCCTCTTCCATCTTCACCTCTTGCTCCTCCACCTCAAGAACAACAACAAGAAAAATCACCACCTCCTCCTTCTCCGCCGGAAAATTCCTCCGGTGACTCTTCCTCTCCTCCACCACCACCGTCTGACTCCTCTTCCTCCTCCCAACAATCACAATCTCCACCTCCACCGTCCACACCACAACAACATGACAATAACAACAATGGAGGAGAAAGAAACAATTCGCCGCCTCCTCCTCATTCACCACCGTCCAGGACTTCTGACCATAATTCTCCGTCGCCACCAAGATCGGTGGCGCCACCAAATAGCAACGGTCGCTCGAATTCGTCAAGTAACGATGGTCGGAACATTGGTGTAATAATAGGACTTGTGGCTGCAGCTGGACTATTGTTCCTTGTCATGATATTGTTCTGCATTTGCTGTCTTCGTAATAAGAAGAAGAAGAAGAAATCAAAGCTTGATCAGATGCCGTACTACGGAAGCAATGCTTTCGCCGCAGGCAAAAGTATGTATATACATGAACCCTAGTTTAGTTTCTTGTTACCCAAGAAAAAAGCCCTAATTAAACCTAGTTTCCAGCTATAATGCACATTTTGACTTTCTTTTGAAACACATTTATCATATCTAACTTAATTGTCTTATTTTCTAATTGGTTGGGATTTTAGCTGGTGGTGATCAATATTTTAATAATGCTACTACACAACAACAACAACATTACAACCAAAATGATCACACTGTGAATTTGCCTCCACCTCCTGGATCAATGGGAACAAACTGGATGAATTCGCCGCCGCCACCACCACCTCCAGGGAACTGGCAGCCAATGCCGTCGCCGCCAGCACCACCAGTGTCAGGAGGTGTAAATGCGTTCCAAAGCGGCGAAATGAGCTCAAATTACTCATCAGGTCCATACGCTCCATCACTACCACCGCCTCACCCTTCAGTGGCATTGGGATTCAACAAAAGTACATTCACTTACGAAGAACTCGCAGCCGCGACTCAAGGTTTCTCACAAGACCGGTTGTTAGGACAAGGCGGGTTCGGATATGTTCACAAAGGAGTCTTGCCTACTGGTAAAGAGATCGCGGTGAAGAGTCTTAAGGCAGGAAGCGGGCAAGGGGACAGAGAGTTCCAGGCAGAGGTTGATATCATTAGCCGTGTTCATCATCGACATCTCGTGTCTCTTGTTGGATATTGCAGTAATGCAGGAGGTCAAAGATTGTTGGTCTATGAGTTTCTCCCTAATGACACACTTGAGTTCCACCTCCATGGTAATGATCATGAGTTTTTGCAGTTTTCTTGTGAAGGATTATGACTTACATAAACTAACTCACAATATTATTCTCTAAATCAATGCGGATTATAGGGAAAAGTGGGAAAGTTATGGATTGGCCAACTAGACTCAAGATTGCCTTAGGATCAGCTAAAGGTCTTGCTTATTTACATGAAGATTGTGAGTGATTAATCTCTATTTACCCTTTTCACTTTAGCTCTAAAACCAAACATCTAGAGTTATGATATTGATTCTATGTTTTTGTCTGGATAATTGTGTTCAGGTCATCCTAAAATCATCCATAGAGACATTAAGGCTTCAAACATTCTGCTTGACCTTAACTTCGAAGCCAAGGTATTAATGCTTAATTTACCTGGATTTTGTTTCGAATGTTCTATGTAACATTTGTCGTAAACTTTTCAGGTTGCAGATTTTGGTTTGGCTAAGCTCTCTCAAGACAATAACACACATGTGTCGACTCGAGTCATGGGAACATTTGGATACTTAGCTCCTGAATATGCATCAAGTGGGAAATTAACAGAGAAATCAGATGTTTTCTCTTTTGGAGTTATGCTTCTTGAGCTCATAACCGGACGCAGACCTGTTGATCTAAGTGGTGACATGGAAGATAGTTTGGTTGATTGGGTGAGTATATATATATATGTATATATTCATTAAAAAAACATTAAGACAAACGAAATTAATCAAACAAATTTCATGTTTTGATTAATAATGTTTTATTGGCAGGCAAGACCATTATGCATGAGAGCAGCTCAAGATGGAGACTATAGAGAACTGGTTGATGCATTTCTTGAGAACCAACACGAGCCTTACGAGATGGCACGAATGGTGGCTTGTGCTGCTGCTGCCGTAAGTCACTCTGGTCGTCGCCGTCCAAAGATGAGTCAGGTAATTATTCGGTTTGGTGTGGCAATTTTTTGGTTAGGCTTTCGGTTTGAGTTGATACATTGTGATCAGTTTAAGATTAGTTTTGGTAATGTTAAATTGCTTAAGGAGAGATCGTTTATATGAAATGTTTGTTGTGTTTTCTCGACTAGATTGTTCGGATTTTGGAGGGAGATGCGTCACTAGATGACTTAAACGATGGTGTGAAACCGGGACAGAACTCAAACATTGGCTCTAGCGGAGGTGACGGTAGCTCGGACTATGAGACGGGTACATATGGTGCCGAGATGAAGAAATTCCGGAAAGTGACATTGGATAGTCGCGATTACGGGGCAAGTAGCGAATACGGTGCCACGAGCGAGTACGGGCTTGACCCGTCCTCCTCGAGCAGCGAAGAGATGCACATTGGAAGAGGTACCAACAAATCTACTACAACAACTACTACTCGTGGGATATAAATTACAAAACCAAATCATTGAATCAAATATCTATTGTTTTGTTCTTCTGTCGGAAAATGTTACCGTTGGATAATGTGTTTGTTTGTTAAAAAACAAAAACAACAAAAAATTAAGTTTTTTTGTACTTTTCAATTTATGTATCCTATGCTAAAATGTCTCTCATGTTCGTTTGTTACAAATTCAAGTACATGCGATAGTTACCAGTTTAGCCTTGAGTAAACTATGATTAGTTTGGTTGAACGGACGAAATTCCGAAAATACCCCACCAGATCAGAAACAGAGAAAGAAACCAAGAAGGCATAAAGAAAGATCAAGAACACAAAATTAAGTGCCCAATTTCTCTTAAACTTCACATAGTAACTCTCCCAAGGTTCTTGGTACGGAACTTCCAGATCTCAACGGTTTAAAATGTTTTGATATATTTGTTATTTTTTTTAATAATGTTTTTGAAGTTTTCATTCATTCACATATTAATGTGTCTGCTGACAAAAGCAAAACATTAGTGTGTTGCAACATTAATGTTTTTATGTATTTTGTTCTCATAAGGGATAATGCAGGAAGAAGCATCAGGCATATCATGGACCATTTGGAATGAGGCTGGTTAGAAGATATCTAGCAGTGGGCGAAATCTGTTGGCTAAATAGCGTCGATTAAGTCGAAACTTTTGACACTATTTTGCGCCAAATTGACTTAAATCAAATGCAAAATTTGCATCGACAGTAGAATCTGGCGCTAATTTGATGTTTTCTTGTAGTGTAACAGAAGAATCTAGACAAGGATTTGTGTCGAAAGTCTTCTTTGGAAGTTAGGCGGCGGGTTCCTTTATAAATAATGGCGGCAGTACAAGTGACTTTCAAGGCGGAAATGTTTAAACATGAAGCTATAAGTTCAATCTCAGGTTTAACGCATTATCTACTAACATCATGTTAGTTGAGATTGTTTTATACAGGATGGAATCAGGGATTGCTTCAAGTTCCCTGCAAATTTGATTCTAAACTCAGTGCATTGGAGTCAAGTTGCAGAAGGATAAGTTTTGTCTCTCAATCACTTTAAAAAGGTTGATGGTTGTAACATAATTCCACAAAATTTCAAGATTGTGGTGATAAACAAAAACCATGATGAAATTGATAGCATCAATCAACAAGGAAGTAATAACACATTAAAGAAAGAAAAAAAAAAGTTAAGGTTTTAAAATTGAGAAAGACACGAACTTAAACAAGCTCCTCCAGTTATGTCTGAGATCGAATCTTGGCGATTTCAGATTTTGCGTGTTCAAGTTGTTTTTGAGCATTGGTTTTCGCTTTCTCCGATGTTGTGAGGAAGAAGAGGTTTCCGTTTCGCTGGTAGACGCGTCGAGAAGAAGAGAGATTGCTCAATTCATCTAACGAAACCTCGTGCCTTTTGATTTCCTTCTCAAGCTCAAATTCGCGAGAAGATGAAGAAGAAGTAGTCGCCATTCTTTTTTTTTTTTTTTCCTCCGGCTGCGTCAATATTTTAGGTTTCTACAATAATCTCAGATTTTCATAGAATTCCTTAGCAAGGCCCAATTTAGAAGCCCACAACAAGCTAGAGATACTTAACGACTTAAGGTGTCTCTCTGTTTATCAATCCATTTAGCCTATGTATTTAGAGGCTTTATTGGATATGGAATTTTAATAGATTTGGTGGAATAGTACACAACGGATTGTGGATATGCAGATCAATCTGCATACTAACAATCTAATCGAAACGAAAAACTTGTTGCTATCAACTAATCATATTACGAGTCATCATAATGCCGGACTAATCTTTTATACTACCCCAATCAAAATTTAAAATTATGTCCATGTACATAATTTATCAAGATCACAAAACATTATAAAAAATAATTTAAATTTTCATTAAAAAAAAATCAAATTCTATAGTTTACTAAAAAAACAACGATATTAAGAACACTTATTTTTGAAATATAAATCTTCTTGCATTTTTTCGTGCAAAATCATCCATTAGACTCATATAGTCAAGTTTTTCAACCACAGCTGTCTTAATTGATAACATAGCCAACCCATTTAACTTTTCTTGTGACATGGTCGACCGCAAATAATTCTTTATCAGCTTCAACTTCGAAAAACTTCTTTCAGCTGTGGCAACTAACACCGGAATGGTCAACAATATGCGATAAGCAATTTCTGTGTTTTGATAACAATCCTCCATTCCTTTCAAAAAGTCAAGTACTTCAATAGGCTTTCGAACTTTTTCGGGTATTGATTATCGAAGAATTTTTAGCTTCATAAAAAAATCGTCACCAACTATGTCTGAATGACTACCATTCCGTAAAGAAGCTTCCAGATTCAAACATGATGCTCTCAATGTATCCTCACTTGCATCTGTTAGCTTTTTTAAATCAAACAAAAATCCAAAAGTTTTTTTGAAATAACTGAAACAGTAGAACTAAATTATGTAATCAAGAGCAAGAAGACAAAAGAAAATAAAAGTGCTGCAAACCTGCAAGACGATGGAACAAATTGGAACAAAAGGAAAAACTGTTTTGTTTCTAATTTTTAGTTAGGGTTTTAACTATCATGGAAAATAGAAATTTACTAGTATATTTAATTTTAACAAATTTATAAATATTACTGAAAAGTCCAACAAATCTTATTCTAACTAAAAATGTCTAATAAGTAATATTTTAACAAAAGAACCTACAAATTTTATTTATTTATCAATACTAATAAATTTTTTTTTTTAAATACGCCCCATTAATTTGGATGCCCCAATCCTTGACTTGGGTGGCTTCCCCTCTAGACCGGCCCTGAATACTTTAAAGATTAAAAAATAAACTTCATAAACAAGAGAATTAGAAAAGTATCAAGTAATGAAGATTGAAGAGGTAACTTCATAAGCAAGACCACTAAAGAAATATCAAGTAACAGACTGAGAAATAATTTCATAAGTTTGAAAACAAGAGAAGTAACTAAGATTTTCTTTCCCATCTGAAATGATTTCATAATCAAATAACCCAATGCCCACCTCTAAATACTTTAATAACTATGATTGGTGATATATAACCATAAACGCAATAGTTACAAAATGCAAGAAATTTGATAAGAAAGTTAGAATAACATAACTTTAATATAACGTAACGTAACTAGTAATTTGGCCTAGAAGATAGAGGGCTAGTGGTAGGAGGGCTTGGGTGAAAGGGTGAAACTCCCACAACCTGGGTTCGATTTCCCTCATTCGCTGTTAACAACATCTTGCTGGAAAGTCTATCAGTTAGACTTTGGCACAATTGGTTTACCTAGTAGTCAGAAATACAGGCAACCTGACTACCCCTAACACTAGTCGAAAGACACTTCAAACTCGGATCATGCAGTGTGGTGGTCCTTCGGGGAGAAGTCCACTTTGTAGCACTCCGGTGCGTTTCTACCGGGGTTGACCGGACAGCCGATATGGTTTATCAAACTAAGAAACTAAGAAAGTGAACATTTTGGGTAAAATTTCTCTCACTTCTTTCTCTCACTAATAATTTCTCTCTCAAAAGTCTTAAAGTTACAAAAAGAAGTCTTCGTTTGTTGATTGTCGGGACATGTCTTCCGACAAACTCCCACCGGATCCTCCGGGTTTAAAGTCGGCTGAAACAGAGCACGGTGGAGGCGTACGATCGGAGCTTGCTCCGACAGCCAAACTCGTCAAGATTTGGTCTCGGAGGCAGAGCAAGCTGAAGCTAGCCGTTCTGAGGCTGTTCCACCACTGCTCTCTTCGGTGGTAGTGTCGGCTATAGTGGAAACAATGGATCCAAAGGTTGCAGAACCATCGGCTGTGACCAAATCAACAACATGGGCTCGAATTGTGAATGATAAGCCAACCCTTTCAAAGATGTCATTCAAAACATCAAACTCCAGCGGAGTAGTGGAGGTTCCGGAAGAAGTACTCGTAGATGCACCACTCTGGGAAGATCTCCTAATTGGGCAGTTCATGTCGAAAGCACCACATGTAGCAAAAATACATGTGATTGTCAACAAAATCTGGCCACTAGGGGATAAATCAATCAAGATTGATGTATATGTAGTGAGTGAAAATCTTGTCAAATTTTGAATCAAGGACGCAGCGGTCAGATCACGTATCTTACGCCGAGGGATATGGAATATTGCGGATATTCCGATAATGGTCTCCAAATGGTCACCGATCGTTGAGGAGGCACAACCAGAAATTAAAACTATGCCACTTTGGGTGACAGTTAAGAACGTTCCACACACTCTTTTCTCTTGGAAAGGATTGAGCTTCTTAACTAGTGCGGTTGGAGAGCCTAAAAAGGTTGCATCCGGAAACGGAAACCTGCAAAAACTTTGACGAAGCTAAGGTATTCGTGGAGGTGGATATGACGCGTGAACTCCCTAAAAAATTCAGTTTTTCAATTCACAAAGGAAAGGTAGAGGAGGTTCAATACACTTACCCATGGCTTCCTCCCCTTTGCTCGAGATGTGGAAGATGGGGACATGTTGTAGAGGGCTGTCAGGTGGTCCCAAAAATACGAATGCTTCAGCGTGGTGAGCTTGTACCTTCGGCAAATACAGAGCAACAAAATGCTTTGGATTCACAAGCTCCTTCTCTGATTTCTCATCGTGCTACGGTCGTTCAATCACACCCACCGGCTCAGACATGGGTAATTAAGGAAAAAGCAAGATGTGATGTAGTGGAAGTACTTCCGTCACTTGCCATGAAGGAAAGTGATAAAAACCAAAGCCCGAAACAGAGTGTGTTGTGCACAGTTCTGTCGGAACAGGAGTCGGTTTCGACTCGAGAAAAGAGTGAAACCGTTGAAGAAACAAATTGGACAGTGATCTCTCCAACCAAGGCAACTCGACAAAAAGAAATAGTAGGCGAAACACATAACTGTGCCTCACCATCAAGATATGCGATTCTTGAGATGGAGGACCCCCACGAAGAACCCTCAGTTATAGTTAAGTCGATTGCGGAGGATATTCCACCGGTGGAAATGAGTTTACTTGAGGAGGGGGAATTAAGTGAGGATGATGTAGGGGTGGAGTCAGAACATGTACGAGAAGAGGAGAAACAAACATCAGATTCTGAAACTAATGAAAACCTACTCCTTGCGACTCTGGTTAAAGCTTCAAAGTCTACACACAAGTTGACAGGAGAATCAAGACGTAGGAAGAAGACTCAAACCAAACCTCAAATTTTAAGGTCCTCACGCAAAAGGCAATAATATCGGGTTTCTTTTGGAATATACGGGGATTCAATAAAAATTCGAAACAATCTATTATGCGACAATGGGTCTTGAAGAATAATTTTCAATTTGGAGGAGTTATTGAGACGAGAGTAAAGGAAGGAAAGGCACAAAGCATTGTCAACTCTGTTTTCCAAGGTTGGTCGTTTCTATCTAACTACGAGCACCCATCGTTTGGGTCGTATTTGGCTAGTATGGATTGATAACGTGAGGATCACGCCTATATACAAAACCTCTCAATTGATCACGGTTGTGGTCCTGGTGAAGGGACAAACTGATGAGTTCCTTTGCACATTTGTTTATGCCTCAAACTTCATGATGGAGCGCAAGGAGTTTTGGGCGGATTTAAAGATGCATCATGACTCGCCAATGTTCAAATCTCGGCCATGGATGATATGTGGGGATTTCAATGAAATATTACATGGAGATGAGCAATCCAACTACGCAGCATCCTCTCCCTCTTTGGGGATGCTTGATTTTAAGGAAATGGTGCTACATTGTGCGCTGACGGACTTGGGATATCAAGGATCAAAGCTTACGTGGTGTAATAAGCAGAAGGAGGGTTTAATATGCAAGAAGCTGGATCGCTTATTGGTAAATAAGAATTGGTTGGACAACTACTCGGAATCATATTGCATTTTTTAAGCTGGAGGATGCTCCGACCACACACGAGCCAGGTTTGCCCTTGGAACACAACAACGAGGGAAAAGGAAACCTTTCAAGTTTGTCAATGTCCTCACCTCAATCCCGCAGTTTGAAGACACAGTCAGTGACTTTTGGCATGTTAGTGATCCCCTATTCGTCTCTACATCAGCGCTATTCCGATTGTCAAAGAAACTAAAGGCAATGAAACCGGTTCTCCGTGAGCTAAGCAAAGACAAGTTGGGAGATCTCTCAAAGCGAACCAAGGCTGCATATGAGGAAATGTGCTCCCGACAATCGGAAACGTTAAGCGACCCTACAGCTCGAAATGTGGAGGCGGAGTCACTTGCTTACGAGAAGTGGCAACACTTATCGAGTTTGGAGGAAGGTTACCTCAACCAGAAGTCGAAACTTCACTGGCTTGCGGTTGGAGATAAGAACAATGCATACTTCCACAACTCGGTTAAGCTAAGACGGATGAGAAACACAATCCGTGAGCTTGTAACGCAAAATGGGGACATCATAACCAATAATGAGGATCTTAAAAAAGAAGCAACAGATTATTTTGAGACATTCATGAACCACACCCCAACGGATTACAAGGGAATGGACGTAAGAGAGATACAAAATTTGATCACATTCCGTTGCTCGCATGCTGATCAAGATTACCTTACACATGAGGTAACTGATGAGGAAATCAAAAATGTGTTATTCTCTATGCCTAACGGTAAATCACCAGGTCCAGACGGGTTTACAGCGGAGTTCTTCAAGGCTACATGGTCCATAACGGGTGATGACTTCTTGGTTGCCATTAAGTCTTTTTTCGTGAAGGGATTTCTTCCAAAAGGAGTAAACTCAACTATCTTGGCATTGATTCCAAAACGAGATGAGGTGAAAGAGATGAAAGACTTCCGACCTATATCATGTTGCAATGTTCTTTATAAGGTGATCTCTAAGATTATTGCTAATCGTCTCAAGAATTTGCTAACAAAGTTTATCAGTGGAAACCAATCAGCATTTGTGAAGAATCGTCTTCTAATGGAGAATGTTTTGCTAGCAACAGAGTTGGTTAAAGACTACCACAAGAATTCTATCTCTTCACGATGTGCTATGCAAATCGATATCTCAAAAGCTTTTGACTCATTACAATGGGATTTCATCTTGAACACATTAAAGGCGATAAACTTTCCGGAGAGTTTCATTAAATGGATTCGACTTTGTATCACATCGCCTTCCTTCTCGGTTCAAGTTAACGGGGAACTTGCTGGATATTTTGGAAGTTCAAGGGGGTTAAGGCAAGGATGCTCTCTTTCGCCTTATCTTTTTGTCATATGCATGGAAGTATTATCGAAACTAATAGACAAGGCCGCGGTGGAGAGAAGAATTGGGTATCATCCTAAATGTAAGAACATCAAAATTACCCATTTATGCTTCGCGGATGATCTAATGGTTTTTGTTGACGGTTCGAAGCGTTCGATTGAGGAAACTATAAAGCTTTTTGACGACTATGCGATATACTCTGGTCTTCAAATCGGTGCACAAAAATCAACAATATATCTTGCAGGTGTCTCTCTGGTTAATCAAGAAGAAATCGCATCTCATTTGCCATTCAATATGGGAGAACTTCCGGTGCGATATCTTGGACTACCACTACAATCAAAAAGGATGAATGGCACGGACTATGCAACACTGATTGACCGGATAAGAACGCGTATGACCTCTTGGACTACACGACATTTATCTTATGCAGGAAGACTTCTTCTACTACAATCGGTGATCCAAGGCATTGTAAACTTTTGGATACAAGCTTTCAGACTTCCGAGCCGATGCATTGAGCAGATTGAGTCGCTATGCGCTGCCTTCTTATGGTCCGGACCAACTTTAAACCCGAATAAAGCAAAGGTCGCTTGGAAGGATATATGCAAACCGAAACAGGAGGGGGGGTTTGGGCCTCAAATCATTTAAAGAGGCGAATTTGGTTAGCTCTTTGAAATTAATATGGAGGATTGTTGGAACTAACGAATCTCTTTGGGCTAAGTGGATTAAACAGGTTCTCCTTCGTAATGAGTCAATATGGGCGATAAATGAAACAACAAGAACGGGCTCTTGGATTTGGCGCAAGCTATTGAAATGTCGAGATATGGCGGCAAATTTTTTGAAAATTAAAGTTGGAAATGGCAAAGCAACGTTCTTTTGGTATGATTGTTGGTCCTCATTAGGTCCTCTTCGGAGCGTGGTTGGACAACGAGGACAAATCGATTTGGGAATTGTCAAAAATGCTCATTTAGAGGAGGTGATGAGATCGCACAACAGAAAACGACACCGGATCGAAAGCTACAACAAAATTGAGGACGCAATAGCAACGGCTAATACTAACCGAAACGAGGTGGAGGATATTGTGTTATGGCGATGGGGGGAAAATAAGTTCAAAAGCAAATTCAACTCGAAAGCAACTTGGGATCAGATTCGCACAAGAAGTCCCACAATGAATTGGTACACCGGTGTGTGGTTTACCCACGCAACACCAAAGTACTCGTTTGTTGTGTGGCTTGCGGTGTTGAATAGATTGCCAACGGGAGATAGAACGAGGCGGTGGGGAGGGCAATTCGAATGCCCGCTTTGTAACAATGCAGAGGAATCTCGTGACCATTTATTTTTTCAGTGCAGATACTCATCGACAGTGTGGAGAACGCTAATCACACAGCCTCTAGGAAACCGTTACTCGGCTACTTGGTCAGATATTATCGATTTGATTAAAGGAAAAGACTATAATCGTCTCGACACATTTATCATCCGCTATACATTTCAAACGGTCATATACTACTTGTGGCGCGAGAGGAACAAAAGAAGACATGGAGAGGACCCGATATCAGCTACGAGATTGGGGACATTATTAGAAAAAATAATCCGCAATCGGCTAACCTCGCTACGACGAACGGGAGACAAACGCTACGAGGAAGCCCTTATTAGATGGTTCGAAACAAGGGAATGAAGCCAAAAACAAGAGGCATCTCGGAATAATATTCACAAGCATGTAAAAGCTTTTCAAAACTTGTAGTTTTCATGGTAAAAACGAAGTTTTTGAATAAATTTAACATTAATTCAAAAAAAAAAAAAAAATAGTAATTGGAAAACATAAAGCCAAGAAAATAAGAAAAACAAACAAGCGACGAGATTTGCATAGGTATCACATTTTTCTACATAATATACAAAGATGTGAACTTTAGGAAGCTTTTTAAATGCTTCGAATCCTCGTATTTTGATTCTTCGGATAGTGTTCTTCTCGAGATTGTAGTACAAAACGTAAAGAAAGTACGGAGACAACACCATTTCACAGGTACTAGCCAATCCAACAAAATATAGATCGGGGTCATCAAATTTTAGATAACTTTTAGATACACTTCGACCATTTTTGTTTTTCAGCTTCCTCTAGTATGATCACAACAAGATTTTTTTCGTGACGACTCTGATCATAATTTTGAGCATAAATTAAACCTAATGTCTCCAAAGAAAAACTCAAGATTTGGAATCATAACCTAGCAAATAACTATACAAATAGGACTTTAAATTGAATATAGATCAGTTGAAAGACTAAAACAGACAAAGAGTTGAAATCTTAAAATACAAAGCAATTATAAAAAGCTAATATAAATTAAATAAGAATCGCGTGCATCACTAGAACTGGAGTAAGTCTCAAGCTCTATTATCAAATTTAAACTAGCTATGCTTTAAAGTTAAGGTCCAAAAATTCTCAAGAGTTGGAATCCAAAAGTATAAATCACAAGCTATGAAACCCTAACCGTTTTGCATACGCTTCACATCCTCTACGTAATCTGAAAAGGTGTGAATTCTCTGACGCTTAAACTCTTCAAATCCTTGAATATTGACAATCTTGAATTTGTTCTTCTCGGGATTGTAGAAGAAAACATAGAAAGTGTCTGAGAGATAGTAAGGTGACACCACAATTTCACCTGTACCAGTCATTCCAACAAAGTTCAACACATTTCGCATGTCCCACAAAGGAGGCACTACGCATGTATTTTGAGACCAAATACCTTTTCCAGCATCTTTTAGAAACCCACAATGGATAATGGGGTTTACGCAAAGCAAACTATCATTAAAGATCCTTCGAACTTAGCTCGGTAATACAAAACACCATTTACGCATATCTTATCAGAACTAGGATAATGGGGTTTGCATTTTATCATTCTCCATGACATTTCTTTTCCAGTCTCCAATGTCAGAATTCGATGCTCACCGGAAACAATGGTCATCGATTATTTGCCGAGCAAATTACAACTAGTTGTTCCCGTTCAAGCCTCCGGCAAATTACATCGAGTATGTAACCACACCTAAAGCGATAACAGAGGGGATAGGTTCAGAGGTAGATTTTATTTTGTGCATGACTTGGTTGCATAGTGGCTTACACAATTCCTCCGGTGAGTATCAAGTTCTAACATTAGGAACTACATCAAGTTCGTGGAGAAAGATCCATCGTTGCAAACTTCATCATCCTCATGAAGATAATGGAACATGCATCAATGGTGTTTTGTATTATCAAGCAATCACTGACCAAAAAGGTTTGATCGCTTGCTTTGATGTTAGGTCTTAGAGTATTTAGAACATTTGTTGATTGTAACACAAAAAATCTTTCAACATACAATACATATATCAGCAGTCCAAAGAGCAATGTTGTTTAATTAGAAACGCGGATTAGTGTGAAGAAGAGCAAGAAAAGTTGGTTTTTAAACCAGAAAGTTTCTCAAACGGTACACGAATGACAAAGAAGAACAAATGAAACAAACAAATCAAGAAGTATAACGAAACTATGATCCCGTCGTGCAAACGCTTTCTTCTTTAGCTTAGAAGCATTTTCTGTGGACAATGCCTGGACCAGCCTCATCATATTCAGCCTTAGAGATCCACATCTGATTATACACCCACAAACACAAATAAATCAATCAATAAGTAGGATTTTGTTTCCTACATATAATCAAACCGCAAGAAGCGAAAAAAAAGAGAAATAGCGGTCCAAAATTTTTACCTGCTGGAAAGTGCTGAGAGAAGCAAGGATAGATCCACCGATCCAGACACTGTACTTCCTCTCGGGCGGTGCAACGACCTTAATCTTCATGCTGCTTGGGGCAAGAGCTGTGATCTCTTTGCTCATACGGTCTGCAATACCATTGAACATAGTTGTACCACCACTAAGCACAATGTTACCATAAAGATCTTTCCTAATATCAACATCACACTTCATGATCGAGTTATAAGTCGTCTCGTGGATCCCTGCAGCTTCCATTCCAACAAATGATGGCTGGAAAAGTACTTCTGGACAACGGAATCTTTCAGCTCCGATTGTAATGACTTGTCCATCAGGTAATTCATAGTTCTTTTCGATTGTCGAGCTTGTCTTTGAAGTCTCAATCTCTTGCTCATAGTCTATAGCAACAAAAGAAAGCTTTTCCTTAATGTCCCTGACAATTTCTCTTTCTGCTGTAGTTGTGAACATGTAACCTCTCTCGGTAAGAATCTTCATTAGATAATCAGTAAGGTCACGACCAGCGAGATCAAGACGAAGAATAGCGTGCGGAAGAGAGAAACCCTCATAGATTGGTACAGTGTGAGACACACCATCGCCAGAATCCAATACAATACCTAAAACAAAGTAAACCATATGTTTAAAAACAGAGGAAAACAGAACATTGTTTCTTAATTTCGAATATCGAATAATGTACTAACCGGTTGTACGACCACTAGCGTAAAGCGATAGAACAGCTTGAATAGCGACATACATAGCTGGAGAATTGAATGTCTCGAACATGATTTGAGTCATTTTCTCTCTGTTGGCTTTCGGATTAAGAGGAGCTTCGGTAAGAAGAACCGGGTGCTCTTCAGGAGCGATACGAAGCTCATTGTAGAAAGTATGATGCCAAATCTTTTCCATATCATCCCAATTGCTCACAACACCATGTTCAATTGGGTATTTCAATGTGAGGATACCTCTTTTGGATTGTGCTTCATCGCCAACATACGCATCTTTCTGATTCATCCCAACCATAACACCGTGGTGTCTAGGCCGACCTACAACACTCGGGAAAACCGCTCTTGGCGCATCATCGCCCGCAAAACCAGCCTGTACAAAAAAAAAAAATGTACATCAAATTAGAGAGAATCCACAAATGTGAAAAAGTAAAAGTAACAAAGGAGAGGAAGAAGCAGAGACTACTAACCTTAACCATTCCGGTACCATTGTCACACACGATCGGTTGAATGTCATCAGCCTCGGCCATTGTTTATCGAGCTGCAATCAAAACAAAAAGATATGAAATCTTGATCAAGAAAGAGGTAATCAAAACATAAATTTACAAATCAATCGAGAAAGAAGCTATCAAAACATAAAGATATGATGAATCTTGACATAAAGATATGATGAATCTTGATCGAGAAAGAAGCAATAAAAACAAAAAAAAGATACGAAATATTGATCAAGAAAGAAGCAATCTTTAACACAATGTAACTATCCTCCATCATTAATATTACGATTCTTTACTTAATCGGATTATAAAATGTAAAGATTCATGTTCATATTACAAGAAGGAAGATTCAAGTCAAAGATCAATCGATTTTATCAAAGCTATAAAATTTGACAAGAACATCAAAATCAAGATCCAAGACAGAACAAATCGGAAACACTTGTTTTAAGTAACTTCGGAATCATAATCAAGATCCAACACAGAACAAGAAGATCGAAAGTTTTAATACCTTGATCAAAAAGTAAAAGACTGAGGGATCGAGGAAGAAACAGGAACCTGCGATGTAGACGAAGACGATGATCTAGCTCACTCTCTCTCTCCTTTCTTTATCACCGGAAAATATAACCGGAGATGAAGCTAAAGAAGACGAGACAATTCAAAGGGGAGAAATATAATGTGCATTTATATAGACGTGTTAAATCTGAAAATAATTTTATTTGCGTTTGGAAAATAAATTAAAAATAAAAAAATTCGACAGTGACGAATCATTTCGACCACAGGAAAAGTTAACGTGACAGGACTGTCAGACAGCTTTGTTTGATTTAGAAAAATAGAAGACATGAAGTTTAATAAATTTAATTATTAAATTAAAAACAGTATTTTTTTTTAACTTTAAATCATTTTCATTCAATAGAAAATATGGTTACAATGTGAGATTGATACAAGAAAATGAGGTACATATGAATAAATTAAAAACGACGACTACAAAGACATTTTCTTTGTTATTCGATTTGCCGCTTGGTTACTTTTGCGAGATATTCATACCACTTCTAACTGCGAGAACTTGAATTTTTTAGTTTGATTTTCGTTATGATTTTTGATGGAAAATATATATAAATTACAAATCCTAGAACATTTTGACAAAAAAAGATAATTAAAAAATATATACTAAAAGGATAGAAACTAGTGACGGTTTTTCTTGTGTGAATGTTATGAACTTATTATGATTTGTGTCACTGTGTACATCCTTTCTTTTCTTTTTAGCACCCTTCTACAGCCTCTAAAACATGATTCGTGCAAGGTTACACAAATTGGCTATGGAAAAGTTACACATCATTCTGAATTTCTGATTGAAGATAAATTTTAATATAGACTGTACGATCAAAAGATAAGAGATAACAAAAATATTTTGAAATTTTGATATGCAAATCGTATAGTATTACTAGACTTTTGAACTTGACAATAAATGTATCGCCCTTTAACATTTTTTTTGGGTAAATTAATCAAGTTATGTAATTTTCAACTTAATTATGATCATGATGATGAACGTCGACCGCTCTTATAACATTTGCATTACTCTGTGTTCTTCGTCCGTTTCCTAAAAGCATTTCCAATGGTTTACACCATTTTTTACACCAAAATCGTATAACACCAAAATGGTTTTAAGTTTTGCTCTAATGGTTTACACCAAAATATAATATTTTAAATATATTCTCTTTTTCAAATTAATTATTAATTGTTAATAATACACCATAGTTTTAAAAATTTACGAATTGATCCCAACTATGTTTTTCTAAAATTTCATAAAATATAATATTATTTAAATTTAACATTTATTAATTGAAATAAATACATTAAACCATATAAAATAACAAAACATAATAGATTTTGATTTAACCAATCATCATTTGTGTGTTTTTCCATAAATTATCAACTAATGCATTTCGAAGTGAAAAATGAGCGTCTTTTTTTTTAATTTTCCTAAACCGTATAAGAAATTTTTGTTTATTTTAATTATTTGATGTTGTTTATCTTTAATTTTGGTACTTTATGTATTTTGAAATCTATTATCAATTTATGGTAGTATATTAATATTAACTTTTTGTTATATTGCAATTTAAATTTTAAATATCTATAACACAAAATATTATTTAAATAATAAAAATCTTTAAAAGTATATATAATTTCTTTATTTTGTAATTTAGATATCTAATAAATTGTTTTTAATCTTAATGATAATCAATTTCAAAATAAATTAAAAGTTAAAAGATTATTTTATAAATAAAAAAGTTCAACACTAAAATAGTGTTGGTTGGAGAGGGTTTTACACCAAAAATGAAATTTTGTGTAGAATTTGGTGTTGGGTTAGAAATACTCTAACAACCCAATATAGTTATTTATTTTAATCACAAACACGCATTACATTATTAGATATGATTTAAATTATTGTATTTTGAAGTTAGGTATACATCTTGAATATGAAGTTGATTAAGCTAAAACCAGATCAATATTATATATTCTCTATAATTATATAGTGCCAAACCCACACACACACACTCATATATATATATATATACACACAATTATACATGTAATATGTACAAGCTCAAATAATATACCAATGACAATATATGTTTAACAAAATTATACTGTCTTTATATATCTCTATATATCTCCACTGTTTAATCTATTACATTATATAAATATTTTTATGTATCAAGTATTAAAGAATCAAAACAAGAGCCAAAAGCTCAACTGGTAAATATCTCATGCAAAGTCTGGAGATCGTAGTTCGAGTAGTTTTGTAACGAAACTAATATTACATGCTGTTGTTTCAGACTTGAGATTACGGATTTCGGTTCAAAACCTCATCGTAATTAAAAAGAAAAAAAAAGTATTTAAAAAGTCGATGGTACATCTTCATTTTATAGTCGAGCTCCATCTCGGATGGGTGACAAGCCGGAAGTGTCAAATGGATGGTATGACTTTTTTGTCGGACTTAACTACAAAACGTAGGATCGAAACCGAAGATGCAACAAACGCGTAGCTCCTATACCAGTTGAGCAGTAACACGTGAAATGACACAAGCGAACATGTCTAGGCCACAAACAAAAATTCTAAAGGTTTTTCAAATTAGAAAGTTTTAATCAAAAGCTAAGGGCTAATTAAGCAGTTCACATATCAAATATATGAAATATTATTGGGAATAGGATTCTTAATGATTTTTATAATTTTTAAATTCTATTGTTATTGGTTTATAAATTCTAATTATCTAAATGAAATCCACTGATATTGGTTTATCAATTCTAACAATATTAATGAAATCCATTGTTATTAGTTTATAAATTCTAACTATCTTCATGAAATCCATTGTTATTGGAAAAATTTGGTTTGTAATGATTTTGTAATTCTAGCACAGTCCAGTGTTATTGGAATATGATTTTTAACAATTTTATTGATTGAACATGATTTTTAATAATTTTATTCATTAAACATAACTTTCACAATCTTAAATATATACATGAAATTTTCAAAATTCTTAATTCTTTGATAGATTTATGAAATACACAAAACTCTTTCCAAACTTAACAAATCTCTCTACAAATTTAACAAATCTCTAAACTTTTCAAATCAACAAACTCTATCTAAATTTTACTCCCAATAACCCCTCCCTAATTTGTCAACGTGAGAGACTAGGTTGAAGAGACTGGTTGGAACTTATTACTACAGTTGATGATTATTTAGTTATGAAACTGACCATAACTAGATTAATCATCAAACAGACTTACAAATTTTAGTCGATCTCTTCAATCTAGTCTCTCACATCCACAATGCAACTAACTTTTGATTACTCAATAATAACCTTTAATTATTTTGTTAAGAAATATTGCTCTCAAATATGGAAACTAGACGTATTTGAAAAAGTATTATTTTTCTAATGGGTGGGAAAAAACAAAATATTAGCTGTTTAGTACATGATTAAACTACTCAGTACATAGTTAATTATGATGAAATTTTGATTGCATTATTTATATCTAAAAGGTAAAGTCAATCATCGCCAAAATGTTAATTATGACGCAATCCCATGTTTTCTTGCTATTGTTTCGAAGTGCTATCCATGTTGGTCTACTAACCGGAGTAAACCGATTGAAAGAACCGGAAAGAAGTAGCTGTTTTGTGAGGTGGAAACTCAAAAGTCAACTTTATGCTACACGTGAACCGCACATGCCGAGAGAAAGTTGAGTTGGTACCTTGTAAGAACGTTGAGCCCCATCATTATGAAACACTACTTCTATATCAAATTTTTTTCCTTTTTTTTTTTTGAAAATTACATATCAAATATTTGCGTATAATCATGAATCTTAAGATCTTGACCGGAAAAAGAATCTAAAGATTTGTTCAATTGCATGTCATGTTTTGAACACGATGATAAAACGTATAACAATTGAAAAGAAAATAGTAGAAGATCTTTAGTAAATGTTTTTAATTTTAGTTATATATGTATTGAAATTTGGGATGCTTATTGAAATAACCTCAAATTTGAGATCAATTGCAAATGTAACCTCTTCTTTCTCTCTCTTTAAAATTTTATCAAACCAACCATAAGATTTAACTTATTTACAAAACTGCCATTATATTTGAATTATTATTATTTTTTTAAAATCAGATATTCAAAACTATCAAATAAACAAAATATATCAATTTATTTACAAAAATGTCATTATCATCAATATTTCCAACCACCATGAACAACCAAAACCAAGCTCTAAATGCTTCCCCAACTGATTTTTCGTGGATTAGAGCTTCATTGGTGAGCTCATAACTTCTTCCTCACCCATTTCCTCTCCAATTTCATCCAAAAAACTCTATAATTTTGGTTTTCAAAATTTTTTCTCTCATAATCTATCGATTTTCAATGGTTCTTGCATAAACGATGGTTGGACTTCTTTGTTAAGAGTCATATTAGAAGTTTCAGGTGCTTGACGGAACTGAAAACCGAGCTCTACGGCGGAAACGGAGCTAAAATTGTGTTTTTCGATCTGGTAGACTGCACCAGAAGTCTACTAGTCAATGAAAGGTTAGATTTGCAATTGACTATTTTTAAAAATATTCAAAGTAGACTGCTCATAAAGTCTACTTGTTTTCTTTTGATAACAAAAAAAAAATAATAGTAGACTGCATATGAAGTCTACTTGAAAATGGGTTAATTTTGCATTTGACCAAAACTTTGACTTTATAGAGTAGACTTCTCCAATAGACTTCTCCAGTAGACTGCAAATAGAGTCTACTGCAAGGTTATTTCTGGCATTGACCAGATTGTTGACTTTTTTAGTAGACTGCATCAGAAGTCTGTTATGTACGGACATGTTAGTTTTGCGTTTGACCAAAATCTCAAACATTGACCAAGAAAAACATTTATCAGTAGACTTCTTATGCAGTCTACTACTTTTTAAATAAACCAGTAGACTTCTTAAATAAATCAGTAGACTTCTTAAATCAGTAGTAGACTGCATAAGAAGTCTACTGATAAATGTTTGGTCAAACACAAAACTAACCTTTTTTCATAGTAGACTTCTAGAGAAGTCTACTCGAAAAGTCAACAATTAGGTCAATTGCAAATGTAACCTGATCTTTTGAGTAGACTTCTCTACCAGTAGACTGCAAGAGAAGTCTACTGAAAAAGTCAAATTTTGGTCAATTGCAAAAATTATCTTTTTATTTAGTAGACTTCATAGAGAAGTCTACAGATTTTATTTTTTTATAAATGCATTTAAAACTTATTTATAATGTTTTAGATTTTCTTTCTCCCACATGTTTGTTATCTAATGTGTTTCCTTGTGTGTGAATTTGACATATTTAGGTGCAATATTTATTGTATAAATCAATTTTCTTGTTTTAGTAGTACTTAGCTATTGTTGGTAGACTTCTCTATGAAGTCTACCAGTAGATTTCATAGAGAAGTCTACAAATTTAATTTTTTATAAATGCATTTAAAACTTATTTATAATGAATTTTTTAGATTTTCTTTCTCCCACATGTGTGTTATCTAATGTGTTTCCTTGTGTGTGAATTTGATATATTTAGGTGCAATATTTATTGTATAAATCAATTTTCTTGTTTTAGTAGTACTTAGGTGTTGTTGGTAGACTTCTCTATGAAGTCTACCACCAGACTTCACAGAGAAGTCTACCAGCAGAGAGAAGTCTACCAGCAGACTTCAGAGAAGTCTACCAGCAGACTTCAGAGAAGTCTACCAACAGACTTCAGAGAGAAGTCTACCAGTAGACTTCAGAGAGAAGTCTACCAGTAGACTTCATAGAGAAGTCTACAGATTTAATTTTTTTATAAATGCATTTAAAACTTATTTATAATGAATTTTTTAGATTTTCTTTTTTTCACATGTGTGTTTTCTAATGTGTTTCCTTGTGTACGAATTTTACATATTTAGGTGCAATATTTATTGTATAAATTAATTTTCTTGTTATAGTAGTACTTAGGTGTTGTTGGTAGACTTCTCTATGAAGTGTACCACCAGACTTCACAGAGAAGTCTACCAGCAGAGAGAAGTCTACCAGCAGACTTCACAGAGAAGTCTACCAGCAGACTTCAGAGAAGTCTACTAGCAGACTTCAAAGAGAAGTCTGGTAGACTTCATATAGAAGTCTACAGATTTAATTTTTTTATAAATGCATTTAAAACTTATTTATAATGAATTTTTTAGATTTTCTTTTTTTCACATGTTTGTTATCTAATGTGTTTCCTTGTGTGTGAATTTGACATATTTAGGTGCAATATTTATTGTATAAATCAATTTTCTTGCTTTAGTAGTACTTAGCTATTTTCTTGTTGATCTAAAATGTGTGTTAATTATGTATCTTCCTTATGTCTGAGTTTCACATCTTCAGTTATAATTCAACTAATTTTCTTTTATAACTATCTTTTAACTCATTTATACCGACTTCGTATGAAGTCTACAAGTAGACTGCGTATCAAGTCTGTCTTTAGATAAATAACTTAGAATCTCTTGCAGATTTTGTTTTCTCTCAAAATACTTCCTCTCTTACACCAAATTCTTCGATATAATAATATATGAAAATATAGGACTGATCTTTTGAACACTTAAATCCCAAAATAAAGGTGTTCAGTTTGTAACTCTAACACAAGTATAATTTTTATTATTAATCATTCACTAATACAGAGAAATTCACCCTTGATGTTCCAGAGAAAACAAAATATAAGTTTTTGTTGATACGAGTTCGGACAAAACTGTTGGAGTCAGACAGAACTGTTTACCCTCCAACATCATTCTTACGCCTATTACCCGAGCTTGGAACAACCTCTTCTTGGTCTTTTTGCTCTCTGGGTCCTTTGCCTTTGAAAGGAGAGTTTCCAGGGAAAATGCTCTGAATAAAGTGGTTAACATAAGACATTAAAATCATAAAAATAACTTCAAACAAGAGTAAATTATTCATGATTCTTAATAGAACCAATATTGACTAGAAAACTTACAATCTGCTCGTTCTCATCTTCAGGGATTGGCTCAGGTTGTTCCAAGCTCCAACCGCATACACTCCCTGCAAACATTCAATCAAAGATCTCATCTTTCTTATACTCTTTTCAATTGAAAACAGAGGAAAGAAACACATAAGGAAAATTCGTCAAACACAAAGAGTGAATAAGATATATGGGCAATTTAACAAAACTCGTTTTTGCAATTTAAAAAATTAAAGTGGCCATATTGAATGCATGCTTGTGAGTGCAATTTAGAAGAATGACAAGTTAAGAAAAGAATAAAATGTCACAAGATAACTGCTTTAGCTACTGTAACAGAAAAGAAGAGATTTCTCCTTCTGTGAAATCTAGGATTCAAAATGCTTTAAATATTCACCCTTTTGTTTAAAAGCTTCTGAGGCACAGATGATGCAAATAGGATATGCATGTCATGTGCAACATACCACATAATTATTTTCAGAAGTAATAGACTGCATGATGTCCTCATCCTCCTTTACTTGAAAGTATAAATCTGCAGAGCATCAGGGTTATTCAGTTTAATTTTTGATGGTATAGGTAGTTTAAATAATCACTGAGAACTAAGAATGATTAAATTTTCTCTTACTTCTATTTTGATCTGTTATATAAGGTATATCTGGCTAGAGGATATTCTCATGAACTCCATCACCAACTTAACCGGTAAGCATCAAGGTTCCTTTATTGTTCACCTGAACATGACACACTACGGGAAATGTTAGATGTACAAAACGAATCCTGGACAAAGATAAAAGACAGTAAAACTAGAAATGGTGAAACATATTTCCATGAATACAATGTATACAATGCAGACTTACATAGGCTTAGTCAAGATAAATTATTTTCTCTAAATACGAAGACTCTATAGAGAGATATTTAATATTGATAGATGAATACTGAAGAGGCTCTAACTTCTTCTGAAGGATGATACCTTGACTTTCCAGTTTGCTTTTCTGGATCTGAAGCCGAATCTAAGTACTCAGCTGTGGCTTGAGTTCGATTCTTCCTCGGGTGTTTTCTTGTTAAACAGTCACTGTTGTACTTCAGAAATCTGCTCATAGAAAGAAGAAAATCAAAATCACAAAGAGAGATCCAAAAAGTTGGATTGAAAATCGTCGTCGGATTCTCCAAGAGTAGAGAGATTGAGATAGTTAGATTTGTATCTTCTCCTTTGCGTCTAGATCGGTGAATATGGAGGTGGAGAAGTGGAGTAGCAACGGTGGTGAATACACGTCGGAGGACGAAGGGACGGAGGATTACCGGCGCGGCGGTTACCACGCCGTTCGGATTGGTGACTCTTTCAAAAATGGTCGGTACGTTGTTCAGAGCAAACTCGGTTGGGGCCGTCTTACAGTGTACTCACGAATCATTGCAATTAGATGAAAAAACAGTAACGAAATCAAAAGAAAGAGAGCGGAGATTTGATTACTTGAGAACCGGTTGCTGCTGCTGTTGCTCCTCTTCTTTCTCCTCGCTGCTCCCGAAACCCTAATTCAATCGAGAAGAGATTAAGAGATTAGGTTGTAATTTTTTTTTTCCTAAACCACATTTTTTTAGGTTTTATAGATAGTGAAAATAAATTGGTTAAGTTTGGTTAATTTGGATGGGTAAATTTGGTTCAATTTGGTTCTGGTTAAATACATGATTTGATTGGTTTTGTTTCGTTAAAAAAAATTCAAATTTTTAAAATATTTTAAAAAAATTCAAATTTGCCTCCATATGTTTAGTAGACTTCTAAATGTAGTCTTCTAAATGTAGTTTAAATCTATGGGAGAAGTCTACGAGAGAAGTCTAATGGAGAAGTCTACTGGAGAAATGAGAAGTCTACTGGAGAAATCTACTGGGAAGTCTACTGGAGAAATCTACTGGAGAAGTCTACAAGAAAAGTCTACTGGAGAAGTCTACTGGAGAAGACTACTGAGAAGTCTACTGGAGAAGTCTGCTGTGGTAATCTACTAAACCACAAAAGTAGTCTTCATAACCTAATTTGTCTAAGTAGGTTTAATTTGTGAAATTTTGTGACAATTTTATTTTTCATAATTCACAATTGTTTATAGTAAGGTCATCAATCAAAATGTTTTATCAAAATATTTTTTGTTAATTTATAAATTTAAATTTAAAATAGAATTATGTAGTCTACTAAATCCCCTCCAGTAGGCTTCTTATGGAGTCTAAGAGTTGATTTTCTAACAGAAGTCTACTGGTAGACTTCTACATTACTTAGTAGACTTCTCTAGGTTAAAACAGTCATTATGTCTCCGTTTTATTGTTTGGTCATAAAGGATGTAGTTGTAATTTCACTATCCCTTTGGGTTATTTTTCTCAAACGTGAGATATGTGAGTTATACTTGTATTTTAAATCAATTTTGTGGTCATTTTTTGTAACCAGGTCTTGAAATTCTTGGTTTAAGCATTGTTTTACGTTTATGATTTGACAAAATACCAAACGGGTGATTTGGAAAGTTATATTCTTTCATCAATTCTACTAAATTTCGTACGTATTTTTGTAAAAAAAAAAAACGGCTAAAAGAATTAATAAAATGTCGTTAGTTTTATTGGAAAAAACATCAAAAACGAAGTCTAAAAATCGTATGATCGAGTGATATTTGGGATGGGGTTAGATTTTGATGTAGTCTATAAAGATGTATAAGTTTCAATTGAAAATTTTTAGCCTCACGGTGAACTTCTCTTAGGTTGTGTTTACTGTTTTCACGGGTAAAGTTTCGTAAACAGATGTACTTGACGTAAAAACATTTTTTTTGGTTCTAATAAATTTAACATTTAATTAAAAAAAAAATGTAGATGAATGAGGTTATATGATAAGTTGAATCAGGAAAAATTGAAAATCTGGGCTTTTGGTGGGCAACATATTTTCTTAAAGAATAATACTCGAACAGGCTTTATATAAATAGGCCTAGAAAGATCCGACCGACTACAAACTAATGGGTGGTGATCCGATTACTGGTTTTCAAGAGAATTTCGAAATTCGTTGGCGCTAAACAAAGAGGAACTTTCTGGAAAATTTGCAAATTCGTCTTCATAACATCTTCGTCAAGGTAAGAAATTCCTCTTTTCTTCAATATTATTCTGGGTTTTTTCGTAAAGGTTGATTCGAATTTCATTTGAGATTCTCGAAAATCGAGATTCTTCTCACTGATTTGATTGTAGCGAAACTGTGAATTTTTTTTTTTTTTTTTGGAAATCATTTGCTTCTGGTTACTTCGTGTTCATTGTTTTGATTCCGATGAGTATACTGTGTTTGAAAGATAATCTAATTTGGTTTGATGCATAGTTTTTCCCCGATTTGGTATCTAGGGTTTCCGATTACGTACCTACGACTATGTATTGATTGATTCTTTGTGTAATAGGTTCAAGTATCATCTTTTGTTTTTTTTATGAAATTCCTCGTGTCTTAAATTTGCTATCACTAAAAAAAAAATCCAAATTTGTTAAATTTACTGCTTTTTGTTTTTTTTAGTGTTAAGTGATTGATTTCAGCTCTTTCATAAATCAATTTCCGTGACCTTTGATTTGGTGAAACTTCTATTGGTATTTCGACACAGCAAAAATGCCGGTTGTCGAATGATTGCGGTTACTCATTTCCTTTAATCATATCTCTTCATGTGATCAGTGTAACATTGGACCATCCCTCATTTAGTATCATTTGCTTTGTGACGATATGGCGGATTCGTGCTCGGTCCCCGTTTCACTTTATGCTGTTTGTTATAGTTGTGACCTCTCTCGTTCTTAATCCTTTGGGTGGATTATACAAGTGGATGTTTCGTGGGCCTTGACGTTTTCTTTGAGGCTTCGTTTTGTCACATTTTTATATGGCTTGAGCTTAATTTGCTCAATAAACCAAACAAGAAGGGTTTTCTACATTATATAACTATATATGCTTTACATAAAAGGGCATTAGCACTTATGATAATCAGTATAGACAAGCTAGTGGCAGAGCCTGACTTTTCTAACTCTTAGAATCTTCATAATGCTAAGATTGAGACATTTCTCTTAGTTGACCGAGTGTATTGGCCACCTCCACGAAACTATTTTTCTAAGTGATTTGCCCTCTCATCAACCTGCACATTGGTTTTCTGAATTTTGTATTTTCATTCTCCAGTGAGTTCTTTTTTGTAGATCTAGTCAAATTGGTCGTTATCGAACATTTTTCATTGCCCTGCGATTGTGAATTTTAAACATTTAGGAGGTCAAGATATGAAGAAAAGTAACATTTTTGTAATATTTACAACTTGTTTTCAAGTGTAGACCGCTTGTGATCTCGACTAGTTCTAAATATTATATATAGTAAATTCAATCGGGTTTAAAACATAACTGCTACTATATATCTAGGTGACTAGTTCACCTAAAACAGCGTATCCATCTTTCCGGTTCTAGTGGTGCTATTTGCACAACGATGCTGTCTTGTGGTGGTTGAGTAGAGTTTGTCGAGCTTGTTTGGCTGCAGTCAGCAATCTTCTCACAGGTTTCGATGAGGCAGTGTCTGCAGGTTGGACAGGACGAGTGTGAACTGAGCCATTTGTCTATACACCGGACATGGAATCCGTGGTGGCATGTCGGCAGCAGCTTCACACGCTCTTCAGATACGAATTCTGAGAGACATATGGCACACTCGGTATCTAGGCCAGGAAGATTCAAATCAGTAGAGTAACTTACTGTCTGGAATCTCTTCAAGGCTTTTCGTTTGACTCCTGTGTTGGTCAAGCGAACTGTTGTGTGGTTGTCACCAACTTCGGATGGTACTAAATTGGAGCACCTCAAGGCACATCTTATTATAGAATTGAGTCCAAGTGAACAAACGAGTGCACATAAAAGGACTGATAGGACCATAACAACATTTGCATCAAAGTTGGTATCACCTACATGTACGGATGGCGCCGGAGTTGGTGACTGATCACGGATATGAAATAGTAATCTTCTTGAGTAAGAACTTCCAAGAATTTCTTGAAAGATCTGAGTTGGTTTCATGGTAGGAATAGAATTAGCAGTTGACATGATAACTTGGTTTTAAGATTGATTGGTGGTTTTACTAGGATTTTTTGTTGAAGCTTGTTTATATAGAGGAAAGCTGAGGTTTCAATATATCTTTTAGATATTTTAATGAGGAATAGCTTTTTGATTCAAGCCCACAGTAAGTTCCTTTACCTTTAGTGTCTGATTTTATTTAAATAAATTTGCAGCTTAATAAGCTTTGCTATATAAAAATGGATCAATCATACTAGTTGCTGCAATGGTAGTGCCATGTGGCTGTGGCTTTAGCAAATCAAATCTCTTAGAATTGCTTCCAGGGTCCCATGAGCTTTTACCGAAGCAGCCACGAAGTTTCCCTATCTTTTAGATAACAACATTCATATAATATCTCATTGTGCCTTTGGTATTATAGCCTTCTAATACATGTTTTTCTTACCTTTGAAGAATTTAAAGCTATGCCTCATACATTAGATTCATATGCTTTTTTTACAGTTATGGCGTTGAAGAAGATCAGGTGTTCCAAAGCTTCTTTTGAACTTCTTGTTACTTTTTAACTAATTACGGTCAAGGTTTTCTTAGTTAGTTCAAGCATCCCTTGATATAAGTGTCTAATATATAAAATTAAGCAAGGTTTGATTTAACTTTTTGTTTGTTTTCTTTCCCTTTTTGCTATTTTTTAACAGTGGTGGATCTTAAAAGTTTTGTGGTTTTAGATGTGTACGGATGAAATATTCCCATTTAGTGAATTCTACTTATGTTTGGGGAACAGGAATCCACCCCCTTCTGTAGTAACTCAAGCTGTCCATAGAGCAAACCAAAAGGACAAATTTCTCTCACAATCAATTTTCTTAAAGGCTTCTTTTTCTAAATAGTTTTTATCTTTACATTACCTTTGTTTTAAATCAGAGCTAAAGCAATTGGTCCCACGAATTAACAAATAGAAAATGATTCTTTTTTTTTTGTTTGCTTTTATGAGATATCAACTTTCATTGGTTGCAAATTGTGAGGGTAATCTACATGAATCTAGTATCAAATGTTTTTTTTTCTTGTAGCTCCCAAATCAAAGCAAGATTCTTTGAAAGGTGCTTCTCTTGCAGAACATATTTTTTCTTACTACTTGCTTATAATTGGTTTAGTGAGAAACATTAGATTTGGGAAGATTAGGTATCTTTGTGATAAAAAGTTGATGTTACATAGAAGGAGAGGCCTCTTTTCTATCTTTTCTTACCAGACTCACTCGGAAAAGGATTCCTTTTTTTTCTTTTGTTTCTGCCATTTAACTGGTACAGACAGTTGGTGGTCAGTTTTTTGGTTCCTTCTTTAAAAGTTAATAAAGTTTACTTTTTATTGTATATGCTATAATGATTCTTTTGCTTTGATTATCTTAGTTTGATACCTATTCACCTTTTAATCAAAATTGTTGATTGTCATGAATATAAAAGTAACTGCAGGAGGAACAAGAATTGAGATGTGAAAACTGAAACAGTTGCAGAGAGAATCATCATTCAAAGTAAATTGGTCTTTTTTTTTCAAGAGAAATGTTACCAACATATCGAATAATTATCCTTGCTATAACTAATCAATGGTATGATAATTGAGGTGAAATAACACGACTTGGTGAGAACTGGAATATTTCTGGGAAAATACTCAAGTAAGAGTTTTGCTGGATGCATCCATGTTGTGAAAATGGATTTTAAAAAGCAATGAAAAAAGTTTCAGGAACATCATAATTAAAGTCCCCTTTTGCTAGAAATTGGAAATACTGAAACACATAGCATTAGCCCTGTCTCTTGATAATCTATTTACTATTATTGATGTTCAACTTGGTGGAACCAATTCTTAATCATTACTCTTCAATGCCAATTCTCAGTGTTAGTCTTTTGGTTAACTTTTGAGTGAAATATCTTTCCTACTAAATATCTTTTTTCTCTCTCTTTCTCTTGATTATGGGGAGTAAATATCTATTTGTTCATCATTCCTACTAAATATCTTTTTTTTTTGTCTTAATAATTCTCAGTGTTAGTCTTTTGCTAGCTTTCAAGCAAATATCTATTTGTTCATTGCTCCTACTAAAGAACTTCATTTTGATGCAGCTCTTATGTATTATAACGGTATGTCGACAAACTTTTCTCCATTATATTATTCGCATAATTCTGAATAGTATAAAGCTACGAAATTTATTATATATTAGAAAAAGTTTAGACATGAATCTATCTTATTTGATTGAGGTCTTTAGCCCAACAAGTGGCCGGAATTTTCTTAAAGCACTAGCTTACTATTTTGAAAGATTATCTTCCAAAGCTACCATTGTCCTCTAGTGCTTCTGTATTTACATACTATATTACCTTTATACGTTGTTAATTAATCGATAGTTTCCCCCCCCCACGAAAAGAACATTATTATAATTGCAATGGGATTTACTGTTTCAGTTAGATGGTTGCGGAAATTTGAACATCTATAATGTTTTGGTAGAATTGTTTTGTAATTGTTTTGATGTTCAATGTTTGTTCCAGTAGTAAACTCAAGGAACTTTTGTAGGTAGCCTCAGAGTTGAACAATTTTGTACCAGTAGCTGTTGCAGTAAGGGAATTTACTTAAGCTAAATCCGCAATTTATCATGGAAAAATCGTACTTACGATTCTTTGTTGTTGCAGTATTCACACTTCCAATTGCTACCTGTAAACCACAGTGTTCTGTTATTAACCAATAACCCTTCTTTTTTGTGCACAACCTTAATTACTAATAAATTCTCACTTTTCAAGTCAGGAGTGCTTTTTAATGGAACATTTTAACACTTTATTTATATCCCATCCAATCACAAATGCCTAGGATCTTAAGCTTTATTTGAATCATCATTTGTTTATGACATATAATTTTTTGTTTTGATAACCTTGTTTAATGACATGTTGCTGCCTTTTAAACTGCAGGATCTCCAAAATCTCGTAGTTAGAACATGTGGTCCTTATCTAAACTAGTAGTTTTCTTACAATGGATTGTGGATTCCAGTGTGTTTAGCTGGTTTTTGAATCACTAAGTTATCACTTATCAGGATTCCAAGATTTATATTTGGAAAATCTATGAAAACGACTAAGATAACAAGTTGATCACTCCATGTATTTATATATATTTGCATGATTTTTCTAATCATAGAGTTATAATCAAGAGGTTAGGCTTAGCCTTTCCTCAGTTCAACAATCACGGTAATAAATTTTGGGGATCAACATGGTAATTGGTATCAACTGTCAGACTGAAGTTGCTGATGCTTGTGATTAGAATAATTGAAAATTTAATCGTGTTATGTTTGATGGAGGTGAAGGATTTCTCACTTATCTTGCTTCATACCCTCACTTTTAGATTTTGGTGTGTGACTATGGGGATGGATTCTTTCGACTAGAACGGTATTTATAAATTAAGTCCACATTTTTGATAGTTTATTATGGCATAGGTATCTCTGGTGTCAAGGCTATATCTCATAGAATGGGTTTATTCACTTGACTAGCAATTGAGAATCCTACAAGACCAAGTTTGGTATAGCTTGATATCTTACAAGATCCCTCAAACTAGTTTTTAGGTCTGACTTTGACCCATACCATAAACTTAGGTCAACTGGTTTGCCTATTTTGGGTTGGGTCCATATCACTTTCCTAAGGCAGAGTTGATTTCGTTATCATTGGGATGAAGAATTATGTGGTATTTACTGTCCTGATGACTCATGTGTGTGGAACGGTTTTGAAGCCTATAGGTAGTTAATTATGTGAGTCGAGTCTAGTGGATAGATGCATTTTTCTTCATAAACATCATGCATTTGTCACTATCAATCACATACGCGATCAGGACTGTAATTGCATCGTGTAGACTAAACACTGCTTCTTCACGCAATACCTTGGTATTCATTACCGGGAAACCATTTGTTCTTTCTAGTGATTGTGACACATAAGACTAGATGACTAGCACTTATCACTCTTTGGTTATAGATGATTCTTAATATTTTTGGTGTAGAATGCATAATTCTCATTTCAATGAAAAGATTACTTTGGCTAAGACAAGTTTGATGAACTCAGTGAGATGCTACTGAAAAGTGAGATATATTCTCTCTGTATACACTTTGTGCTACATGCAAAAAAGAAAGACATAAAAAAATTGAAGTATCTTGTTTCTTTTGTGGCTATAGACATGAATTGCTGCTTTCTCTAAAAGTGTTTACTCTTCCTTCAGGTTCTAGAGAAGCAATCCTGATAATCACACTCTCTGTTGGTGCTTCCACTTGATCAGCTGGATTGAAGTCACCTAAGATCTTTTGACATGTCTCAACAAGACAGTGTCTGCATTTCGGACAAGTCAAATGTTGTTGAAGCCACTTGTCAATGCAACGAACATGGAACCCGTGGTTGCACTTTGGGAGCAGCCTGAGCTTTTCTCCAGAAACAAAATCTGACAAACAAATGACGCACTCTTCGCCAAGCCCCGACAGGTTCATCTCAGGTGAGTAACTCACGACCGGGAACATCCTAAGAGCTTTCTTATTTATTCCTTTGTTTGATGAACCATGTGGTGTCGAAATACTGGAGATAGGCTCGGAGATCATGAACCTTGAAGAGCGTCTGTATGCACAACGAATGATGTAATGTAACCCGATGCAGCAGATGATTCCACAGATGAGGACTGAGAGAAGCATCAAAGCATTCCCACTGAGGTTATTCTCATGGGTTATGAGAGGAGATGGTGCGATCGCAAGGACTCTTTGAGTGTTGTGGTCAAATGGGTTGTGCGAAAGCAGCTTTCTAGAGACAAAACCGCCAAGGACTTGTTCGTGGAAGGCTTGAGCTGGAGAAGGTAACTCATTTGCAGACATCTTTTTTAATCTTTGAGAAAAGCTTTGGACAAAATCTCTCTTCTTCTCTCTGCTTTGCTTGGCTTTGTTTGGTTATTAGCTTCTTAAAGTTTTGGGGAATTCAGTGTGGTCTTATATATAGCTTGAGATGATTACTGAGAAATTTTATAATTGGAGACTAATAAGAGTTGTTTAAGAAAGTGGGGCTTTCTCCTTTTTTTCAAGTGAGATCTAAGAGGATTTGGGACCCATAAAGAGCTTTTCCAATTTTCATGAATCCTTGAGTGCTAATTTTGCATTTTTGCCCATACCTCCTCCAATCACAAGGTAATGTGTAGGGACTATCACTTTTTCAAATCATTTCTTTTTGTCTCTCTTTAAAATAGAAGAAACTCTGTTTTATCATGTTTGTCTTGTGTTTATTTTTGATAAGTGATATGTTACCTTCATATGGAGATGAATTCACGCGACTTGTGGTGAAATAATACGACTTGGTGTGATTCGAGTATTTTTGGGAATGCGGAAGTAAGAGTTTTGCTTGATTCATTCATGATGTGGAAATAGTTTTGATCCAATGGGTTTTTAGGGCATGAAAAAAAGTTTGAGGAACAGTATTGATCTATGTATTTTTACTCTTTGTGTTAGTCTTTTGGTAAACTTTCAAGTAAATATCTATTTTGTTCATCACTAAATATCTTTTTTGTCTAGTTAATTCTCGGTGTTAGTTTGGTAAACTTTCAGGTAAAATATCTATTTGTTCATCATTCCTACTAAATATCTTTGTTGTCTTGATAATTCTCAGTGTTAGTTTGGTAAACTTTTCTGAAGTAAATATCTATTTGTTCATTGTTCCTACTAAATATCTTTTCTGAAGTAAATATCTCTTTGTTCATATACTTAATATCTTTATACTCTTGATAATGTAGAGAACTTCATTTTTGTGCAAGGATGAATAAGCAGAGCCTATTGTGTAACAGCTCTTTTGCTTTATAGCGGTATGTCGACAAGCGTTTCTCTATTATTTTATTAGCATTGTTATGAATTTTTTAAAGCTACTATATTTATTATATTGCAAAAAAAAGTTATTGACATGGATCTATCTTATTGATCGAGGTTAAGTGGACGAGATTTTCTTAAAGCACTAGGGATACTATTTTGATTATCTTCTAAAGCTATATTATTTTGAAACATTGTCCTCTAGTACTTCTGCATTTACTAATTTACACTCTTTTACTTTTAACATTGTTAATAATAGATAAGTCTCCCCCACTAAAAGAACATTATAATAATTGCAATGGGAATTAGCTTTTCTTTATCTTTTTTTTTCTATTGAATGGTAGGAGAAATTTGAACATCTTTAATGTTTTGTTATAACTTTAGAGTAATTGTATTGATGTCTAATGGTTGTTCCACTGGTAAATTCAAAGAAAATTTCCAGTCAGCCTCAATTGTTGAGAGAGTTGAACAATTTTAGACCATTAGCTGTTGCAGTAAGGGCATTTACTTAAGCTAAATACTTAATTCATCATGGAGAAGTTGTACTTAAAACCACAGTCTTAGATTATTAACCAACAAGCCAAGCCTTCTTTTTTGTGCACAACCTCAATTACTATTGAACTCTCACTTTATTTAGTCAGGCAGGGGTTATTAATTGAACTTTTCAACAATTTATTTATATATCCCATCCAATAAAAAATGCCTAGGATCTTGAGCCTTATCTGAATCATCATTTGTTTATGTCATGTTTTTTGTTTTGATAACCTTGTTTATGACATGTTGCTCCTTTTTAAACTGCAGGATCTCCAAATTCTTGTAGTTAGACTTAGAACATGTGGTCCTTAACTAAACCAGTTAACAGTAATTTAATGGATTGTGGATACCATCTTCTTTAGCTGGTTTTTGAATCACTCAGTTTTCAGGATTTGAGTTTCATATTTGGAGAATCTATGAAAATTATTGAGATATCAAGTTGTTCACTCCATGTATGTTTTTTTAGTCATAGAGATGAAATCAAAGTAGGCCAAGTTTGTAGTTTTTTCTTCTGTTTTCGTACTATGAGAATCACTGAGTAGGTCTGAATTGATAGCTTTAACCTTTCCTCAGTTTAATTATCATGGTAATATCTTGCACTAGCTAGTGTACATACCTTAGATGTCACCTGTTGTGGAGAAAGAAGCGTAATAGAGTAAGTATATAAAATCTAGACAGAACATTTAGCATGACGATCTGATACAAACTTGAATACCAATTTGATAAGCCTCATAAGATGCACGGTGAGTAAATTTGGAGGCAGGCATCGACTTGGTAATTGGTATCAACAGTCAGATTAGAGTTTGGAGATGCGTGCGATGAAAATAATTGGAAGTTAACCGTGTTTGGTTTGATGGAGGTGAAGGATTTCTCACTTTTAGATGTTGGTGAGTGACCTATGGGGATGAATTCTCTTGACTCGACATTTTCGATAGTTTATTGCGGCATAGATATGTCTGAAATCAACATTAAATCCCATAAGGTAGGTTATTCACTTGACTAGTGGTTGAAAATCTTACAAGACCAAATTTGCTATAGCTTGATATCTTACAAGACTAGGCATCTTCCAAACTAGCTTTTAGGTCTGACTTTTACTCATAAACTTAAGTCAGTTGAATGGGTTGGGTCCATATCACTTTCATATGGCCGATGTGATTTCGTTATCATTGGGATGAAGAATCATGTGGGATTTGCTATCCGTATGACTCATGTGTGTTGAACGGTTTTGAGGCATATAGATAGTGTATTAAGTGGGTCGAGTCAAGTGGATAGACGCATTTCTGTTTGCGACCTTTGTGCATTTGTCACTATCAAGTATATATGCGATAAGGTCTGGACCGGACTTGCATTTTAATACCTTGGCATTCATTACCGGGATACTATTTTTAATGACTAGTGATTCTTTGGTTCTTTCTAGTGATTCTTTGCTTCTTTCTAGTGATTGTGACACATAAGTAACTTAACAATCTTTGGTTATGGATGATTCTTATATGTTTTTTGGATAAATAGGCATAATTCACATTCCACCGAAAAAAAGTAACTTAACAAAGACAAGGTTGATGAACTCAGTGAGATGCTACTGAAAAAGTGAGATATATTCTCTCTGTATACACTTTGTGCTACAGGCAAAAATTTGATGTATCTTGTGCTCAGATCTAAAATCTTCTATCTAATTGGAGCAACAAATTCGGACTAGTTGCTTTCTCTAAAAGTGTTTACTCTTCCTTCAGGTTCTAGAGGAGCAATCCTGACGATTACGCTCTCTGTTGGTGCTGCTGCTGGTGTTACCATCACTTGAGCAGCTTGACTAAAGTCACCTAAGATCTTCTGGCATGTCTCAACGAGGCAGTGTCTGCATTTCGGACAAGTCAAATGTTGTTGAAGCCACTTGTCAATGCAACGAACATGGAACCCGTGGTTGCACTTAGGTAACAGCCTTAGCTTTTCACCAGAAACAAAATCCGACAAACAAATGACACACTCTTCGCCAAGCCCGGACAAGTTCATCTCAGTTGAGTAACTCACAACCGGGAACATCTTAAGAGCTTTCTTACTGATTCCTTTGTTTAATGAACCATGTGGTGTCGAAAGACTAGAGATAGGCTCAGAGATCATGAAACTTGAAGTACGTGTGAATGCGCAACGAATGACGTAATGTAAACCGATGCAACAGATGATTCCACAGATGAGGACTGAGAGAAGCATCAAGACATTTCCACTGAGGTTGTTCTCATGGGTTATGAGAGGAGATGGTGAAACAGCATAGGCTTGTTGAGTGTTGTGGTCGAATGGATTGTGTAAAAGCAGCTTTCTAGAGACAAAACCGCCAAGGACTTGTTCTTGAAAGGCTTGAGCTGAAGAAGGTAACTCATTTGCAGCCATTTTTTTTTGGAAAAAGCTTTGGATCAAAGTCTTTCTTATTCTCTCTGCTTTGTTTGGTTATTAGTTTCTTAAAGTTTTGGAGAATTCAAAGTGGTCTTATATATAGCTTTGATGATGATTACTTAGTGGAGACTGAGAATTTTTTATAAGTGGAGATGAATAATTGTAGTTCAAGAAAGTGTTTCTATATCAATAATTTTTCAAATGAGATTTGAGAGGATTTGGGACCCAGAGAAAGCTTATCCAAATTTCATGAATTCTTTGAGTGCTTATTGTGCATTTTTGCCCATATACCTCCTCCAACCACAAGATGCTTGTGTAGGGACTAAGGGACAATCACTTTTCCAACATTGAAATTTAATATTGTTTCTTTTTGTCTCACTTTAAATTAGAAAACTTTGCTTTTCTTGCCTTGTGTCGATTCTTGATAAGCTGGAATTTTCATATATATATATTTTTTTGTTTATCAGGAGGAAGATTTTGTTGTATCTTGTTCACATTTTAATGCTTTGCCCACAAAATGGTGTGTTGTAAAGTAGTCTTTGTGCTTTAGCAGTTGTCTCTTTTTGTTCTTTCCATGTGTATGTGTTGTGTTGCTTAATAATTCACTTCAAACATAATCAATGTTTAATAAAATTTTGATTTGTAAATTTATTTTTAAGATCCTTGACAAAAAAGTGATGGTTCCTTCTATCCAAATAGATTTCATCTATGCTATACGCAGGAACATAAAATTATTGAAAAAAAAGAGAAAGTCGATTGTGGCTTATATACGATATAATTTTAAATCTATATATAGTAGTTAGAGTGTTAAATTATAAGAACTAAGCAGACTAATTTAGTCATCAGAAAATGCGAAATCGTAAAACTTTTAAGGGATATGTAGATTGTTAAATCATCATATAGGAGGAAGATCCCAAAGATCTAATATAGGGCTTATGTAAAATATATAATAAACATTTTCTGAAAAGATTATATGTTTTTGAAGACCAGAATCTTCTAATACATATAGGTTTTCTTGCATCGTATTCATATTGTCTCTATACTCATTGGATTTACTAAAATATCAGAATATCAGATCATAGAACTTTGGGAACTTTTTGGTTTTTCTATATGTTTACTAAAAAGTCTAAAATATTTTCTCCTTTACGGGTAATATTTGCAAAATCCATTTTGATGTTCCCAAAGTTAACTAAATGTCTGCATATGAATGGTTCTGTTTGTTTATATGTTTGTTTTCTTGGTCGGTATTTCTTTATTTGCTTACCTTTCAAAAAGACAAGAATGTTATTCGTTAGATTCTAAACTTTTGTCACTTTCTTCTCCCAAATTTCCCCAACCTTAATACCAAAGTCCCATGTTTCATAGCTTTTTATGCGATTTTATTTTATGTGAATTCTTTAGAAATTATTTAAAATCTATTTTGACATATTGAGAAATTCCAGTCCAACCTCTCTTTGCATGAAATATATATCGAATATTTGTCAAGTTAAAATGAACGATTTGAAAAAGTAGTGGAATAATGGAACACATAATAAAGCCATATGCTTCAGTTTTGTTAAGATTGTAATATGGATAAATCATTTGAGTATATATATATATGGATAAGTTTATATAAATGTTGTAGTATTCCATTTCATTTAATTTTGACACCATTTAATATATTGTTCATTAAGTGGAGGCCGGAATAATGCATTTTCACTTTTAACCAAGATTATATTTGTAGGTCACTAAATTTTGGTTACCCTGAGAGTAAGCTTTCCCTTTTTCAATTAAAAAATGTTTTATAGGTCTAATGATCATTGGTTAAGAGACTAATTGGAGTTAATTAGTGTTAATGAAATTTGTGGACAAGAATTAGCCCACCAAAATAGAACAAGTGTGGGATACTTCTTCTTTTTCACCCTCCTTTGTGCTTTTCTTTATTTGCACTTTCGAATATTTTAATTAGTGATAATGTAGTAAAGCGATAAAAAATATTTAACTTCTAAATTTATGCGCCGTGACAAGCTAAATTTTGAGATGTATTACTTCCATTGTATAGTAGAGAATCATCATAAAAGATTTGAAACTTCACGTAGCCATATGATTTTTAAAGTTCCGATTATGAGATCTTGTAACCGCGTTAAATTCGGTTTTTCTTAAGAACTCTATTTAATAGAAATACATGCAACTAGCGATTAACTAGTTGAAAAGTATTAGCCATAAAACATGACCGAATTTTAGTATTTCAAAAGCTATACTAATGGCGTGAATGTATACTTAAGGGTCCCTATGCTTAATTACTCTCAAACTTTTTTCTCAAACGGTATGACTTTCAAAGTCATAGTATGTAAGTTTTTTATTATGCATTTCAACATGACCAAATTATTGGTTACCAAAAAAAAAAAAAAAAAAAAAAAATGACCAAATTATTGATCTTGGTAAGAAGGTCAATGTGTCTCATCAAAGAAAAAAAAAGTCAATGTGTCTAGGGTTTCTAACATGAGATTTCATATAAATACTCATGTTATGTAATGGAAAAACTTATCCTTGAAAGTTGCTTTGAGACGACTCTCTTCCTTCAGATTTCTGATATCAAAATCTTTTTATTTTAGGACTCTTCTCGTTAAGTTTTCCCCTTTATTTACTTTGTTGCACAATAAAGCTTCTCTCATGATCTACTTCGTTGTCCATCTCTTTTATTCAGCTCTATAAAGCATGAATAAGCTTGTTTTGAAAGTACTGTTTACATGTAAAACTTCTCATTACTCTAAATTTTTTTAAATGATCAATAACAAAAATTAATTCCATAAAGTGTAGTCTCGTTTGGCACCAAACTTTGACATCTTGAGGACTCTTACTTTTCCACAGGTTCACAACCTTTGCAATTAGAAGAACAAGTCACAACTCTCACGTATTTGCTCAAACACAGGCACACATTTAAGACTTATATAATATAACGAAAACAAAAGAGTTTTAACGCTCTAATCTTGTCAGCATTTGCCCCAAAAATCCACTTGACGTTTTACTTGCCCCAAAACTTCCGTATGTGTCTTGGTCGGTTCCTTTCTCATCGGTGCATGAGTCTCTTTTACCGGAGAATCAATCTTCGCCTCCCAAAGTTAGGAGATATGAAGCTCTGCTCACGAGGAAGTTCTGACTGGTTTTTGATGATGCGGCGGTGCTTTTGGCAGTGCATGGTCGAAGTCTCCAAGAAGATGGTTGATTTGTTATCCCACTTGACAACAATCACGCTTGGGGTCCACACAAAAGATAGATACAAATGGAGAGATGGAATTGGTACTAGAAAGATGAATTTAGAATTCCTCAAGTAAGGAAACAGATGGCTGCGAGGATAAACGAGGTACAGTGGCACAAAGAGGTATAGTTTTCTGGCCATATTCCTAAGCAAGCTTTTATATTGTGGTTGGGTTTCCTTGATAGACTGTCAACAAGATCAAGATTACGCAGATGGAGAATTGTAGAGGATAGTACTTGTGTCCTTTGTGAAATATACAATGAGACTAGAGATCACCTTTTTCTGAATTGCTCATATAGTCAAGATGTGTGGAGAATGGGTTTCAGAATACTTGGTTCTCCTTATATTGGGTTTGGGTCTTGGAGTGTCTTTGAAAGGTGGTTGAAGCGTGGATTCCCAAATGCAGAAGGAAAAAACTTATAGCTGCTCATGGCGCAAGAAATAATATATGATCTTTGGATGGAAAGAAACGATCGAATCTTCAACAACAAGGCACAACCGGCGGAAGTCTTGTTCAAGAATGTTATAGGGAAGGAACAGACATGTGGAGGGATGTGAATAAATGATAAGGGCATGTACATTGGGGTGCTCTCAAGTGTGCTCTCAAAATATAAAATTATTAAAACACACACTCTTTCTTCCTTTTACTCAACTTTATACCTTCTTTTTTATCCTTTTACTCAATTTTTATTAATTTTATATTTAAACACTCTCTATTCCTCTTGAGAACACTCTCCAAAAGTGTTCTAAAAGTACTACTTTGAGAACACTCTCTCTTTCTTTTACTCAACTTTTATTAATTTATATTTAAACACACCCACTATCTCCTCTCTTTACTCAACTTTTATTAATTTTATATTTCAATACACCCCACAAAAACACTCTCTTTCTTCTTTTACTCAAATTTTAATAATTTTATATTATAAGAACACACTTGAGAACACACCAATGTACATGCTCTAATAAAGAAGAAATGGACGATGGAGATTAGAAGAATCGGACGGTGAAGATTAGAAGAATCGGACGGTCGAGTTCAAGAGGCCGTTACAAAGATTTATGAGGAATCGTTAGCTCAACGATGGGAAGATTCATTATTGTTGTTCATAGTTTTTATAGTTGTCTCTCTCTTTTCTAGAAACTTGGAGATTTATGGAGTTGAATCCTTATTCTTTGTAGATTTGGTTCTGTTTACAAGAATCTATCAAAGGTAAGAAGACGAATTTGTGTTTGTATCGAACATTGATTCGTATTATCTTGATTCAACTGAAGAGTTTAATTTATGTTAACAAAGGTATCAGAGCTAATAATCCTCGGAATCAATGGTAGAAGCAAAGGAGGTTTTTCGCAAAGTCAACAAATCTATGGGATTTCGAATCAATCAGATGTTGGTGAGAACCCAGGCGTTGGAAGAAACGGTGGCTAAGCAGAACGCGGAGATATGCGTGAACCGGTTCGATTATTCACTACCAATCTGTGAATCGCGTCAACAAACAATGACCAGAACATCGGCATGTCTTCACCCGTAATTTTCTCAACTCCGGTGGTTCAATCGCATAATCTAGAATCTGGAGGAGGAAGCACACCGACTTGGCACCAATCGATTTTATCAGATATTGGACATTGTGTTCTATATGATTGGCAATCTTATAAGCTGATGTTACAAGAACGATTTGAAGAAAAGGTTGGATGATCTGATGGTCGAATTGAAGCAATTGCAGGAAACTGATGGAATTGAGGATTTTCATCAGAGGTTTGAGTTGATTAGCACAAGATTGAGTTTGTTGGAGGATTATTTGGTGAGTGTATACTTGGCAGGATTGAGAAGTGATACACAAAGGAACGTGAGGATGTTCCAGCCACAAACAATTAGACAATGTTTGTCAGTTGGTAGATTATATGAACGGGCTCATCCGAAGAAGGCTAGTGAAACTCCAGAACCAGTGGCTTGTGAAACAGAAAAAGACCTTGAGGATACTTCAGTGAATGGTGTTGAAGAGAAAAAATCAGTTTCAGGGACGGTAGTGCATCATAGTTTCAAGACACCCACGTGATTCATCAACAAGAGCTAATCCAAGACAAAGAAACAATTCATGAGGAAGAATTACACCCAGAAGAAAATGAGGCAGTAACAACTTCTTCTACATCGACGATGGAGTTTATGCATCAAACAAATGTCGTTTCACAATCTCAGGTAACAATCTCTGACTTGGAACCTGGCCGTAGAAGTTGCATTGAATCACGGGCTGTTTATGTGGATTTGCCATTTTCAATTGTGAGGAACAATCTAGTTCATAATCAATATGGTTTTGAATGTGTTCATGGTGAGTACAGTGCATGCTAGATGTTTGACAAAAGGCTTCTTAGAAAATACATATTACAACAAAAGAGGAAACTGACTTTATTTTTTAAGTCCTGGAAGTTCAAGTACAAAGCTATGGAATTGTTGCGACTTCTACCATCTAACCTCATGGAAGAAATGATTATTAAGGAACTTTTCGAGACAAGTAAAGTGTATTCTGGGGTTGATAAAAAGGCAATGATTGAGGTAGACATGTATGATTGGAAATATAAGAAGCGAATAAATCCAGATTATAGCTGCTTGAAGGGTATGTGTGAAGGGGCTGCGTTACAAGGAATCAAGTCAAGAGCGTTCAATAAGAGTCTTCATCAGTTGTTGCGGGGTTACTATGGCTTTGAAGTGCAATTGTTATCATTTTTCAAGACAAGATGTGTTGCCGTTGGGAAATTGCAGCTTGTTCCATATCCGGAAACAATCATTTCAAACTTAACACCAGTTTGTGTTGGTCATGAGATCTCAAGAACTGATTCTCCTTTGTGGCATCGTAGGAAAGACAAGGCACCACATCCAATTGTTCTCTTATCATTGCAGGGGTTGTATCACAAGGATATAGGCAAGATTTTATGGTTGTTCATACATGCAAATGACAAAGAGAATGATTCAGGACGTGAGATACAAACTGTGTTTGAGTTGGCTATACAATGCCACATGGAAGCTTGTCTAATGGTGACTGGGCTTGAGTTAATCATATTACTTTTATGTGTACATCTGAGGAGTGTGAATTCTCTTCTTAACACTCTATGTTGTCTCGGTGATCTCATGCAAAGAGAAGTGTTGAATCACTCATCGGATCAGCCCATGCTAATGTACGTGATACCTGATCCTAAGTGTCACGTTGAACTTAAGAACAATAGAAGAACATTTCAGAGCTTGAAGCTGAAGATACAAGCACATGTGGACTTATGTGGTAGCAACATTTTGGTTTCGACTTCGAGACAGAGGAAGTTATGCAAAGATTGGTGGTTTAAATACAAAGAAAGCACCATGGCTAAAGATTTATTGGCGAATCACCGAGAAACGATCAGAGACCACATGACTGAGAAGGAGTTCGATATTGGCGATTATGTCTATGTCAAGTTACAGCCATATCGTCAACTATCAGTGGTCTTTCGGTCAAACCAAAATATTGGCACCTACGTACTATAGTCCTTATAAAATTCTGGACCGATGTGGTAAAGTGGCTTACAAGCTCGACCTTCCAGCTTCTTCAAAGGTGCATTTTGTTTTTCATGTGTCACAATTGAAGGTTCTGGTAAGTAATGTGACTACGTCAACACAATTACCATCTGTGGTTCTGGATGTTTTGGCCAAGGAACCGGAGCGTATTTTAGAGAGAAAGATGGTTAATCGCCACGGCCGAGCTGCTACGATGGTTTTGATCAAATGGAATAACCAACCAGAGGAAGAAGCCACATGGGAGTATCTGTTTGACTTGGTTCAAAAGTACCCAACTTTTGAACCTTGAGGTCAAGGTTCTTCGAACAGGGGAGCTCTGTTATAGGGAAGGAACAGACATGTGGAGGGATGTGAATAAAGGATAATAAAGAAGAAATGGACGGTGGATATTAGAAGAATCGGACGGTGAAGATTAGAAGAATCGGACGTTCGAGTTCAAGACGTCGTTACAAGGATCTATGAGGAATCGTTAGCTCAACGATGGGAAGATTCATTATTGTTGTTCATAGTTTTTACAGTCGTCTCTCTCTTTTCTAGAAACTTGGAGATTTATGGAGTTGAATCCTTATTCTTTGTAGATTTGGTTCTGTTTACAAGAATCTATCAAAGGTAAGAAGACGAATTCGTGTTTGTATCGAACATTGATTCGTATTATCTTGATTTCAATTGAAGAGTTGAATTTACGTTAACAAAGAAGGTTACTACAGGTGTTTGCAACTTCTGCCTTGCTCGTATCGATAGGCTAGGATTTGATGACTCCTTGGAAATATGGTTCCGAGGCGCTTAACTTCGTTTTATAACTTTTTTCTCTTCTTCTCCTTCTCGGTTTATGACCGTAGGAATCTACTTAGTTCATGTAACTCAGTTTGATCTCAATATAATCAGAAATTTAAAAAAAAAAAAAAGATGCCACATCGGTCTTATTTTAGGTTTAACAAATATGTATCACTTAAAAGATATTTTTATGTAATTTGTGTTTGGATTACTTTATGGGCCCTGTCATTGTGATCACTCTTAGTCCATTTGGGCTTTAATGAAAATGAACTTGACGGCAAAAAAAAAAGTATTCTCTTTACCCTTATAAAATTATAGCTCATTATTTGCCTCACCTCTTGAATCTAATTTTCCAGGTTGCATGAAAACTCCGTCCGAGAAGCGTTTCTCGTTTTGGAAACCAAAACTCTTGAAAACTTTATTGAAACACGTTTTTTAATAAATTATAATTTGAAAACGCGTTTTTAAAAATATTTTAATTTGGAAACTCAATGAAAACTTTAATTCCGTTTTGGAAACGCGATGGAAATTCGTTTCCTAGAAATCTCAAATTAGAAATATGACGAAAATGTTCGATTTTGTTTTAGAAATGCGATGAAAAATTGTTTCTTACGTAATAAGCAAGGTTTTTAAAACCGGACCGGTCTAACCGAGTCAGAGTAGTGTTAAAACCCGGATTTGAATTAGCCCGGCAAAACTGGTTAAACCAGTTACTCGGGTTGATGTCAAAACCCGGTTCACCCAAATCCAAAAAACAAAAAATCAAGTATGTATGGCTTTACTTGAACGACAATGCGTTGAATTAGAATTAAAATCATTGTCCAATTTTTTTCCAATGAATTTTAACTTTTTATGAAGTTCAATTCATTGATGGTATAAGGTGACTTTCTTTTAAATTCACATATTCTGCATACATTTTTTTTTTTGAAAATCACTTATTCTGCTTGTTACTTTATCATTTATATCTCTTGTATCTTTAAATTTGTGTTAGTGATTGTAAAATATTTTGTTTTTTCTAGTTTAATGGAGAAAAACAAAATCATGCTATCTATTTTGTTTTTTTTGTTTTTCTCATAATAATTATTTTGGTTACTGAATATTTTTTTCCCTACTTACACATATTTTTGTTTGTCAACATTTTCACATATATTATATATATATATATAACTAAAATATAAATAAAATCTAAAAATCCGGTCCAACCAGTTGGATCGGTTCGACCAGCCATCCAATGACAATGTCGAGTCGATGTCCGGTCCGGTTTTCAAAACATTGGTAATAAGTAAATAGTTTGGAAATATAAGGATATATTTATAGATTAAAATCAACAAAATTATGAAAGATTGCAAACAAAAAAATTATTATACTTTTGGTTTTTGTTAAGCTATTTAATATTTATGCATATAATTTGTGTTGTTCAAATTGTTTCAAATATTTTTTTTGATGTTGTTGATTCATATATATATATATATATATATATATATATAGGTATGTGTGTGTGCGTTTCCAAAACGTATCCGTGACATAATTTTTTTTAAAAATCGTTTGCACGTATCCGTTTCCGTTTCCATGCAATCTAGTGAGATATTTATAAATTCTGCAAACATCAAATTAAACTCTTTCAATCCATTTGAATATATATATATATATATATATAAGAACGCAATCGTTTTTGGAAATTTGGATAAAATAAAAACTGATGTTTCTATTGAATCCGAGCAGGTATAATAGGAGAACCTGTTCTCAAAATTCAAGAATTGACATTTATAGAAATATCGATATCAAAAATTGATTTGATATTTTATCTCTCATGCATCACCATGTCTATTAATATTGTTTTAAAGATATATATTTATATCGCGTTTGTACTGAAACTAAAATACATATAGCATATTTTGCCAGTTTTAGAGAACTATTTAAAAGATTTTAAAGGGTCAAGGGACAGTCAAAAATTTTGGACAGTAATCTATACTATTTAAAGAAAATATTTATATAAGCTCTTAAGGATCATAATGATTAGTGGAATCAAAGATCAAAGAAGAAACACTGATGTTTCCACTCGAATTTTAGCTCCCTATTGTGTCAAACCCCAGAAGAAAAGATAGGCTTAGGATCTGGATTTTTTTTTCAAACAAAAATAAAACAGGATTGAAAAAAAGAAAATCTAGTATAGCAGTATGTATATTTAATTTTTTATTTGCTACAAAGTATGTATGTTTTAAATGTTATTGGATTGTCTATTCTAAACATATATACATATCAATGATATTAAAATGTTCCTTTCTAAACATGTTCTATCTATCTTTTTTGTTTTGTTTTGGTCCACTGGCTCATTATAATTGATACACATACACGTACGCTACTAAATTTGAGATTTTTTTCAATCTCAAAAGTAATAATAATAATATTCAATGTCAAAAATATATTTCTTCTCTGAGAATGTTAATATTATGTATCAATTGGTTTCTAACAACTAGATGCTTTTTTTATAATTTCCATTGTTAAAACTTCTTTTGTGAAAAAGTTCATTGTTAATACTTGAAAGACAAGAAATTTGTTGAGCGCGAATATTTAAATGTTAATTGTATTTTATCAGTTAAATTTTTAAATAAATTTCCGCGCAATATTTTTATAGAAAAAACTCCGCGCATTTACATATGTTCTAATCTAGTATTTAAGTAAAATGCTATAGTTTTATTAATAAGAAAAAAATTCATGATTTTCAAAAGAGAAACAAAATCATACGCATCTCAAAGATTATAAACTAGAGCCAGATTTCTTTCAAAAATAAATAAATAATGATTCCATAAATAAAGGATTTCTATAAGACATGTAAAGAATACTTGGTCTATGATACTGATTTACTGAAATGCATATAATCTATAACCAATTATTACTAATAGCTTTTATAGAATAATGACTAAACCTTCTTGACTCACATGGTTCTGCTTCTCTTACTTCTTCCCCAACATTGGCTTAAGTTAATAGAAGGCCAAATCACTGATTGAAATTGTAGCCGTTCATCCTAAACTCCTTTGGATCATAGGGCAAATTTGGATACATGAGCTCACGATCAGTGCCATAGACTTGTTCAGGTTCTTTCTTGTTCACCACGTAATCCATTTGATGAGGAAACTGGTATTGTTGCTGATGCTGCGGCTGGATATTGTGAGAAAACTGGTATTTTTCAGGTTCATTCATGTTCATCGCGTAGTCCATTTGATGAGCAAACTGATATTGTTGATGCTGTTGCTGCTGCTGGGGATGGTCTAAATAGGGCAAACGAGGCAGAGGACTGGTCATGAACTGGTTATTGTTCATTGTCAAGTAACCATTGGGATACTGATTCTGGTTAATCATCGGGTTCGAGGCTCGGTCATTGAGAAGGTACGACGGTATTGAAGAGTTAGCATTGCTTGGGGCTAGGAGAGACGAGGGTTTATATGCAGTGGACCGACGAAACTGATCATTGTTCTGGCCTAGGAGAGACGAAGTTCTATACCCAGTGGACTGACCAATCGATAGCGCCCGTTGAGGGATTCGTTTTTCATCAAGATTGATACGGTGCTTCTGCACATCAAATACAACGATGTTGAATTTGTTCTATTGGAATGTGTAAAGCCCTAATTTAATGGTTTTCTTGTTGTGCAAGAAACATTGATTAGTATCTTTTTCTTACCTGAAGATGACTGGCCACGTTGCTTCTAGTGAGTCCTTCAATGTTCATCTCTTTCAAACATTTGAGGACTAACATTGGATTAGCTTCTGGGTTTGCATTCCAAAAACACGAGATTAGAACAAGAGATATAATATAATGGTCAAGAAATTGAAAAAGACTAGATCAATTAAGAACTTTTTGATTACTTTCAATACCACCAACTATTTCAATTGCTTGAAGAAACTTCTGGTGAAGATCTCCGGTCCATGTCATCCGCGGTTTTCTCGGTTTTTTCCCTTCTTTCTTACTGATGTTCTGTTCACAGTTGTCTCGGTATAAACCATCCGTCTGGACCAGATCTAGTTGAACTGGATGAACCGAACTTGTCCACATCATTCGCGCTTTCTTGGCAGCATTTTCGTCTTCCTTATTGATGTTTCGTTCAGCGTTCTCTTGGTCTATGGTCTCAAAATCGTAGGCTTCTAGGTCGAAAACGTCGGTCGTCTGAACCAGATCTGATTGAACCTGTTGAATTTCTCCGGTCCAATTTTCTTCATTATCGATACCTTGGCCTACGGTCCTAGAATCATCGTTGTCTTGGCCTAAACCGTGGCTCTGAACCAGATCTGATTGAACAGGTTGAGTTAAGCCGGGTTTAGACATCATCCTCTTGCGTACAATGTGTTGCCACATGTTGGCTATGACCTCTTTGCTAACCGGTTTCATAACATAGTCACAAGCACCATGTAACGTTGCTTGCATCACGGATTCACTTTGATTCTCATCGGATATAACTACATATAATCATCAAAATAAATTACATAGAAAGGAATTGGTTTAATTTAATGTTTTCAAAAATAAATTATAGTTTGTGAATTTACTTACTAACTACGGGCAAATCCCTCTCTGAACCAATTTTGAGAGCTTCAATTCCATTAACTTTAGGCATATGAAAATCCCAAACCACAATATCAATCTTTTGTTTAGTGGTTGTTAGAAACGCACGAGCTTCTTCCGCATCCGAATAAACCGTCACTGAATAACAAAAAGAAAACAAAAAATTATAAACCCTAGCCCTAAAACGCTCTAAATCCCTAAAATTATTGAGAGAGAGAGAGAGAGAGAGAGAGTTAGTTATATACCTTCATATTCGCATTGTTGCATGATTGTCTTCGTATTAAGTAAAGTGAATAAATTGGAATCCACAAGAAGAATATTAACATTCGTCGGAAGTTCATTGAGAAGAGAGCTGATTTCAGAAGTTTCAGGCTGCATAGAGCAAGTTTTATCTGCAAACATTATATTTACTTTTGTAGAGATTTGAGTTTGATTTTGATGTGTATGCTCAAAGATGTTATCTAGCTAGCTATATCTTATTACAAGAAGATTAGATGCATTTTATAGCACACAAAGGTGTTATTACCTTTCATATAGTCTAGACATATGTCAAAATTATATATTTATGGACATTTGTTTTTATTTATTTTTTTAGTGTCTTAATATTATATAGAAAATGGTCCATACATTTATGGGAAATCACAAAAATTGGGATGTATTGCTATAGGGAAGAAAGGACACAGCTACATGTCGAACAAAATTTTCCGTTTTATTAAACTTTATAAAAATGAAAAAAAGAAAAAAAGAATTTGCTATACTTAGTTTTTCCCTTTCTTATATCTCTGATGATTTTTTTTTCCTCTGGATTTCTTTTCTTATTTAGCTGTGTATCAAATAGAAGAAATAATAATTTTAAACATATTAGTTAGCTTATGTGAATTTTATATTAAATACTTAATTATACTAATTTTTAATTAACTTAAGAGCTTAATTTGTAGAAGTTCTCTTGGTATAGTGATTGACAAATGGTTAATTAATATTTCTACACTATGAAGTATGAGATACCATTTTTAGATAATATGATTTATTAACAATTATCTAGCATTAAAGGTAAATGTGTCTATCATGAATATGGAGTACGAATTGCCGTTTTTCGTATATCTATAAAGATCAGATTGAATGGTCCGTCGTAGAATCGTTTTTATAACATTTTTTTGATACTAACATATTTTTGTAAAACCATTTACCAAAACAAAAACAAAAATCTCGACACAACTTTATAATGTGTTAATGAGGTAGATGGATTTGATCTAATTTTGAAGGAATATGACCTAAATCTATTTCATAAGTATCGAGTAAAGTGAAAATATGACCTAAATCTATTTCATAAGTATCGGGTTAAGTGAATCATAATAAATAAGAAGATTAGAAATATGGAGAGAAAATATTTCATGTATCTTATTGAGTATATTTTCTGGTTTAGTTGAATTTGAATCACTCAGTTTAATTGTCTAAGATTAAAACATAAACATTCTAGTTCATGTTTTTTGTTTTGTTTTAGTATCTAATATTTTTATAGACTAGTCATTTAAATCATAACCAATTCATTCGTGTATTTTAGTTCGAACAAAATTCACGAATTTATTATACATCGAATGGTTTAAAGAAGCAGTTCCAAAACATGCCTTCACGATGTGGGTTTCACAGGTGGACATGTTGCTTACAAGATCAAGGCTTGCGTGTTGGGGACTTCAAATTACAACAAACTCCGGCTTGTGTTCCACGTTATATGAATCAAGAGATAATTTCCACTTAACATGCGAATACATTATACATCTCAAAATATTTGGTTCTTAACTCGGACAAGATTGATCTAAATTCAACTATTGTACAGGCTTTATTGATGAATTATGCAAGAGCCCTAACTATCCTCATAAAGTTAATGGTTCAAGCAACTGTGTTTCACATTGTTAATGGTTGAAGTGATATATAAGGGACTTGGGCCAATCTATTAATTGCCAATTGATTTTGAGTTGAAAGTCCATGAAACTTAACATGGTATGAGAGCCCGAACACATGCTGTCCCACTGAACAGAAATCGATCTGGCAAGAGATCTAGTTGATCTTACCCAAAATTAATCCTAAACTGGGATATTGTCGAGATTATGGCTAAATGGGTCATTATCTCGAATGGGCATGTGAAATGTCTCACATCTGAAGTGAAATTTTTTTAAAAATGATATATAAGGAACATGGACCAATCCACACTCATTAACAATTGGTTTTGAGTTGGAATCCCATGAAACTTAACACATATAAAAGTAGAAACAACCAACAATCGATCCCTTCGTCGACCATCTTCAAGTGCATCAGACCAAAAAGTTTATAATACACTATCATCAAGAAGACATAGAACTCCAATGGTCTTTTATATTATATCATACTAAAAATGCAAACAACATGCATATATATTATAGATCATTCACAATTAATGGTCAATAGTGTTTCACATACATAGAAAAACCATAATCTATCTAGCATGAAGATCACTAAATTGTCAATTTGCTTAGCCGTGGATATTTTTACTAGCTTTACTTCATGAAAACATCTTTCTACAGAATGAGAATTCGTGACAAGTATGATATTTTCGCTAAAAATGACTTCTTTCTTTTCAAAGAAAATAATACAACTAAATGAATATTAACTACCTATGATTTCAAGTTTATTTTCTCCTGATACTAGTTGTTCGATGATGCTATGGGTTTCAACGAATATGGGTATAATGATGGTTCGACACATAATTCATTTTTTTTAATAGTCTGAATTTATGAATGATTACAAATTATGAGAACTATTACACGAACGATTATACAACGGACAATTTTAACTTTGATATGCGAGACTATTCCGAACAACTCTCTTTGCACCACGCTAAAAATCTCATGTAAATTTTTTCTCCATTAATTTATAGTCTCCGTGACTTGAAGTCCATACATATAGGTGTAGAAGTATTAATGAATCATTTAGTCAAACTACTGGACTAAGAAGGCTTCCACACATAATCCAATTTAAAATTAATAAAATCTATAGAATGGTCTTCAAATATATGGTGTGCAATTTTTAGTAAAAAAAATAAATATATGGTGTGATTTAGTTTGTCAATCCGCAAGAAAGTATGCATGTAATCAAAATTATGATAGTTTACTATAAGCTATGTACGTCATTAATAAAGATAAACACTATCAAGCATGCAAACAGATAAAAAGAACACGATCTTATATAATATAGTAAGGTTTCTTAAAATTCAAACCATGAGAGACGGCCATGTGTCATCTAATTTTTTGACATTTGTCGTTTTAATTTATTTATTAAAAAGAAAAGAAAAATTAAGTGTCTTTTAATAATATTAGCAATTAATTTTAACAGTTCAATAGCTAATTTTTAAGTAAATTAATTCTAACAAGTTACAATTAAATATTTTGTTTAATTCTTATGTAAATTACTATATATTTTTTATATAAATTTATGTGTAGAAAATAGATATTTTATTTATCAAATCCAACAAATATCCGATACAAATAGATAACTGTGATTTTAAAATAAAATATCACAAAAGAAAAATTTTAATAAAAAAAACATAACATAAACAAAAAAAAGATGATGTGAGAAAATTAAAGAATAATTTTAGGACTTTTAAAGCTGTTAAACCCGACAAGTCTGATTGGAGAAATTTAGAATTTAAACATTTTTAAATGCTTTAATAGCTTCTAAAGCCAATTTACTAATCACTCTCTAATTCAGCAATATCCTATACAAAAAATAACAATTCATATAGGTAATTGTGATTTTATAATAAAAATATCGCAAAAGAGAAACTTTAATAAAAAGAAACATAACATAAACAAAAAAAATGATGTGAAAAAATTTAAAAATAATTTTAGGACTTTGAGGGCTGTTAAACCCAACCAGTCTGATTGGAGAAATTGAGATTTTAAACATTTTTTAAATGATTTAATAGCTTTTAAAGCCAATTTATCAATCATTCTATAATTCAATTGAACAATTTGTGTTGGACAAAGTAACGATCCTAACCAAGACTCTTGAAAAAAAATTTACTCCATCACAAATTGTACATCCAGAAAAACATAATCACTTTACCAATGAATTGATATAAAAGATAAAAATCACAACAAAGCGATAAATAAAATGAGACAAAAATACAATCAATCATCAGGTATTCTCTCCTTATGATTCAATGCTCTAATAAAATAAATAAAAAGATGCATTCCAACATCTTCGTTGAGATGACGTAGATATATCGGTAGAAGCAAAACATACTACAATTTATTTAATCAATAGATTTTTACAGACGTATTTGATGCAAAAAAGACGTCCAATCATTTTATTAAGAAACCGTAATGAATATTGATTCAGACATACAAGTTAAGTATTTGTGCCAAAGTCGATGTTTTCCAGATGCTGTAATTTTTATTAATGAATGTTCTATATATATATATATAAAATATTGTATATGTCCAACAATTTGCTATGAATGCTTAGTCTTCTAGTTTAAAAAATTATATACTATAAACACCAAATTTATATAATATTAAATACACAAATAATCAATAACTAATAATTATTAATATTAATTTTTATTATTTTAATTTTTAAACTCCACGCAACGCGTGGGTAATCTCTAATTTTATATATAGTGGTATATTAGTAAACAAATTCTCACTATGTATATATATATTTTTTTTGAAAAAACTTCTCACTGTATATTGTTTTGTTGTAGTAAACAAATTCTCACTAAATTGTTAATTTTTCAAAAAAAATTAAGTTTATATTGTCTACTTTTTTTTATTTTAAATATACATATTCTATTTAACTAAAAATCAATAATATTCAAAAATCCGGTTCAACCGGTTGGACAAGTCAGACCAACTAACCAAATATGTATATCCGGTCGAATCAATATCCGGTCCAATTTTCAAAACCAAATTTTTTTTTTGTGATCCTAAACGACGTCGTAACACAAACATTATCCACTAACGAGAAGCTAATGCAAGAGGATCTGAACAAACTTCCTTTCACCATAATTTTTTTTATTTTGAAGCTAATGGAAAACGTATCACTGCTTGAAGAAGATCATCTATGGAAGGAATACAAACCGAAATCGAAACTCAGTGAGAGTTCAACCTCTACAGTTTGGTCAGCGAATCACCGGTTCACCGGAGAAGAAACAGTTTTGAAATGTTTCAATCTCTCGAAGCTCAATCTCAATCTCCGAAGCTGTTTGAGCAACGAAATCGAATTTCTATCTTCCGTTTATCATCCAAACATCATTCGTCTCCTCGAAGTAATCCATGTACGAATTCAATTTCAAAAATCTGGGTCTGTTTCTAATTTTTTTTCGAATTATGTGGAATTTGTGTGTTTTCAGGATGGAGATTTTCTGGTTATGGTTATGGAATATTGTGATGGAGGAAATTTATCATCGTATATTCAAAGTCATGGGAAAGTTGAAGAACATATTGTTAAGAGATTTATGAAGCAAATTGGTATTTTACTGTTTGTGATTTTAGGTACTGAATTTTTGCTTGTTCTGGATAATAAAGTTGTTTATGTTTTGATGCAGGAGCTGGTTTAGAAATCATTCATGATAATCATATTATCCATAGGGACTTGAAACCTGAGGTACTGGTAGATTCATGAGAACATAGAAAGCTTGAATCGATTTTTCGATATAGATTGTTGATCATAGTGTTTGATATTGGAATGGAAACAGAACATTTTAGTTGCTGGATCTGGTGATGAATCGGTGTTGAAGATCGCTGATTTTAGTCTTTCAAGGTAAAATTTTCGTAAGGTTTATGGAGTATTATTAGCATTTGAGGTGTGTAATGATCGTTTATATGTTATGTATCGAAAGCAGAAAACTACCTCCCGGAAAGTATCTCGAGACGGTATGTGGTTCTCCGTTTTACATGGCTCCTGAAGTTCTTCAGTTTGAAAGATACAATGAAAAGGTGACAGTGTTTTAAGAGATTGTTATGCTGCTCTATTGAATCTCTGTTTGTTCAAAATGGTTAAGGTTTTTGCAATGGAAAACGTTTCAGGCTGATATGTGGAGTGTAGGAGCAATCCTGTTCGAGCTTCTTCACGGGTATCCACCTTTCCGTGGTATGAACAATGTTCAGGTAAGATCTTTGAGTTTGATCCAAAAACCTCTCATTGTCAATACACTAAACCCCATTTCCACTGACTATAGGTTCTAAGGAACATCAAATCTAGTACATCTCTTCCCTTCTCTCGGTTAATTCTTCAACAGTCGCATCCAGATTGCATTGACGTCTGTTCAAGGTTGCTTTGTATTAATCCAGGTAAAGAAAAAAAGAAATCTCAACCATTTGCGGTTTTACGGTATCCGTATCGATACATATACTCAGTTCTTGGTCACTATATTTTGCAGCTACACGTCTCTCTTTTGATGAATTCTACAAACACAAGTTCCTTAAGGATTTGATTGTGTCTCCATGAGAGTCTCTCAACTTTTCTTTGAATCCTGTGTATAGAGGATTGATTTCCTTCTGTAAATAATTTTTAAGAATCTTTTATTTTCACAAGTCCAAAACCAAAGGGATTTTTTTTAGAAGCCTATGAAACATAAACCCAAAGATTCGAGAGATTAAGAAAAGAAAAAAAAAAAGGAGTTTCCTTTTTCGCCGGCGAAAGAAAAATGGCTCCGACGAAGAAAGGAAAGAAGGTTAATTCGGCTGTATCAACGACGGCGAAACCTATCGACGGTGATAATTCGAGTTTTCCGTCGTGTTTACGACTTGTTTCACCTTCCTCTGTAGCCATCACCATACACGCGAAGCCTGGTTCCAAATCCGCTTCCATTACCGGTAATTCTTCTTTGCTCATTCCTCTTTTTGTGTTTATCGGTTTGATTTTTCTTTAAAGTTTCGGTTTGTTTACTGATTTTGGTTTCTCTGTTTTGATCTGGAGATGTGAGCGACGAAGCTGTAGGTGTTCAGATCGATGCTCCGGCGAGAGATGGTGAAGCTAACGCGGCTCTTCTCGAGTACATGAGCTCTGTAATCTCTCTCTCTCTCTCTCTCTCGCTCTGTTTCTTTCTCATCTTTTGGAGAAAAAGTTTTCAGCTTTTGTTATATAGCTGAATCATGGGTTCGTTCTCTTTTGGTATCGGATTAGTTTAGTGCTTGAAAAAACTCAAGTTCTTTGAAGCTGTTTAATGATCTAGTTGCTCCTCATCTTTCGATTTGGGTCTTATAGTTTGATAATCTGATGTAGAATGGTTTCTCTGTAATGCTTGTTGAAATGATTAGGGCTTTTCCTAGTAGAACATATCGCTTGAATGGGTAAAAAGACCCTTCTTTGATAGGATATGAGTAATGTATACCTCACCTTCTCGTTGAGCCAATAATCGTAAACTAGACTTGAGTGGGTGTTTTCAGTTTTTGTTATATAGCTAAATCATAGGTCGTTCTCTTTTGGTATTGGATTAGTTCAGAACTGTTATGACATATATAGTGCTTGAATTTTTTTTTTCTTTGATGCTGTTTAATGATCTGGTTGCTCCTTATCTTTCGATTTGGCTCTTACAGTTTTGATAATGTGATGTAGAATGGTGTCTCTGTAGTGTTTGATGAAAATGATTAGGGTTTCTCCTAGTAGTACATATCGCTTGAACGGGGTAAAAAGACCCTTCTTTGATTCTCATTGAGCCGTTAATCATAAACTGGACTTGTGAGCTTGCAGAAGCTACATGTAGTTTAGTTATTTCCCCGATCTAGATTGCAATGAGAGTTAATAGGTGAATCCATTTCATTGCATCCTCACTAATAGATGTTATCTGAAACAGGTATTGGGGGTGAAAAGAAGACAAGTTTCATTAGGTTCAGGATCTAAATCTCGAGATAAAGTTGTGATTGTCGAGGATATGACCCAACAAAGCGTTTTTCAAGCTTTGTCCGAAGCATCAAAACCTACCTAAAGATCATCCAAGCCTGTAACATTATGGAGAGGAACCGAATCACCGAAAGCTAAACGGTTCATATTTGCTTAAAGATAGGAATGATATTAATAGAGATCATTGATTACACCAAGTAAATCTTTAGACTAGTGCTTGTGTTATAGCCAAGTTGTGTTTTAGTCTAGAGGCCATTTGATCTGTAAGTCATATAAAGTACTGTTTACTAAGTACTGTTTACTTTGTGTGTTAATAAGTACTGTTTACTTTGTGTGTTTGATCTTTATTTATATTTCCTTCATTAAAGTAGAAGCTATGTTTTGTTTGTGTAGTTGATCGTTGTCTCATAAGTCATAACAAAAAAGATCACACTTTTTGTTTTTTTTTTTAATAATGAAAAAAACGAATATTTTGTCTGTTCAGATACCGATCAGGTAACAAAGCTTAAAAAGCCACCAAAACGAATTTCAAAGTAGTAATCGTGATTGATTGAAATACTCATTACGTAAATTTCCTCAAAAAACTATATCCATTTGATTATTTTCACGTCACCAATTCGTTGACAACTTCCAATGATTAAATGCCACGTCGGCGTTTCCAAAGATACGTCACCTAAACCTATGTAAATCCTAAAACGTAAACGTATCTTTAACATTATAAGATACAACCAAGAGGCCCCAAAAAACAAAATTTGCATTAGGGATTGTGGATACATAGCTAAATAGGTTACGTTTTTCTTTGCATATTTTTATATATAAAAGAAAAATAAAGAGATAATTCTAGTAGAAACCAAAGATTATTTGTTCGTGATTCGATTAAACGACATTTGTTATAGTTTTTTTTCTCCTTTGTCTCCGCAATCTTCATCGATTCGAATTAGGGTTTGGTTAATCCAAAATTGAACGAGCCTTCCTTTTTCCAGGTAAATCCGGAGCTCATGATCATGCAAAATTCTGATTTTTTCAAAAATTGAAATTAAATTACTTCTTTTTCTCGTATCATATGCATGAACATATTAGGTGATGGGTTTCCATTGATGCAATTTGAATTCTCTGGTTAGAGAAAAATATTGGATAGCTTGTAAGATTTAACAGTATAATTTTTTTTGTCATTGAGCTGATTAATATTTGTTTTTTGTTGAGTTTTGTCTGAAAATTGATATAGGATTATATTCGGCGCTTGGTTAGGTCTCTTTCATATTTTGTTCTTTGGTCACAACTATTAGGTTTCTTTCATTATAAGTTTGTTTTTGTTGTCAAAGATTAATCTAAATATTTGTTTTTTTTTTGTTATAGAGTGAAAAAAATACTAATCATAGATTAGCAAAACACATGGAAGGTTCAGATGATGCTTCTGCAACTGTAGAGCCTCCTGATCCAGAAGTTCTTGAAATCGATCCAACTTGTCGATATATTCGGGTAATTAATTCGAACTAATCGTTTTTAATTCTTAGTTTTCTTCCTATGATGTTGTTATAAACATTAGGTTCGAGCAACTTTTTCTGTTTCTTCTCTCTTTTTATTTCTTAATCGATTCGAATGTGAAACTTTTCAGTATAAAGAAGTGATAGGAAAAGGCGCATTCAAGACAGTGTATCCATTTTTATACATAATCTCTGTTTTTATCAACTCTCATGTGTTGTGTAATCTTAAGTTCAGTATTCCTTAACTCTTTTGACATATAAATTAGTTATAAGGGATTCGACGAAGTAGATGGAATCGAAGTCGCGTGGAATCAAGTAAGGATCGATGATCTTTTGCAATCACCAGATTGTCTAGAGAGGCTATATTCAGAAGTTCGTCTTTTGAAATCGTTGAAGCACAATAACATTATAAGGTTTTATAATTCTTGGATCGATGACAAGAACAAAACTGTTAACATAATTACCGAATTGTTCACTTCAGGAAGTCTACGACAGTATGTATTCATTCTCTCTTTTTTGGCTATTTTGTTATGTCGCTTCGAAATAGCGGTTTTTCGAGTTTTGATTAAAGCAGTATGTTTTTGTAAAGGTACCGTAAGAAACATAGAAAGGTGAATATGAAAGCTGTGAAGTGTTGGGCGAGGCAGATTTTAACGGGATTGAAATATCTTCATAGTCAAGAACCGCCAATTATACACAGAGATATCAAATGGGACAACATTTTTATTAACGGTAATCATGGAGAAGTGAAAATAGGAGATCTTGGTTTAGCTACTGTTATGGAGCAAGCTAATGCCAAAAGTGTGATTGGTATGATTTCTTTTAAATCCGAAAGAAATCGCTCTTTTTGTTTGTTTTTCGATCAAATTTGAAATTGTTTTAAACAACAGGCACTCCCGAGTTTATGGCGCCTGAGCTTTACGATGAGAATTACAACGAGCTAGCTGATATATATTCGTTCGGAATGTGTATGTTGGAAATGGTAACATTTGATTATCCTTATTGTGAATGTAGAAACTCTGCTCAGATCTACAAGAAAGTTTCATCGGTAAGTTCGACATTTCTCTATAGTTTACACTTTTGGTTTATCGAACAAATTTAACTAACTTTGGAGTATTTTTTTTACTTAGGGGATAAAACCGGCTTCACTCTCTAAGGTTAAAGATCCGGAAGTAATGAAATTTATCGAGAAATGTTTATTGCCGGCTTTCGAAAGGTTATCAGCAAAGGAGCTTCTAATGGATTCTTTTCTCCAAGTGAATGGTTTAATTATGAACACCCCATTACCGCTTCCCGACATTGTAATGCCGAAAGAAGGAGCATTTGGAGAACGTTGTCTTATGTCTGAAGGACCACCTAACGCTCGGAATAGACCAGTGTCGATGGATCTCAATGAAGACAATAATCTTCCTATTGTTACTTCAAGCAACAATTCAGGATCAAAATGTATTGAAGTTAGACGGGCAAGGCGAGGCAACTTCTTTGTCCTTAAAGGTGAAGATAATGATGATAACTCTGTCTCGCTAATTCTTCGTATAGTCGACGAAAATGGTGAGTGTTCGTTTACATTTTACAAAAACCATTTCTGTTTGAAGCAATCGAACATATGTTTCCATTCATGTATTGTACCAAAATTTGATTGTTTTTTTGTTCACGTGCGCAGGACGTGTTAGGAACATTCATTTCCTATTCTTTCAAGAAGGCGACACAGCTTCTAAAGTATCGAGTGAGATGGTCGAACAGCTTGAATTGACGGATCAAAACGTTACATTTATAGCGGAATTGATTGACGTATTACTAGTCAATTTGATACCGAATTGGAAAACCGATGTCACGGTTGATCATCTTATTAATCCGCAAGCTTGTATATCCGTAAGTAACTCTTGGTCTTCGGATTGTGCCCCACGATCCGAAGACGAGGGAAACTCGACTATAGCTGCAACAATAGAAGATCAAGAAATAGAGAAACAAGGAAGCTTGGAGGAAGTAGAGAAGTTAAGAGAAGAGTTAGAGAAGATAGAAGAACAGTACAGACAAGACATGAAAGAGATAACGAGGAAGAGAGAAGAAGCTTTAATGAAGACGAGAAAGAGAATTTCTTAGAAGAAGAAGAAGATACAACAAGTTGAGTAAGGAAACAGAGCAACACAAGCATCATTACTTCTCTGTTTTCTTTTTGGTTCCTCTGTCTTTCCTTAATGAAATTGGCGAATAGTCGATATTCAAAGTTCACACTTTTATAAATTTGTTGATTATGCTTTAGGTAAATTCTTTTCTTTCTCAAAATCCTTTAGTGTGACTTTGATCTCTCGTATATTTTGTTCTCTATTATCGCAAAGTATGTAATATGTATAATCTATACTATGTCTATGTTAAAACAAAAGCACCATAAACATTATTTTGTAGAGCCAAAACAACATTGATCAAGTCTTTTCTAATGTAAAGAAGAACGATTACACCATGGTGAATGTAATCATGAAAGCTTTTAAATAAAAACATGTTAAAACGAGAGACGAAGTCATCCACACAATGATCTAAACAAACATATGATCATTCAAAAGCCCATTGATTTTCTTGGCGAATCTTTTCTTCTTCGTCGGGTGTTAAATCGCTTTCGATGTTGAAAGTTGCGTGAATCTCATCAGGAGATTTACCTTTGATCATATCAGCAACTGTTTGACAAGTGAGATCAAGAAGGCTTTTGATGTTTAAGTAATTAGCAGCTAGAATTAGAGCGTCGATTGATCGATGTTTTTCATAAGTTCTTGGTCCCAATTCTTGATCTCTTCTTCCGAACCACCACCATCGACGTGGTTCTTGCAATACTCGATCACTTTGGCTAGGATCTCGCCGGTTACGTTTGAAATAGGGATTACGTTTCCGACGCAATCGTCTTCAACCATGTGAGCTATGGTTTGTGAGTGGAGAGCTACCGGTTCTTCAATCTCAAAGATTTCACCATCGGAACTCTTCAAAACAATCTTCTTCGAGTTCGACATATTGTTCTTTCGTTCGTTGTGAAAAAATTTGTTGTAAGATAATAATGTGATGAATGAAAACAAAGTGTGAGCCACTGCGTGTCTATTTATAGTTTTCTAGGGTCGGTGATTTTTTTTCCCTCAAACTCGTAACATGATTAGGAATTATGGAAATAATTCTTTTTTCTAAAGAAAATAGAAAAGAAAAGAAAAGGAAATTGTTGATTCAGTTTTTTCACGTATATTATTAGTCAATCTATCTCTCTATTAATTGAATTTATTAATTCAATTAATATTTATTTATTGTGCTAAGATCAAATTAAAATTTATATTTTATTCAAATTAGGAGATCAACATTCGTTTTACACTAAAAACCAGAAAACATCTTTATATATATACTAGAATAGGATCCGCGTTAATAGGCGGGTAAATACTATAAAAATTAATGAAATAAATATTTAAATTTTAATCTATACTATATAAAAGTTGAAGCTACTATCTCCTAAGGCCGTCCACATAAGATTTAAATCAACCAATCAGTATTAGACATGTCATTAATTAATTTTTTTCAATTCATATTTAAATGTTGTTTCATTTTTTTTTAAATTGATAATGCCAATCATAAAGCTACATGTCCTTTTTCAATATTTTTTTTTAAAAAAAATCGATATTTCATTTCTTTCAATATTTTCTTTTCATTTAAAAATCGATATTTTCTTTCTTTAATATTCTTTAAAAAACGAAATAATAACAATTAAATAGTAGATTAATAATAATAGGAACCCATATATTCTACACTAAGTTTCGGTATCCAATTAATATAAAAAGTGATAAGTACTACTAAACATGAAAAAAAAATCGGGATTAGTTCCTATTATTTTTGGGAAAAGGAAATTCAAAAGTTCCTAATACTATTGGGAGAAGAAAATTAATTCTCGGTTCTATGTAAGCACTTCATCTCCACATCTTCTTTTTAACATGAATTTATGCAGTCAATCTTGATCCAAGCATTCATTACGGCAAACTGAATAGGCTACTATAAGGGAAAGATCAAACCCGGTGAAATCTACAAGATAAATAAAAAATTTAGCCATTAATAACAAGACAAGCTACATGGTGTCTTCTCACAATTTTTTATCCAATTCACCCTGCTAGGAAAGTTGTATAAGGTCGTTGATGGTGGCCACTTGATTGAAAGGCAAAAGTTTAGAATCCGTTCTTTTGCAGAATTTGAAGAAACAGTTAACATAAACAAAAACCTATATAGTAAATATTATTTGTTTATATCTAGCTATTGTTATAATACCACCATAAACTAACTTCGAACATGCTTCACCTAGCTACCGTTGGAAAAATAATCTTTATAAAACATAGGATTTAAAAACAAAATTCTATTGGTCCACATCAACATTTACACTAATCGGATAAATTAGGAAACATTCTTAATTGTAATGTAGTTTTGATAATATGAAATAGCATAGGAGATAAGGAAACTATGACATGATTTTCTATTAAATATAACAAAATATTAACTTTTTTTTGTCAACCATACTATTATTTAAAAGATGTCACCACGTTTGGTTATCCAACTTGGCGGAGTGAAAAATATGGAAAGAAATAATATATTTTCTTAAATCTAAAGTTTTAACAATATATTTTAAAAATATATTGAGAAGGTGGAAGAAGGAGTTTACACACAAAAATATGGAAAGAAAGATAGTTAGAAGTTGAATTGTGGTAACAATTATTCAGTTGTTATAATAGATTTTGACAATAAATAAAAATATTAACTACTTTTGTCCTTTATAGTTATATTCATATTATGAGTTTGGCTATTTTTTTTTCAAGATATTAACTTCTATTTTTTAAACATTTAGTGTAAGTTAAATTTTTTTTTATCGTTAATAGAAAACTTCTATTTATTTTAAGTTTTATTTTATTTTTCTTACAAAATTTTCCATATAAGAAAATAAATATATCATTAAAAGGTAAAATATAATCTATGTATGATTAAAGCTAATAACAAATTGGAATCATTGAATTTTACTTGATAATCTTAACATCAAATAGCGTCAAAATTTATTAGTGAAAAAAAGGTTGAACCTACATGATGTTAAGGTAGTATACATAGAATTTAAATAGCCAATAATTATAGTCCACATCAAAATTGAGAATTAAGCTAATTTTTTTTATTGTGAATAGAAAATTTCTAATTTTTAAAAGCATTTAGTATAAGTTAATTTTATTTTTGTTGTTTTTTCCAGTTCAGTTTGAAAATTTTTTATAAGCTTTTCTATTTAATTCTTAAAAGGGTAAAATATAATATATGGATATTAAAGCTAAAAAAAATAGAAACATTGAATTTTATTTGACAATTATAACATCAATTAGTGCCAAATGTTATTATCATCCTAGAAAGCAAGCACGATGAAAAAATTAATGGCTTGAAGTTGAAATTGGAGAATGATAGTTGAGAGATTGCTGATATGGTAAAGATGACAATAGGTAGATGAGCAAACATATCAAACTACAAATGCTAGAATTTTGTTGTCATAACTAATAAAGGTAAAAATTATTTTCTCAACAGAAAAGGGTAAAATAATAGAAAAAGTGTATTACATGCTTTTAATATTTAGTTTTAGTGGGATAGAATTAACCAAAATATATATGGATTTAGTCTTGCATACTTTACTATTTGAATCATAGACTTCGTGAATTGTTGCCAAATATACAGATGGGATCATGAAATATCATTTATAATTAGTATTTATCATAAATTACTAACCGATACAAATTACAATTTATGGTAAAGTAATTAATTAATTATATATGATATTTTCATCTTTTTACCATTGCACTTTTGCATTCGTATACGTCGATGTATATATCACTTAAAAATTAGCAAGTCCAAATATATATTAGACTCATCGATAAAATAAACCCACGCGTAGCCGTCCACATATGATTTAAATCAATCAATAGTGTTGCTATGTCAAATACTCAAATTAGGAAAATTTCTTAGAGTTGTTAAATAGAAAATAATTTATCAAACAAGAAAATCTATTACAATTAGAATTCAAAAAAGTATTAAAAAGGAAATATATGTATTATGATAAATAGAAAATATTCTTTTTCTATTCGATTATTACAGAAGATATGTGTTGCCCGAATTTATATATATATATATATATTTTTGCTTTACCGATTGAATGCAAAACTAATTTTACAGCTTTCATCTTTTTTAGATTTGATATTATGTTCTGATGTTTCTAACGATTTTTTTGTTGGTGTTTATTTTTCTCCATTCGTTTGTTCGTTGCTTTTGCTAATACACTTAAGATATACTCCCTCCATTTTCAAATACTTAATGTTTTAGAATTTGTTTTTTAAAGATTGATGTTTTACATTTTTATGCAGTTTTAATGAAGTAATGAAGATGAATTGTGAATTTGAAGACATATTAATTGATTTTATTGAATTACTATTGGTTAAAATTTATAGAAAGTTGTTTAGCACAAAAAATAATACATTTAAATTTACAATTTAATATATTTTCTTAATATGTGTGAAAATCCTAGAAAATCAATTATATAAAAACAGATGGAGTAGTTTTCTTCTCAATTTTAATTATTTGTTCTGGGTTTGTTTTTGTTTATGTAAGTGTTTTCAAAAAAATTTTATCCATCGAATATAATAAAAACATCGATTCTAACAAAAACTTAGCTGGTAACTTTTCTTTAGTGTTACTTTTTTTTTTTATATGGTGAAATATTTTTTAGTTTTGTAAGTTTTTTCTTTATAACATGAGGTGTGAATTTGTTTCTTTATTTTTTCTTCGTTTCCCATTGTTCCTCATATATTTGCTATTCATTGACGTAATTTTTCATATTCTCTATTGTTACACAATCTCTCATATACTATTGTTGCGCCATTATTATTACATTCAGACTTAGCTCTATGGATATAGAGTTTCAAACTCTTTTGAGCTCAACAGCCTATGTTCAAGCTTCTAAGGTTTAAATTTTTACCTTTTTTTTGCTTTAGCTACAAATAATTTTATTGTAACGTAGAGATTACTTTGTGCTTAATGTGAAATCAGAATATTTTGAAACCAACAACTATATTCCATATCAACATTTAAAATTATGATAATTTTTTTTTGTTTATAGAGAACTTTTATTTTTGTAAAGCATTTCTGTTTTTTTGCTTTAGCTACACATAATTTTGTTGTAACGTAGACATTACTTTGTGCTAAATGTGAAATCAGAATATTTTGAAACTAACAACTATTGTCTATATCAACATTTAAAATTATATTAATTTTTTTGGTTTATAGAGAACTTTTATTTTTGTAAAGCATTTATTACAAGTTAATTTTCTTTTTTAATAGAAAATTTCTATTTTTTTTAAGTTCAGTTTTTTCTATTTTTACAAGCTTTTCCATTTAATTCTTAAAAGGATAAAATAAAATATATGGATAATTGGATATTAAAACTACAAGTAAATTGGAAACATTGAATTTTACTTGATAATCCTAACATTAAAGATCATAAAATTTTATTAGTAAATTTATTTTCTTTTAATGCTACTGGCAACCTATAAAACAAGTTTGATAACAAATCTAATGGCTTGAAGCTAAAGGTGGAGAATAATAACAGAGTTGAGAGATTGTTAATATGGTTAAAGAAGAGAATAGAGTGGATGAGCAAACATGTTATACTACAAATGCTAGAATTTTGCTGTCGTAAGAAAGATAAAATAATAGAATTTGTTTTACATTGATTGATTGGTGTCTACATTGTGCTTTAATAGTTAGTTCCAGTGAGATAAAATTAGCCAGATATCAATAGATTTAGTCTAGCATATCTTTAGTATTTGAATTAGAGACTCAATGGATTGTTGTCAAAGAAAAAAAAAGGATCATGAGAGGTAATTTAGAGTTTGAGAGTAAAACAGAGAGAGTATAATATACTTAAAAATTAGTTGGACCACGTACTAGATTGGCTTTGTGTGTGATTATATCATCAAAGGGTATCTGAAACACTAATAATTATCAATAACTTTTCAAGTTGAAATGTCTTTGATGGATTTTGGACATATGGTGGTAGTTGCAAATATTCAACAAAGCTAATCTTCTATGAGAAAGTAAAATTTAAGTATCATGAGTCTGGATTAAAACTCCACATATTAGAACAGCTATATAATTATCAATTGATTTTAAACATATAAATCTACAAATGATCCCATTTGACTTTTGTCTAGGGAATACATTGAGAGTAGAATGTTTATAGTCTAAATAAAAAAACAGAGAATCCGAATATGCCTGCCAACTAACTTCAATAAAGTGTGGATTGAACAAATACAAATTAACAATACAAATTCGTAAATTAATTATCTAATTCTCTACGATTGCTTCATTTTCTTACCATTATATTTTTGCATCCGTATATGTCAATCCCTGCTAATTTAAAAATTAGTAAATCCAAATTTATATTAAACTCATCGATAAAACAAACCCACGCGTAGCGTGGGTATAAAATCTAGTTAGTTCATTAAAATTTAAAATACTATTTAACATAGATCCTAAAAACAGTAGAAACCAATTTATATCATAATTTTCATGTTCTAATACATATCATGCAAATAAAAAAATATATATTATCGGAATTTAAATTATATTTTTAATAACAAAGAAAATATATATTTTTACCCATTATGAATACTGTAATAGAAAATAAAAAATAACTAATATATTATATAGTTAAATCAGAAAAGAGTAAATTTTATGTTAGTAACCTCATAAAAATAATAAATAATGTTGTAACTTGTGAGTAAACCATCACATACGTACATGATAATAGTATTTTATTAATGTTATCGTTTTATTTATCATAGAGATTTATACTTGTCAAACTTTATACACGATTAACTTAATAATAAATATATTATTATTATTTTAAACTTATATTCATTTTCAATATATACACGTGAAGAGTACCAATGGCGTCATAAATCAAAATTTTCTATTTTCTTTGTGATATTCTCTAATTCTATATTGATAAAATAAGTATTCTTATAGATTTTATTTTTATTTTATTTTTGCATTGTTGTGTATATTTTTAAACTTTTAAATTGAGGTTTCTATAACCTTTCTAAATTTGTTTTTCCAATTTATATATATTCTTTTATCGTTAGTCTTTATTTATTTTACTTGAGATTTTTATTCTATATGTATTATTTGTTTATTTTATGGCTTATGTCATGTCTATATTTTATTTTAAACTTTGTTTCTTAATTATTATTGATAATATTAGAAATTTTATTTTTATTATTTGATTAATAACTTGACAATTACTTTCTATTTTTAATTTTATTTTTCTTAATTAATTTTAAGTTTTAACACATTCTTCATCTCATCAATATTAGATATATGTCGCGATCTCGTAAGTTATAATTTTTCTTATGTGTCATGCTGATATAAAAACGCATTGTGGTAAATATTTTTGATTTTAAAATTTATAACGCCTATATATTGACAAATGTAATTAGATTCTAAATTACGACTCAAAAATATTTAATATTTATTTTATTAAATAGTCAATTTATTATATTTATTTCATTGTAAAATTATCTCATACACGTTATTATATTAGCAAAATGACACTTATAAATATGATATTTTCTTTTGTCTTTAACTATTTAGATTATATATAATAGAAAGAATGTATTTTGTAATATAAAGTTTAGAAATATTATATACTTTAGTATAACGAGTTTTTTTAATTAGTTCATAATCCTTGTTTAGAATATATTTCTTATTTTCTTTTTAAATTTTTTGTTAATATTGACACATGTCAAAATCTAAATTAACAATTACACATATCATGATCTTGTGAATAAGAATTTTGCTTACGTGTCGCGTTCTTATCGTGCGCATCCTCCTTTATATAATAAGATTCCTTTTTTAATTTTTTTTGGTTAATATTGACACATGTCACAATCTAAATTAACAATTACACATGTCATGATCTCGTGAATAAAATTTTTGCTTACGTGTCGCGTTCTCATCGCGCGCATCCTCTTTTAATAAGATAATCTCAAACATTTAATTTATTTTCAACATCTAAATAATATTTAGCACAAATGAAATACAATATGTAATCTTCATGGAGAAGCTACATAATAGGCAATGGTACAAGACTACTAAAAACAAAAAAAAGTAGAATGAGAAGGTAATTGAATTTTTGCTAACTTATACGCAGTTTTTAGATGATTAGTTCAATATTTTCAATTTATATTAAATGATGTTTTCTTTTCTTTTTTTCTTTTTTGTTTTAATTTTTCACTCTTTTAACTAAAACATATATATATTTATCACCAAGTGGTAGTCTAATATCTAACATATTAAAATTTATTCTTTACTATCATTTAAATTTTATTATAGCGAAAACCGTTTGAACATTCGAATTTATGATTTTAAAACGTAAAACGATATTCAGTATCAAATACAAATTAAACATATTGATATACGATAGAGAGTTATTGACGCAGATTAATTTTACGAATATTACATACATAAGAAAGTTAGCCAACTTAATTCCTATTTCACAATCTTAAATAAAGTTACAACATGATTTGTGTTCCTTCACCATAATTGCATCTTCTTAGAGGAAGCTATATGAATTCCTAATTTGAAAAGCCTTGAAGAGCAAAGAATCCATGGGAGATAAACTTTGACCAAGAAGACTCGTTGACCATGAAGAGATGGAAGGGACCATTTTTAAGTTCGTATCAATAAGACCGGTACTACTAGTGTTGTCTGCTAAGTAAATACCGTTCTGCGACTGGATATGACTGAAATGATTGTTATCTATGAAATTTGCGGATGAAATATTAGTCGGAAACTCGATATCTCCAAACTCATTATTGGCCATTGATGAGTTTGCTTCGCATGGAGATTCAAAAGATGGTTGAGAAGATTGTGGTTGCTCTAGTGGTTTTTTCGCTGCTACATTTTTCTTGAAAATTCTACAGACCACCCATTCCTCCTGAAATTAAATGCATATGTCATCAACTAATATAACCAAAAAACTTTATCCCAAAAAAAAAGGAACTACCATAACCAATGGAGTTAACCAAAAACACGTCTTTAAATTTAGTTTGTAGGTGTATAAGTACTTTTCTATTAAAAAGAAAACTACAAATCATAAATAAACTAAAATTAACAAAACCAAAATCAGGATCATCGAACACCTTAACTCTAATTATTTGGACAATAAGTGATAATTACCTTGGTGGGTTTGAAAGGTTGCTTGTTATCAAGCCTATATTCATGCATTACCCAATTACTCTTCTCGCCCTTTGGAGCTCTTCCTTTGTAGAAAACTAGGGTTTTCTTCATCCCTACTAGAACTCCGGTTCGATATATCTCTTTATCTTTACCGGTGGTTTTCCAATAACCCGCTTCAGTTGCTCGGTTCGTCCTTAAACCGGTTGGATATTTCCGGTCCCTTAAGTTAAAGAAGTACCACTCTTTCTCTCCCATTGAAGCCTTTGCTGCACGCACGAAACAATAACACAAAGTCAATAAACTTTGATAGCTGTTTGTGTGTTGGTTTTATCTAACTCAATCATAATAATCTACGTATGTACAATATGTACATCATAATAGATACGTATTTAAGATGGTTTTCAATTATGTGTCTAGGGAAATTGGCACACACACATATATATAGATTGAGTCTTCACGTGTTTGGTAGGCTAGATTCACCACCTATATATATATATATATATAGCAATAAAATGTAATTAATATGCTCCGACGCTTGAATTTTGGGTATTATTAGACTATACTGTATATGAAATACTTTAAAAACCTTTAGTTTTTGTACTAGTACATGCATGTAGAGGTATATGATTTTTTTATGTTTATATCATTATAACATTATATTATTTAACTTATGAAAATCAGAATATAGATATATAGGAACATCAACTTAAAATTATAATAGTATTAGTAATATATGAAACAAAAATCATAAATATAACTCTCCCATTTGTTATGCAAACAAATTTTTTTTTTTTTTTGAACGATTAAATCATGAAAACATGATATATTCAATAAATTATAGGAGAAGAGCGATACACATACACAAACATGAAACATGTATATGTAGTAAGTATTAACCTGGTAAATCCCAAGGTTCAGACTTGTTGAGATCAATGTCGACAATAGCTTTAGCCGTGAATCCAACATCAGAGACTTTTCGAGATAGATAATGTGTGATTAACTCTTCGTCTGTCGGATGAAATCTGAATCCAGCAGGAAGACTTTCCTCCATTGATATTTCTTCCCTCCAAATATGAATTCAAATATAATTCTTGACAACAAATTATCTTACGTCAAAGATAATTGTTTTCCTCTCTTTCTCTCTCTCTCTCGAAGATGAAGGAAGAGAAAATAATGAGAGGTTCACAGAAACTCATTCTTTTATTTATATATACTAATATGGTAATATGTATATGTAAGCAAATATGATTGTATTATAAATACATTTTTATTTTTTATTATTAGTAATAAATACAAATCTTGAAGGAGAAGATGGTACGTATGGTACGTACCATTATTTTATTTATAGAAGTCATACATATAATCGTTGTACACGCGTGTGGGTATGTGTATCTTTATAATATTACATGCATTGAAAAAAGATCAATGGATAAGGAAAGAAAATAGGTTATTGCATGTTGAATCTTAAATTGCTCGATCATAAAAAGAAAATCTTCTAAGTCGAAAGTGGTAGAGTCGTATTGGTAAATTAGTCACTAACAATATGTATTGTCTTATTTATGTGCTTGGTTAGAAGTATAGTTAAGGACGTAGATAATTCGATTTACATTGGTTATAAAAATATATAAACACTCATATTCTAAGGTATGTACTCATTTATGTTATCCCATCTTGTAATAATCCAAATTCACATTCGAAAATGTACGTGTAAGTTATTCAAATTCCGAAATGTACATACGTGTGAGTTGTAGACGATAGAAACAAATATATATGTAGATTGTGTATATAATGCAATCTCATATAAATAATTTTATCCTCTATTTGGTAAAACTATTTTCATAAAATACTCTATTATGCAGTTTTTTGATGTTATATATGATACATAGTCAATGTTCCATTTAGATTACATTATCATATATATAATTACAATAACAATAATAATAAAGACAAATGATAGAAGTGTATGAAATACTGGTCCAACCACCTTTACCCATTTCTACCCACCAAGAAACCCTAATGACAGCATGGATATTCTTCTACATTCCTTTGACCATTTGTCCCTTAAGTCCATTTAATCTATTGACACTTGTCTTTCTCCACATCGCACTACCATATTTACATAGTATATTTTTTCCAATCTACACAAAAATTGGTTATACACTTAGAATACAAGTATCCGTTTGTATCACTGTTATATAACTTATATTTAGAAACATCGTATTAGAGCCTAAGATTCAATATAAATTTGCAATTAAGAAGTTAAAATGATTCAATATGAATCTCTTATTCTTAGGCTTTGATCTAACCGAAGCATTGAAATTTTGAAATAGTAGTTATGTGCCAGAAATTTCATAGAATTCGCATGGTATGTAATATATATAGTTGATGTGTAGAATTGTTATTTATTGTAGTATTTTGATACCAAAAATATCTAACCTAGGAACATCAATTTACATTGGTCATTCGCAAATGTGAAAATACCAATTTTGTATAGCCTTACAACCTTCTTGGCAAGAGGTCTGGTTTGGCTTGATTAGTTAATTAGGTGATATTTAATTAAGACAGAGTTAAGATGATTACTATGTGATGAGTGGTTAATAAAATCTTACCAACCCAAAGAGAATATGTGTATATACACATCGTGAGACTATTTAGCCATAGTTTTTTTAATATAAACGATAGTGTAAATTTTGGTTTGGAGCATTATATAGACCAGAGTTTGGTATAGTAATTAGAATTAACGTCAATCCTACCATTAGAAATTTTTTTCAAGAGAGTCACCTGCTCTTCGTAATTTTATTTTTCCTCCTTTTTCAGGTTTCTAGAATCACACACACATATTACAATTTTTTTTTTTTTTTGCTAAACTACAATTTTTTTTTTTTTTGTTGAAATGGTTTATATCTATTTAGGTTTAATCCAAAGAACAATGACCTTAGCAGTTAGCATGTAGTTTTATAAGTTAATAGTTTGATCGTTTTTGTATTATCCAAATTCATACTTGCATACTATATGTTATTTTTATAAAGCTCAAACAAGTACATATACTTTTTTATTATAATGAATGCAGATGGTATATCTTTTGTTTCCCAATTACTATCAAACTACTTTGAATTGGTCAATACGTACCCTACAATTTGCAAATTATTTACACTAATATTAATTCTTTAACATATATGAATATAGTCCATCCAACGGTAAGAAGACGAAATTCCACCTTTACTTAATTTGAAAATTATGCAATTGGAGTTCACAATAAAAACAGTAAAACTTGTAATTTCGTATGTGTAAGGTCATTTTATTTGTCAGTATGAACGCAGCAAAATAGTCTTCAACCTAATCATTATTTAAAATAAATAAACCAACCTGATGATAAATTTAGTTTGAAAAGTGTATATCGGAAATGAGAAATTAACTTCTATTAATTTTAAAAATTTGCACATAATTTCTAAAGAAAATTAATGAATATATATAAAATAATTTCTTTATTTTTTATTATCCGAACACATGCAAGTAATTTGATACAATGAAATTATCCACTACTATGTCTATATTTCGATCATGTACAATTGTTTCGGAAAATTGACATATGTCTTGTTTGTAACGACGTCACCAGACCATAAAGAGACAAAACGATTACTCATTAGACCCGACCCCGGCGAAATCAACTATGAAAACCGACTACGCTTAAATGAAACGATTTTCGACCATCGCCGCATAACATCGTATTATATTAAGACACCACCGTAAACGGTTGATGAAACCGCAACAAATCCCCTAACGCATTCAACTAAATTATTAAACAAAGAAGAAAAGAGTAATTAAGCTACAACAAGAACCACCGGCAAGTGCCGGTAGCTCGGAAAAAAAACCAAACAAAGAAGGTTGTGGTGATCCCCCTTACGAAACATGTTTTAAATTAACGAATGTTTTTAAAACCAAAATTTATATGGGCTGGTCATAGGCCCATAGAAGAGAATTAAAGCCCAATATAAGACGGAAAAGAAGAAAAAAAAGCAAAACCGCAGAAATAACAAAGACGCGATGGAGAGGAAGAAGGTATCGCCGGAGTTGGAAAAGACGGCGCCGGATGGTTTCGATCCGGAGAATCCGAACAAGGTTCCGGTTGAGACGAAAGAACATTTAATTCGTGAGAAGTCGATACAAAATCGAGAAAGCTAAGAAGTTAAGACGCTAACCATTACGAGGAGTGTCGCCGTCTTACACAACAGTTTCTCGACGCTAATCGCGGTGTCGGAAAGGGAAAAGATCACCGTCCTATCTCTCTCCACGGTGAGTTTTTTGGTTTTCTTCCGACTGTAGTCTGTGTTAGTGGTGGTGAATGAAAAATTGAATCGAGTTAGGTATTGGTGAATTGGGTCATGTTATGTTTGGATTTTGAGCTCAATTTTATGATTCAAGGGTCTTGATTGATGAATTCAGTGTGGAATCAGTATCTCTGTGTTAGTGGTGTCTCTTTAGGTTTTTTTTTTTTTTTGGATTTTCTCGAATCGAGTAAATGTATTGGTGAATTGGGTTCATGTTATGTTTGGAATTTGAGATGATTTAAGGGTCTTGATTGATGGATGCAGTGTGGGATTTATCTCGTATTGGATTTTGAATTTGATGTAGATAAGCTCTTATTCAGTATCTCTTCTTTTTCGATGTATGTAATCTTATTGATTTTGCGTAACCAGGTATGAAGCTGGAGGGTGTTGAATCTGAATAATCTTGTACACATGATTGATCCCAAGGATAAGTTACCTGGTGTTTAAGTTATGGTTTGTATTGATTAATATTACCTTATTTGTTGATAAACTGAAGACGAAGAAGATAAGTTAGAGATTTTAGCATTTTCTTATCGTTTCACTGGACCTTCTACATGATTTGGTCGTAGTATTTAGGTTTTGGGAATTGGGAATGAATTAAGTATATGAATCGATCAGATCTTAGACTGACGCACAGGTGATTTTCTTGATATCTATCTGCTTGCAATCACAATGCTTTAAAACTAGTTATGGATTTTCATTGGTGATGTAAAGAGATGGGACATGTTTCGCAGTCGCATCGATCTTTATTCGGCAAGAGAGTAACTTAGTCACGGATTTCCATTCATAGAGATGGGACATGTTTTGGATTGGTGATTTTGATTTGGTTCCAAGTTTTTGAAAAGCCTTCTTCTTGCTCTAATGACACAGGTTAGTGAGAGCATTGACTTTACCGAACATAAATGGAGTCTATGTTAGTTGGAAAAAAAAAAAATGGAGTATATGTCGTAAGATTAATGGCTCTCTGTGAAAGGTTGTTGCTTGATTTATGCTTACTTGTTTTCGTAAAACATATTTACTAGTCGGACTAATGACACTTCTAATTACTTTAGCTCAGCCTCAGGTTATCAAATAATTTCTCTTCTTTTGGATTTCTGTTGTACATATGAGTCCTTGTTTTCTCAAAATAGTGAAATTCAAAAATACCTTTTACTAACCGTTGTTACTTTGATTCATATGTAACATGTTTATTTCAAGTGTTTATACTTGCAATTCATAATCTACTGAGAGTAATTTATAAGAAGTCCACACTTGCCCTCATTTCAAAATTGTAAGATTATGTTTCCACAAAACATCCTTAGTACTGTCTTTAATGAAATTTTTTTTTAAAAGTTTGTTAATTTCTTTTAGTTCAATTCAAGCTTTAATGGAATCTGTTATCATATGTTTAAATGGTGATGAAGACAAGTAAGGACCACAGACAAAATGAGTCAGAAAACAAAAGACAACCAAACAAAAAAGATAAAATTCAGAGAATGGGTAAGAAAAAGAACCCATAAAAAATCCCCAAAAACATAATCTAACTCTGACCAATAAAATCACAAAGTTTTGGATCAAATTCTATATATGAAGCCAAATCATCAGTACAATGTCTATTCTCCTTTGTATAAACAAACAAAATGGGTATGGCCACACTTCAATAATTCACCAAATCTTTACCTCCTCAATTTCACTATCTTCTTAACCTTTAATCCTCTCTCTATATATATTAATCACTTTCAAGAATATCAAGATGTATAGAAGAACAATCTTCTAGAAGTACTGACATAAGAAAAAACTTGTCAGTAAAAATAAATCTTCAAGATTCTTAAGGAAATGTCATTGTCTAATCCCAAAAGAGAAGATTATTATATATGTACCTAAGAACACTCCTTTGTCAGTGCCCATTATATTTCCATCTTTCTTAGCTCTTGTCTTCTTCATTGTTCCCTTTTTCTCACTTTAAGAACTTATTTTGTTCCTAGCTCATGACAAGTCACCAAAATATACAATTCCACAAAAGTATAAAACCATTACTGTTCTGTTTCTTACATGATATTGTTTTTTGCTGAGTCTTTTGTTCAAAATTGATTTCTTCTCTTAAACTCTGTTTCATGTTTTGTGCAGAAAGTATGATTCAAGACCACCAAGAAGATGTCAAGCCGCCTCGAGCCTGCGAGCTTTGTCTGAACAAACGCGCGGTTTGGTATTGTTCCTCTGATGATGCTTTCTTGTGCCATGTTTGTGATGAATCAGTGCATTCTGCAAACCATGTGGCGACAAAACACGAGAGATTTTGTCTTAGAACAAATGAAATATCGAATGATGTGGTTCGAGGAACAGCATCAAAGCCTGTTTGGCATAGCGGATTCAGAAGAAAAGCAAGAACACCAAGAGTTCATAATGAGAAAAGAAGAAGAGAAGAGCCTCGAGTTCCTGAGATTGGAGGCGAAGGAATGTTGTTCATACCGGAAAAAAATGATGATGATGATCTTACTTCTCTTGTGCCAGAGTTTCAGGGATTCACAGAGATGGGATTCTTCTTGAGCAGTACCGAAGAAACAACGAGACATTTCAACTTTGAAGATGAAATTGATGCAATGGAGGATCTATATTACAATGGAGAAGTAGAAGCTAAAACCGATGGAGATGAGGCATATCCTAAACCATATATGATGAGCTGCAAGAAAGATAATGACAATGTCGTAGCGATAACAACAAAGACAGAAGAAAATAAAGATTATGAGAGTAATAATGCAAAGCAGAGGAACATGTTACTTAGACTTAATTATGAAAATGTTATAGCAGCTTGGGATAAACAAGAATCTCCAAGAGAAGTAACAAGAAACCAAATTGAGTTTAACAACACAAGTAAATTCCAGCTAGTTCCTCATGTAAGCTCATAATCACATTTCTTATTTACAAAATGTTATCATAGTTTCAAAAATTATATAAGAAAATTATGTTAATGGACCTTATATTGCAGGGGATGGAGGAGAAGAAAGTGAGCAGCAGAAGTGAGAGAGAAGCTAGAGTATGGAGATATAGAGATAAAAGGAAGAATCGATTGTTCGAGAAGAAGATAAGGTACGAGGTTAGAAAAGTTAATGCAGATAAAAGACCAAGAATGAAAGGTCGATTTGTTCGAAGATCTTTAACAATCGGTTCTTAAGAACATATTCTCTCATATTTTGCTTTGTACTAAGTTTATGTCAAATAATAAAGTTAATACTACAAAGAAACCATAAGCTATCGAAACCAATTTTCTTGAATCAAAAGAGGATTAGAATCCATTCAGTCCAAGTTCTCCTCAAAACCTTGAACTAACCATCTGATTTACTATGACTTTGAAATTTTTCAATTTCGAAAACCCTAACTACAAAAATTGCAAAGAAATCAGACGATGTATCGAACAAAAGAGTGTTCTTAAACCCATAAGTGTTTAATCGAGTAAACCCTTATGTTTCAATAAAAATAAATAGAGAAAGATTAAGAGAATCAGAGATCGAAGAGATCAATATCTAGGTGACGCGAATCACAAGGTACACACTTATACGCATTAAATATGGGATTAAGACTTGGCCTAACACTTGCTCTTTTTCAGTAAGTTTGTCATTTCGTAAGAAAATTGTAGAAGCTTATTTTTTTAGGGTAGTCGTCAAATTAGTAAATGTTTTTACTTTTGTAAGTTAAAAGTAGTGATATATGATTATCTCTTTTATATAATACTTAACGTTACAAAACCTCAAAAAATTACAGAATTGTAGCTAAAAAAAAAACCCCACAAAAACATTCATAAACTCATATTGATATAATCCATGGCATCATTAAAACAACTATTATCATCAACAACCGCTCCTAAACATCCAAAATCATCCACCGGAAAAACGTCTAACAAAAAATCTTCCGTCGTCGGATCAACCTCACCTTCCACCGGGAAATCAGACGATTCAAATAACCCATAATCCAAATTATATGCAATCGTTGATTCGATTTTCGAATTTTTGACAGCTTTATTATCGTCATTCTCATGCTTAGTTCCCAAAAATTTCATCTTACCTGTTTTAATATTACTCTCAATTTTGCAATTCTGACTATCCTTCTCCACAAAATCGAATTTTAGATAATCTAAAATCGAATTAAATTCCATTGTGCTATAATCCAACCATATATCATTTGGATCAACAATAGTCCCTCCAAAAATATCCGAGATAGACGATGTCATTAACGGATCTTCCAACATTCTATCAAGTGCTCCTTCTTTTTCATCAACACAACCAAACCCAAATGTTTTCTCCAAAACACTTGCCGTATTTACTGATTTGCCATTAGCTTCACTATCGTCGTCGTCCGAAGATGCCGTGGACGGAATTAGAACCGATGACGGCGAGGAAATCAAATCATACGGTGGTTTGGTTAACTCTATTTCCTTCTCTCCCTCTTTACTTGAACCACACGGCTTGATTAGGTCTACTCCCTTCACTTCTACTTTACTTAGAGCATGATTACCCATAATAAATATGGGTAAATATGATAAGTTTTTATGAATTAAATATTAGATTAAGGTTCTAAATATAGGATTGAAGTTCTAAATATAGGATTTATATTTACAGTAAATATAGATATTTTTCTCTATCTCTTTCTTCCTTTCTCTCTCACTTCATCAATTCCAATACAAATAATATTATAAAATTCATATATTACCCTAACATATTTACTACCTATAATCATGCTCTTAAACCCCACGGCTTGGTTAGGTCTATTATCTTCACTGCCGGTTTACTTAAACCAGCTTGGGTAAATCGACCCTCATCTCCCTCAGTTTACTTAAACCACACGGCTTGGTTAAATCTACTACGATCTCCTCTGGTTTACCTAAACCACACAGCTTAGTTAAATCTACATCGATCTTTTCCGGTTTAACTAAACCGGGTTGGTTAACTAAATCGATCTTTTTTTGGTATATATATTTTCCTTTTTTATTATTTTTCTAAAAACGGATATAAAGTAGAGACAATGTCTAAACTACCACCAAATGACTTTCCTTTCTCCAAAAACATCCCGAGACATGAAATGATCCAATAGAGACTCTAGAGAAACACTTACTTGGCTTTATTACATAGAGTTGAAATTCGATAAACTAATATTCGATAAATTATAAAAAATTTCAGTCCTAAATTTATAACTCTATAAACTAATAAGATATGGATAGCCCGACAATATTAGTTTATAGAGTTTTCACTGTAAAGTCATTAGAACAACTCTTGGTTTTCTTTATCATGCATTTCAGAACCGTTATGGTCGATGAAAATGGCCGACGGAAATTTCTAGTGGATTCCAATAGATGAGTTTATATGGTTGTGGAATTTGTTTTTCCCCATCGGTCACTTTGAGAGCTAGTGTGGCCGATGGTGATCCCTGATGGCATTTTCAATATATTTTGACGGACAAAGTCACATGGATGTCATCTGGTTTCTCCCATCGGCCACTTGACCGACTAGTACGTAACATGTAACATGTAACATGTTTCCAGCGTAACATTTTTTACTTAAACTTTTGCTCCACTTGTCCAAACTACCACCAAATGATTTTTTTTTTCTCCAAAAACATGGCGAAACATGAAATGAGTCGATAGAGACTTTAGAAACACACTTACTTGGCTCTACTACCTACAGTAATAAAAAAAAATACGTGTTTAAATATCTACACATAGAAATACTAAAAAAAATTATGCAATAGGCAAAAAAATGGGAAAACAATTTGAAAAACTCGGCTGTGCGTTTTAAAATGTGTCCAATACTTTGGGTTTCGGTAAAATGTATGTTAAAAATTTGGAAAGCTAAAGTTATTGTTCCTTAAAATTTTATAATATCTTTAAGTTTCGGAAACAAGCTTAAAAATCAAATAACACAATAATCAAATATATGCAAAGGTACCTTTATATATTTCCGCAAAAAACATAGGCATACAAGTCGGTAATCCTAGGCTAAATAAGGGAAATCTACATATTATAAAGACTTAATGTTGCCGATAGGGTTTTCCTCATTCACATGTTTTGAATGATTCTTTTGTATGAGACAAAATTCATCATATGGTCTTTGGTTCTTGGAAAACGGTGATCCTCGTGTGCTCTAGAAGGTTAATACTGTGAGGATTGCATATATTCTTCACGGAACATCGATCAACGATCACTTCAAAACAATCAAAGCTAAAAATATCTACACATAGATATACTAAAAAATTATGCAATAGGCATACAAATCGGGAAACAACTCGAAAAACTCGACTGTGCGTTTTAAAATGTGTCTGATACTTCGGGGTTCAGTAAAATGTTACGTTAAGAATTTGGAAAGCTAAACTTATTGTTCCTTAAAAATTTATAATATATTAAAGTTTCGGAAACAAGTTTAAAAATCAAATAACACAATAATCCAATATATGCAAAGGTAGGAAGCTAAACCGGAAAATAATGTTATTAAAACCGGACCGACAACCGATGGAAAAGCATTTGGGTCATGGGTCAATGTGATTCGACCGGATTAGTGATATTTTAAAATTATTAGTATATTTAATCTTATACTTTTCTAATATCAAACAACACTTAAATAATTTTAAAACTTTAAAAAACCAAAATAAAGAATTCACATAAATATGGCGGAGGTGGAGAAGAAGACGACGGAGAAGAGTGAGTATTTTACGAAGGAGGACTATGAGGCTTGGGGAGGGCCGGCTGTATACTGGGATCGAGTGTCAGAATCTGATGTAATCTTCTTTCTTCTTGTTCCTCATTATTCTGATTCTTTCGTTTGTTCCTTTGTTCTTAGTGTCTTCTAGACAACTAAATGAAACCAATCGCCTTCTAGGGTTGTTTGTCTGATTCTTTGCTGATGGGTCAATTAGGGTTTCGATATTTATCTATGGGTGATTCATCGCTTCTAAGTTGTTAGTTTATGTGATTGCTAACTGTTATTTGCTGATGGGTCAATTAGGGTTTCGATATTTATGGGTGATTCATTGCTTCTAGGTTGTTAGTTTATGTGATTGCTAACTGTTATTTTTACTGATGGGTCAATTAGGGTTTCGATATCGAGGGTATTCCAACAACACCATTTTCCGGTGGACTGATGGCCTGCTATTGTAATCTTATGCCTGAGAATCTCATGGTCAAGCATTATGCTATGTTGGGGCTTCATCGTTACAATATGTCGGAGGTAATTATTGTAAACTAGTATCTGTATTCAAACATATGCTCTCTTCTTATTATACCACATTCATTTTATTCCTTTCTTTTTTCATCTGTCACAGGGAACAAGCTTCGAGCTCGATCGCCTAATAAAATACAACATGTCAAAGAACGCTGTCTCATCTTACTACATGACTTTGCTTGCATACGATCCTTCTCTTTGCCAAGGAGAAACCTTTCAGGTTCGAACTGATGAAAGGAAAGTTAACAGATTGGATGTGACCTGCTCTATCTCTAGACCTAGAGATAAAAAAGACGAAGGTGACTTTGGTGCATTGTTCATTTTTTTGTTTTGTTTTAGTACAGGTCTTGAGTATATAAATAAATTCTCACTTTTGCTGTTTATAATTATGTTGCATAGTGTCCACAAAAGAGCCCTTCGTGCCTCACTTTTATCGTTGCGCAGTCTCGGATAGTACTTTATTCAATGGTGAATTGCCTGATTGGCCATCAGATGATGCTCTGAATGATACAAACCGATTTTACGTGGTATGATTATTTATCAAGACCCAACATGATCAGTTTTGTTTTGTTTTGTTTTGCTCATGATCAATGAAGCAACCAGTGATATGTTTTCTCTTGCTTTTTTTAGTTGAAGTCATCAGAGCAGCAAGCCACCGATTGGATTTATCTCTATTTGGAACTGTTACTTTGCGCAAATGATAGGGCATCGGCGCGGGGCAGACCTGTAAGTTTTGTTTCTTTCTTTTTCTTTTTGCATACCATGAGTGGAATGCATTGTTGGTAATAAACACACCAAAACTGTTGTTGCTGCAGGATTTTATGACCGACTTGCAGATTCTGAAAGTGGCGATCGAAACTGATATTGGAGATATGAAGCCGCCGAATGAGAGACTCAATGCCGACTGTGCAAATATCTACATAACGTTTAAGGGTTTGGAAACGGTTCCACGGATTGATGAAATTGGTAAGCATGTTGAACGCAAAGCTATAGTCAGAAGAGTCATCAGTCCAGGATTCTTGACCCTCGTGGGCAAGCATTGGAGTGGTAAAAACACTGAAAAGCGTTCTGTCACTCTCGAGAGTGGAGAAAAAGCCCGGAGGTCTAGAAAGCGATATCGCGTTGTCTAGGCGTTCATAGTCTGGCCGTCTGCGACAAGATCCATAGTGGATCAGATGATAAACTATAATAAGCTATTTTATGCGTTTGGACTGTTTAGGTGGATTTGTTGTTGTGCAATGTGTGCGGTGTTTTGTTAAGACAGGCAAAATTAAGACAGAAGCATGTGTTCTGTACTCTGTTTGGTTGCTCTAAGGTTTTTTAAGTTTATATGTAATGCCTTTGGATTTTTCATCAAATTGTAAACTTGCATTGTAAGGAGTTATACAACACAGAAGTAAAATATACAGCAAAAATAATAACTCTATAGAGGTACTCTCCCAATAAGAATACCATTATGTACAAAGAAAATAATCACTAGCAAATTGTGCTCCACTAAGCCAACAAGTCACCTGCCGGGCATCTTCAGCTGCTAATCTTTTGGTTGTCCTTCCTAAGGTATGCGTCCACATCATAAACTTGTTGTGTAATGCTTATCTGTGGAATGGATCAGTAGAAGGTGCATTCAGCTAGAGTTGAATGGGAATCAATAACCAAACCAAAAGATGAAGGAGGCTTGGGACTGAGAGACCTTGTCAGTTGGAAAACGCCAGTACCCTGAACCATTTGGGTTAGACCAGTCAGGTTTAGGCTCCAACGTTTAGATTTTCATCACCCAAGTGTAACACCTCCGCCTTGATGACAACCAATCTGATCTGCTACCTCATTTATCAGTTGCAACTTCATGTTTTGTAGGATATGCTTTCCTATACACGAAACAACACAAACCGACGACAAGAATCCATTTTAAATATAAATATAATCATGTCTCCCTTAATTATAACCAAAACGTTCCTTTGCTAACCAAAAATATGCCATATTTTAATGATTTAAGAAACTTACAAATTGTAAATCTTCAACAGTAATATACTTAAATAAGAACCGAGATAACATTAATAACACATCCAGTAAATAGATGTTTAATTCAAATCAATTAAATTGAATAAAATTTCGTGAACAAGAACGTGTTTCAGTAAATCAGTGGTAAAATTAATGATATTTAATAATTTACATACCATTTAATGTTTCCGGATTTTTAGCAACCAATAATCCATCATCAACATACCCTCTCAAATATTTATAAAACTAACATAATCGATTTTATTCCGTAATATTTGCAAAAACAAAAAAAATTGGCTATTAAAAATTATGGAAATACATACAAAATCGGCAAAAATATACTCAAATAAGATATTGATTTTTTTATAAAAATTTGGAAACAATAAACCCTAATTTTCTCTAAACTATACCCCTTCCATATATACTATATATACGTCACTGGTATGCTTTTTATTCATTCGTTCACTTGTGCTGCTTTTTATTCCTTCATTTGTTGTTTTTGTTTGTATGCATAATATTTCATATTTGATCAATTCTGATTTTGTTTTTGTAGGTATTTTTCAGTGCAGTCTTTTTGGTTTATGTTATACATGGGTGTTGTTCTTCAACAAGATATATCAGTTAATTTTCTACGACGTTGTTGTTTTGTTTGTCTAATCTACCAATTCCAATCGAGTTTCTGAATTTTTTTTTGTCATTGATAGTGTTTGTCTGATTAGTTACTTCGTTGTTGGACAAAATTAAGACTAATAAGAAATAGTAATGTTTATTCCTCGCTTTTTGTGTGATTGTTATACCCCTGCTTGTCAAATATTTT